>VZSG01000072.1:1439127-1486296 GCA_013398315.1 Nothoprocta pentlandii | reverse complement strand
AACTTGGAAAAATCAAAAATAAATCCTCATTATTGCATCCCATTACTATAATCATAAATGCAAGAATATCTCCTGTTTTAATACCAGACATCCAACCAGAGGCCATTACCTTATACTTGTTAGCTGCATTATCACAGTATTTTGCAGGACTCTCTAGCAGTTGCAACGTTCTTTTCATTGTGCTCTCTAGATACTATCCTCTGAGTTTAGTCTCTCCCAAGCACATCACTATTTTTTGCCAAGTACTTTGAGACCATCTGATGAAAGACTCTACAGAGCCACAATCTATTATTTCTTAGTCAGAAAAACACATTTGCTGAGCAGGAAGAACAAAAGAACGAGCTGTGGGCCCCCAATAAGCATTCAACACAAGTTAATTTGCTCAGCAGCTGTATTTTGCTGAGACAGATTGCATATTTTCATTGTTAGAATAAAAATGTCCATTGGGCTCGTATCCTTCATGCTTTACATTGCTGCCTGTTACATTCCGAGTCTAGTCCAGCAAACAAACTGAATTCCTTTAATAAATAAGAGATCCACTCGAATAATTTTGCTTCTGCCCAGGCAAAAATAATGAAGCCAGAAGACATACAAGGCTGCATAATCTTCTCCCTCATGGAAAAGAAAAAAAATAGTGGAAAGAAAAAAAAATAGTGGAAATCTGGCAAGTAGCAAGGCAGGCTGGATGTGTGAATCATGGCTGCCTGCCGACACTCCTGCTTCCGAGCAGGCAGTAAGGACAATAATCCTGCGCCGCACCAAGTAACCTTCAAGCTTAGTCACAGTTTCACACAGCTAATGAGCAGAGGGAGCAATGAATCTTCAATTTATGGTGCTGTTCCAATAGATTTAGCCTGAAGACAATAGCAGCATTTCCTTGTATCACTACAGACTTATCTTCCTTTTTTTTTTTTTTTTTTGTCCTTTTCTATCTTTTCTATATTGGTAAGGCTTTAAAAATCATAATTGAATTTTCAAACCCTGGTGAGTAAATTCTTACCATCAGTTGCTACAGTAAAAAATCTGGAGTAACAGCCTGCCAGGTTTTGCTCCTCGTTGTTTTTCTCCTCTCCCTGTCTCTCCTGCATCAGGCTGTTTACACAGAATTATCAGTGCTGCCTTGTGATACTCTAACTATGTGAGAGAAGATGCTTTGGCTCCAAACCCCTGTTTTCATGCATACTTCTGTAAATCACCCTGAAGTGTCTCCTTGTTGTATTTTTAGCCTAAAGGTGAATCATTCAGGAAAATCTGATAAATGCTATTTAACCAGTTAAACTCAAAACCTGAACAGCTCCTAGTTAACTTTTAAGAAGGTTTACACATGTTTTATTTGAGGTCACATGATTGAAGTGAGTGCACTTTTATTTTATCTGCCTCAGAGCAGCTCTAGACTCAGAATTCATGGAAAACTAGGCTGGTCGGCATACCCCGTGTCACTGTATAGAGGTATAAATGAGTCAGAATCAGGAGGAAAATGTCACGAACACCCCACACTTTTGGGGAAATGGCAGAGGAGAAACGTGCCCCATTAATAACATCACCTCGAATGGAAGCGGATGCTTCCTTTGGAAAGCAATCAATTAGGCTAATTTTGAGGGCAGAAGCAGTGGGATGACAGTAATGTCCACAGCGTGCCAGAAGCACAAGTTCAGCCTCAAGCCCACATGTGCCTCGTAGGTGGATGCATTTGCACCTTCTTGCTCCTGCTCATGTGGGAGGATGAGGACAGTTGGGCTTTGGTGTGAGCCTGGCAGCGGAGTGGATATGGAGGCAGAAAACCCTCACCCCGTATCTCCATCTGCCTCCACCAACATCAGGCAGAGAAATCAGACAGACTCTTCTCTAGAGATGTATGCGCTGAGGAGGCTGCACAGGGGATACAGGATGCTCAGGTACGTCTGTGCACTCTGCAGGAGTGCAAGCCACCCTGCCGGGGTGCTCTTGCTCCAACCCTTCCCCCAAGAAGACCCTCAGAGCCCATTTTTGTGAAATAATCAAGAAATGGGAATATAAGAGAGTCCTGTGTGATCAACAGCCAGCTTCTGCAGAAGAAAGCTGCTCCCAGGGTGCTCTGCAGACCAGATGTGACCTGTGAGACACTTCTGTCCAGCCTCCACCCACATATAACATTTATACGACTCCAGAGTAAACTCCTTTTTATAATCCTGCCGCAAGCTGTCAAGTAAGGCAGCCCTAGTCTAGATTTTGCTGCTGTTGGAGAAAGGGAAGAGCATATCTCATTTTATTAAAATTCTCAAACGAGCCTGTCGTATCATAAAAATTTAAAAATAGTGCAGAGTGCTATCTTACGTAAAACACTGCCCTGAGCTGCCTTCTATTCACGGAATCACATCCTGAAATACACTGTAATCCCAGAACAAGCCATGGACCAATAAAGGGAGCTGATTGCTGACATTTTAGGCACAAAAATGCGTGCCTTTCACATCAAGACTGTATGCAAAAACTAAAGAAAATGGCCATTTTCTGTGCAATTAAGCAGTGTACCCAGGCTGCCACAACCATCTTTCATTCCACTCAATTCTCACTAACAAGCTTAATTTAATTAACTGCTTTTTTTTTCCAAAGGTGCCCAAGGGAATTATGTGCCCTTCAAATATCAGTGGGACTCGGCTTCGCACTTGCCAGCTGTGCATTTTGAATAGTCTCCTCATAACATCCATGTGGGACGAAGCGGGACCTGCAAATACCTGGGTGTGTAAGTGACCTCTCATGGCATCACTGGTGGCTTGCACCAGCTTCAGTGGTGCCATATGGGCTGGGTGAGCTCTGCCACACTGCCAAGTATGTGGCTTGGTGCTCTCGAACACTTTGGTTTGACCTGGTCCCCAGTGATGACGCTCCCCTTTGAGGTCCCTCAATGTCAGCATGGAACAAAGAGCCACCCTGCCTATAACCCCCCAGGCTGATTCAACAGCAGATATAACAGCGCATCTGTCTTCAGTCTTACTTTTCCATCGCTCCTCCAGTGGCGTTTATCTACTAAATCCTTGTTAGCAGCAGAGGAAAAACTCTGGATCTATCCACATGACATGGTTGTCACTCAGATCTTCAGAACTGAACACTCAGCTTCCCCCAAAATATCAGCCTCTCCCAAAATATATTGCTTACGCAGTCTTGAATCCAGAAAGAAGTCACACGGCACTCACGACCAATCTGAAACCAGGGAAGGGTTATTTCAGGTAAATTGGGGGCTGCCTGGCTATGCAGCAGCTCTGCAGAACAGGACCTGGAGCCCTGTCGGATATCAAGTCAAACACAAATCAACACATGCAGCAGGGAAGACCAACCACATACAGAGCTGTATTAGCAAAAGCATAGCCAGCTAGCTTCAAAAAAGTGATTATCCCTCTGTTCTCCATACTTATAAGCTGCCTCTGGAGGACTGTGTCCAGTGTTGGCCTCCCGAAGATATGGGAGATATCGTCACGCAGTAGAGAGTAGAGCAGAAGGACGCTAAGACGTAAGGGGACATGAATACATGGTGTACAGAGCTATCACGACAGGGCTTCTTCCCCCATCAAACTCACTTTCTGAAAGCCAGAAGGAGTGGAAAGATTATGAGGGACATCTCTGCACCCAGCGAGACCAAAGGAAACCTGTGCCCACTCCACAGTCTCCATAAGGCAGGAATGGCTTCACCTGCATTCATGCCTTTCACAGTGAATACTTTCTGCCTTGCTTGAATCCAGTAGTCCACAAATAATTGTAATTATCTAAGAAGCAGAGCAGCCTATTTACAAGATTTAAAGGAAAAGAGAGAAGGAAAACCTGTTCAACGCCTAGGCCTCAAAGTACAAAACTGCATTGAAAAAGGGTAGCTCCCTGTTTTGTGAGAGGCCTCGCTTATTTGGCAGGGGAGATTTGCTTGTATTTCGCTTGTGCCAACAGCTTGAGAAATTGCTCAAGTCAGATGGCAGTAAAATATGATGTGAAAACCAATTACTCCTCATGAGCAAACTCTCTGAAGTGGGGGGGCTTTGGCAATAGATCTGTGCAAGTTTTTAAGTCATGGCTGAACTTGGAAAAAGGGCATGCAAAGGCACAGGTACCCATACAAGCGAGTACTAGGAAATAATAATTTAAAATAATAAACTTGTTACAATAGCAGTAGTGATTGCTGTCTATCCAAGTCCTGAATAATTCAAAAGGTTCCTGTTTCACTTAGTATCTCGTGGTATTTTCAGAGCTGCCAGAATTTTCTGCTGGTAAATAATGCATCTGTGGTTATTTAAACACACAGGATCCCCAGTTAATACAAAAGCCTTAACAGTGCTGATTTTGAAATAGGGGAAATAACTCTGAGGAAGGTAAATGCCTACGGAATTCTCTAGGCCTTCTGTCTTTCCCGTTTTCACCTTCACCTGGCTGCTGATGCTGCCAGCCTCCCTTGTAGTTTCCACTTTGACATGAGCGTAGCCGGTTAATTCAGTGTTAACCTCCAAAATAATTTGTAATAAGAGCTCAGAAAGGGGAGGGAAAAAATAAGAAAAACACAGAGGATTGATTTGCGGCATTTCGAGCTTTCATTTCTGCACTTTGGCTTTTGTACTGCGATCTCCTGTTGCTACCACAAACACCTCAGAGCCCCACGTCCTGCGGCCTCGTCACGGCACCTCTGGTGACAACCCATCCAGCCCTCTGTTCTCATCCCATCCATCTGCTGCAGGGGGGGAACTGCAGAGACAAGGGGAAGAGTTTCAAAGTGCATATGATTTCCCATTCAACACTTACAGACCTCGGTCTGTCTTTTGCTGATGAAGATCAGCAGTAAAGGAAAGGTTAAAAGACCTAACAGGAAAAATGGCACCTAAAAAGGCAATAATAACCATGGTTGTTTTGAGACATTAAATAATGATGACATGTAAGATGTAAAAGCAAGTAGTATTCAGAAAGATCATTCACATCACGTACAGAAAGGAGGCATCACATACAGAAAAGAGGCAAGCCTTCTTTTAAATACTGAATTACATTGGTTTAGAGAAAATATCTCCCGGATCCTGACTGCTAATGGATCCAGCTCCTATTTAACCTAAACCCCTACCCAAAGCAAGATGCGAGTGCAAGTCCAGCAGTGACTTGGAGAACCATCTCCAAATGTTCTCCTCCTCCTGATTTATTGACCATTCCTGTTCCACTCCCTAAACCCTGCTAACCTTACAACTATAAAGAGGAAGACAAGCTTTTCTTCAGATTAATATGGCAATTTTAGGACTTTTCATCAGCCAAGTGATGATGTCTCTCTAGAGATAGAGAATTGTGAAAGGAAGCAAGAGCCCAGCACAACAGAATCTACAGAGACCCAGGAAATGCATTAAAGACAGTGAGAACCCTACTTTTTTTTTTTTTATTTAATGTTGTATTTCAATTGTTCTTGAATCCAGAGCCTATTTCATATGAATTTTCTTCTGATAATACCTGAACTTCCTGCTGGCTGCCTGTACTCCTTGCAGGGAGAGTGCATGCTGTTCACAGACTTTGTACCCTGCAAATGCAAAGAGCATCCCCCTACACTTTGGCCCACGCAGCTCCATAGCAAGGACAGGACACTCCTGCTCCCGAATTTCAATCATTTAAGGACCAGGCTGAGCTCTTCTCAAGGGGGAACAGAATTCCCCTTAGCCCCTTGAGGTCTCCTGAACTGAACGTTGCAGAACCACTGCTGGCTGCTATCCAAAACACAGGAGTGCACAAAGCTCCCAGCTCTGTGGAGGATTTGCTGTGTCTCTGCTCCGTCCTCCAGATGCTTCATTTGCTAACTAACCCTCGGTGCTATCAGGTGCTTGTCCTCCTGTTACTGGTCCCCAGGGAGATGAGCATCTCTAATTTCAGGGCACTTTGTCCAAACTTTTCAAGCCTTGTACATTTTAAATATTCTGTTTATCTTGCTGCTGTGGTTACTATTGTTCCTAAGCTGTTTTTCTTACTAAATTACAGAGGTTTAGAGCAGGAATAAACCTTCCTTTCCAAATGTGGCTGCTAGTGATTGGCTCGCTGAAGGGGAGAGAGCAAGGACGAGGGGGAGGGAAAGCAGAGGAGAATTAGAAGGTTTCAGATTCCTGTAAACAGAGAAACATTTTTCCAGTCATCAGTCTGAGTCCAGTGGAAATAGGGCTTCAGTTTCCTCTAGCTAACACCGGGGATCCGGTGGCAATGCTGTTGACATGCCTGCTCTTCTCTAGCAGTTGCTGGATGCTGTTTTGTCTGCAGCTGAACAGAAACCCTGTGTGCTGGCAGTCATCTCTGCGGTTTCCTTCTCCTTTATTTTCCAAGCATGCCCTACTTCCAGCCTGGAGCAGGTGCCTGCACGCCAGGGAGGGCTTGGCCAGCATGCCTGCCTCCCTCAAATCCTGCCTCTGAACTCCACCGTGTGTCGGAGCAGCTCACAAGTGGATCTGAGGTCCACAGGGCAACCTAAACTTCCCACCGTCCTTCCTCCTTTGCTCCTGCTTGTTCCCAGCAGCTCTTCATTCCCCCAGAGTAGGCCATAGCTCTTGCTTCTTGACCAGGGAATATTGTGTATTTATACAACACCTAGCACACGTGTGGTCTCAATCTACAAATGGTCTCTTTGGTAATCATCACAGTACAAACACGTGGCAAGTTGTAGCTGGACCATCATCACCAAGGATTTAGGCACCTCTTTAAATGAGTTAATGACAATATTTTTGTCAGTGTGGTCTTGCAAACACCGACCATTTCAGAAGAACATCCTCTAACCTGCCACTGGTGATATCTCCAGTGGTTTCCCACTAAGCACTAAGCCAACTCAGTTCAGCTTTGCCTGTGAAAGACAACAGTTTGTGTGCAGCCATGTGTTTTCTAAATATACCACCAAACATTTCACTAGGAGAAGCTGGGTATAAAAGAACGCCAAAAAAAGTGACTAATAGAGCAAAAAGACAACGTGTAGACATTTAGTTGAACACGTGCAGTAATGATTTTACTTTATCTCCTTCGCATTTTGCTAATACCCATCTTACAACCTGTATATGCACCATTCATAAATACTGAGCCTACATAAAAGGGCAAACACTTACAGCACTTATAGTATTATACAGTGCCAGGTGACACGTTGCACGGGAAGGAGCCTTGCGGTGAAAGCTCCTGCCCGGGCATGGAGGAGGTTGGCTTGATGCTGGGCTCTGCTCGAGACTTCCCGTGTCACCTTGGTGAAATCACTTCACCGGTCACCTCAGCCATGACGCCGGCAATTAGGCGGTTCAGTTCAGACCAGCTAGTGACCCCTTGCTGTCACCGCGGTGAAAAATTCCGACTGGCGCTCAGGGCAAACACCAGCCTCTCCGAAAGGATTCCTGATGCACCTGTCAAAGATCACTATTAACTCATGGCTGCTTGACGGCGTGTGCTAAATGAGCCTGGCCCATGGCCAGTTTCCATTGGGCAAGTGTCTACGTCGCACGAACACGGCGGCATTTGGCACTTGCTGTCGCCTTGGCTGGCCGTCCTCGGGCAGGCCGCCTATGGAATGTGGCAGGAGAACAGACCCACTTTTTGCTCCTAGCTCTGTGTAGAGGGAGGCAATAGAGAGACATCTTTGATTGCTGTTATAGACCACATCCCTCTCGGAGGCATTCACACAGACCTCTCAGCACAGCCAAATTCCCTTCCTGCTCTATCTGATAATTCCCACACTGGTCTCCTCTTAACACAAGGTGTTTGTTCACAGAGACCAAGCTATAATCTCCCCTGAAATGCTTAGATTAGCGCAATATGACTCAGTAATTTCCTTTGTCGCCAGCCCTCTCGCCCTGTCAGCACATTCGCTCCGCGCTGCTTTAAGCCGAGACCTCGCACGAGCCTCCCGCCTCCCTCTCCCCCACCCCACACGGAGCAGAACAAAACAAGCCAGACAGCAGCATTCCTGCGACAAGCAGCGCTGTGTTCCCTTCGCACAGCCATGGCAACATCGGTTTCAAATAGCGGGCCGGGCGGGTGGCCGCCTCCGGCAGGGCCCGGCCCGCAGAGCTTCTCCTAACTCCACCTTGGCTTGTGCAAGGAAGGTTAAAGGCCGCGTTGCCGAAGTCACGTTGGTGCCTTGCCTGGGGTCAGCCCGTTTCTGTTGACACAATGGCGGGGCAACGAGCAGATTAACTGCTTGCTCTGTCCCAAGGAGATGATCTCATCCGAGATGGATTTTGCTTTTGTTACGCGGCGGGAGCACGCGGCGCTTCCCGCCGCGAGCCGCGGTGCTGAGCGCGCAGCCAAGATCGGCGGCACAAAGCGGCCCCCGACGGCGCAAACAGAGCCGCGGACACGGGGCGATTCAGGCAGGGGACTGTCGGCTTTGGCCGTGTGCCGGGAGCAGGGAGAGGGGCAGAGAGCGAGGGGAAAAGCAGGAGGGGAGGTGTGTCCGCATGCTTGCGGAGTCAGCGGAAAGGAGGAAGAGGCCGGGTGAAACAGTCCTCCCCGAGAAGGACAGGGATGAGACATGGAGGAGTAAACGTCGGCAAAGGAACTTGGCTCCAGTTGCCTTTCCAGTGATTCATCCCCAGGGAAAATCAGAGGTAGTTAGCAGAGCTGGGCCGAGGTGGCAAGGCAGGAGGCCGCCCCAAAGCTCCAGGTGAGAGCGGCCTCCATCTCGGCAGCACTGACTGCAGCCACGGCTACCACTGCTTCCTCACGGGCCGCAGAGGGAAGAGACGTGGGTGAAAGCCTGGCCTGCCGGGCAGTAAGAGGAGCTAGACAGCACTGAGTGCCAGCGGGGCCAAGTTGTCACCCCAGGCCCCATCCTCATGTAAGGTTACAAATTCATTGCACAGAAAGCAGGCAAGTACCCCACACCAAGCAGCGTGCATCTCAAGGCTCCCCTCACTGAAGTGGACTTTGAGGGTTTCCTGGAGCAGTGGGACGTACTGGAAGCATTGCTGCATTTCTGGAGAGGAATTCTGCCCGAGTGGAACACAGCTAGCTCATACCCACCCACTGCTGCTACAGTCAAACCTTGGTGACCTCCATGCACTCCTCCTTGCCCACGCCATGGCTCGCCCTTCTGTGCAGACCCTGCACAAAGAAGGTACCGGGTTTTCTCTCTGAGGCCTCAATCTGTGGCTCTTAACTGGGGGAATCCCGTCTCATGTTCCTACAGGTTTGGGAGACCAATTTTGGTAGGTTCTCATATTGAAATAAGAGCAGGGGCTGCATGATGTGGAAGCCCTGCTGCAGTCACCCCTGGCTGGTGGCTCAGCACAGTGGCAGGTTGGCACTGGGTGCCTTCCCGTTCTCCACATGGACATGGATGTGCTAAGTGATGCTTCACATGGGCATCATCCTGGGAAAGCTTGTGCTCTGCAGCACCCAAAAACAACGGCCGAGCTCACTCGCCCAACTGAAATTGGCCTCCTACACCCCAGATTCCTGAATTCCAAGACTTGTACAGCACTGCGTCAGCTCCCAACCAGTGGGAGTGAGACGCCGACCTTTTAACAGATTGGGGTTTATTTTAAAGTAGTGTCAAAATAAGTCAAAACAAAACAACGCCCCTGGTCCCCCTCTCCCCTACATGCACTGTACAGAGGATTTAAATGAACACGTGGATGCAACAAGCGCAGCAGAAGAGCAGCACCTTGACGCTGAGCACCGTGGGGCTCGGCACACACAGTCCCTCAGCGACGCATTGGGGAAATTCCTGCAGGAGTGCAGAGGCGGCGGCTGCTGCAGGGCTGCCGGGGAGGTGAAGCGCCTCCTGTGCCAGGACCGCGGGAAACAGGAGAACCGGAGACGTGGGAAACACGCTGCTCCGCTGGGCAGGCAGGAAAGGCACGAGGCAGAGCCGGGATCTTTCCCAGAGATCGGGGTGCCCAGCTCCCCGTCCCGCCGGACCACATGCACCGCAGCTCGCGTGCCCCAGTGTGGGGAGCGCCAGTGGGCGCCAGGCACCCCAGATCACAGGATTTAGGGGTTCTTTGGTGTCTTTCACCCTATCACCTGCCTGGAGGTAACAGCCTTGCTGAGCACTCAGTGGGCGATGGCTCTAGCTGGGGTGTTGATGTCCCCCTGGTTCCCCCGACCAGCACAGCCAGGCCGGGTACTTGCCGGGAGGATGAACAAGGCCTTTGTGGGCATCACACCAACTGCATCCTTGTCGTCCTGGCCACAGCAGCCTCCCTTGCCCGCAGAGCGGGAGACCCGATGCTGGCGGTGCTGGGGCGAGCGGCCCAGGGAGCCTCCGGAGCAGGGCCGCGGCAGGAACGAGTGGCTCGGCTGTGATCCGATCCCCGGCGTTCCCCTGGCAGGACACGCTCTGCCAGAGTACAATGGGGCCCGTTCTCTGCCGCCCGGCCGGTCCCTGCGTCTCTGGAGACAGAAGCCCTCAGCTGCAGGCAGCCAAGGGAATAAATCCCCCCCAAGGCCACATCAGGACCTGCCGAAGTCCCCACGCACCTCCCAGCTGCAGCACCCCCTCAGACGCGGTTCGCTGGGGCAGCCTTGGCTTTGCTGTATTGCAAAAGATCAGTGTTCAACCTGAACCAGGTGAGGCTCAAACCTGGGTCTGGTGAGTGCAGAATCAATGGCTCTTTTATGCCAGCTGATACTGGAGAGTTTCCTGCTCACCAGATACAGTGGTGAGTGTTGCAAGGCAGGACGCAAGGGAGGTACCACAGCCTTCAAATCCTGGACACTTCTGTGCAATGGTTGCCTAAAGCCAGGCTTCTTTCCCTAGCCAGTCCTGTAAGCACCAAATCCACTCATTGCTTTTAAAAATGGGATGATTATACACTTGAACAAATTGTGCCCTTACCGAGGATTTTTGCTAATACCATCTAGCTTCCAGTACGTTTGTTGTTCTTCCAGTTCAGCTTGTATCGTGACAACTCATGATAATCCAAACCCAAGCCCAAAGGCAAACACCTCCAATGGGAAAGGAGAAATAAATTTCTTTGGAAGAGCCAGAACGGAGGGTGCAGGCTGTATGGAATGTGACTTCACCTCCATCGTCCTTCCATGGAAAAACCCTTAGCAAGACCTGACGCCACACACACTGGGCTGTGCTCAGATCGCTGGGAGTTGTTCAGCCCCGATCCAAGCTCAGCTGTACATTCACTGCATGACTTTTGACTGCCTCAGCCCTCATGTGAAAAGACAGCATTTTATCTGCTTTAGCTTTAGCTCCCTTTGGTTGCTCTGGATCTCTGGTGTCCTTGGCTTTATTTGCGTCTGAAAGACGCAGGAACATTTCTACAGGCTCGCGGATACCTGGAACAGCAAAATCAGCAGGGCAGGCGGGACATGAATAACCTCCTCATTAAGCTCCTGCCTTGTGCTACTGAGGCACATAAAAAGCCACCAACGTCACATCCCAGCCATGTACAAAGCTGTCTCCGTGCTACATAAATCATGCATAGCTGCATCATCTGTTATAGATGCACAAAGCTGTAATCACTAATTATGCCGAGGAGTATACCATTACCTACGGGATATGGCTTGTGGAGACTGCAGTTTAGCAACATACCCATATGGCGTGTTTTTCTAGATTTGATTATTATGGCTCTGATTTTCTCCTCCTATGGTATATGGCAGTTTATACATCTGGTGGAGGGTGCTGGGATTTTCCATTAAATTAACACCAAGGACTTCTGCTTTATCACTCTAGAAAGGAAGCAAAGCAACAAATGGGACCGACGCAAGACCCCAGATGAGTAAGTCCCAGATGTCTGATTACACACATGCTTTTCATAGCCTATTTCCAACTTGGAAAGCAATTTATGCAGCTAAAATTATATCATATCTGCTGATGCTAGGTGACTTCTACTACCCAAGTACAGAGTTGCTGTGAAAAGATTGGAACTTGCATTACGGAGGACTCCACTTCTAAACAGAGTACAAATGGAGGTCAATGTAGGTATGCAGGATAGAGCCAGCACGTGCTCTCTAGTCTTTGAAGAAGAATGAATGCCAAATAATGAGTGTCCTAGCAGTACTAGCAGTGTCACTAGTCCATTCTGAAACATATAAACCTATTTAAGAACTGCAGTAAGGGGTAGTGCGATTCACTACGGTGGGCTTTGTTCTACCAATACACTCCTGGAGGTACACACATGCACCATCTTTAAGCGTCATGGAAAAGAAAAGGAATTTCAGGTTGAACAGCTCACCCTTATGGCAAAATTTGCTTTAATCCTTGTCCCTGGCATCTTTCACTCTCTGCTAACAATAGTTTTGGAGCTATGGCCTTGTGCTATGCTCTAAACCTCCATATAATAACTTGAAAGTCCTCTTCTCTTTCTTTTACTTGCATTCACCTGGAAAGTTCATTACAAAGGCAAGGCAAGTGATTTACCAAAGATATCACCTTCAGACTCCAACCCAAAGGCTCCAAACAATCAGGAAAGAGAAAGCAGTCACGTCCACGCAAATAACTGAGCCGGCTGCCAGACTCCCCAAAGCGCCTTCCCATGTCCCGTGTCTAGCGTGCCCGAAGCCTGAGCCCCAGCCTGCAGGGAACACTGGGCCAGCACTTGTGATCGGTCCTGGCACCTCACAGCACACCACGTGGCCCTAAGAGGTAGCCAAGACCAAAGTCCAGGCTGGAACATCTCCTAATCATTCCCTGTTCACATGAAAGTCAGTCCCAGAAGCTACACTCACACACACAAGCCATTTAATCAGCAGCTGCCTCCCAGCTAACCTTATAAATGACCCAGAGTCGCTGTTTCACTTTCAGCGCTCTGCTGATCCTCTTCAGATTACTTAGTTCTGGCTTTACAGCTACTCGCGCTTATTTTCTCCTCATCCACCCACTCAAAGCACGACCTAAGAAAGCAAAGGTCGCCCTCTTCCAAAGCTACAGGCAGAGCTATACATCTCTGATGTTCATTTGCTGCTCCGCGTTCATTCTCATTACGCCGGCATATAAATCTTGGGAGAGTAACTGCGGAAATCAGGTGCTGGCTGTCCTCACACATTTCCCGGAGTGCCCAATAAAGGAATACCGTGTCTCCAATACCAATATATTGCCTGTGAAGTGAGGAAACAACGTAGAAAATGAGTCTAACGCATATAGCCAGGGACAGAGTGGCAGGGTGCATTTTATATGGATAGAGTTGAAAACTCTTCAGGACTAATGGCTCAAAATGGCTCGGGAAGCTGACAGAGTACAATGGATGGGACTTTTTTCTTCCTGCTCTGTGGAGACAGCATTGATTGACTGGGCTTGGAGCTAGTACAAAGCTGCAACTGGCACAGAAAATTGCCTGTAGTGCAGATAGCCTGAACACCCAATGATCTCCGTGGTATAAATGCAATTTTAGCACTTTTAAAAATAGAAAGCAAGCTTGAGAGCTGTGTGGTATAACCAGTGACCTCTCAAAAATAAACTGCAGCCTTCTCCACAGCCCATATGTTCTCTGAGGTTGAACTCTCAAAGGTACAACTGAAAACAGCCAAGGCCAAACTAAGGGAGTTTAGCCACCCCGGTGCTGACTACAAAGAGCTTCCCAAGGGAAGGGGCTTTGAGATGTACAAACACACCGCAAATCCCCAAGGGCTGGATGTGTTCAGCTGAGAAGAGGACACACACCTAAGCCCAGAGATGTGATTCCTGCTCCATGCCACATGTTCACTTGCTCTGTGTCCCTCAGGACATCCAGGACAATCTCCATGCTCTGCTGCTCAGGGTGCAACATGGGGACACTGGTACCACTTCACAGAGGTTCAGGAGACTAAGGCACCTCTTGAGCAAGCCCTGGCAGCGGGGCACAGATCCTGCTAAACCATCTTGCCAGTCCTCCTCCAAAATCTGCCCGTGCATCTTGCACATATCTTACCTGCTCACAACTCGTGGGCAAACATCAGGCAAAACTGAAGGGAAGAAAGATGTTTTTTTTCCACCCACTCCCCAAATTTGAAACAAAAGAAAGAAAGAAACAGCTATTTGGGGTGATAACCAGACACAGCAGCGCCTTCCTCACAGCAAGCCCCACTGCCCAGGCAGGTGCAGACCCCGGTGCACGCGCAGGCCGGGCCTGGCTCACGCAAGCAGCCCGGGAGCCCGTGGCTCCTCGCTGCGGCTGTGCCTGCCCTCGGCTCGGAGCGCTTGCTGCCCTCGGCTCGGAGCGCTTGCTGCCACGCACCCTCCAGCGGCCCCGGGCCGGAGTGCAGCGCTCGCGCCAGCTCATTCATTAACCTCACCCTGCAGTCCCCCTCCGAGCTTGGGGGCGGCAGGACGGGCTCCTTTGATGACCTGCCTTCAGGGCTCGGCAAATGAGATTCATTAGGATATGCAAAACGCTGCCAGCAGCCCTATCTTTGCGCCTGAGCCTCTGAGCTCCACTGATCTGATAAGGGCACATTGCTCTAACATGTCTGCAGAGCAAGATCTAAAGCTTTCTTCTTCCCAAGCATTCCCAGATAGGCATTGCGACTGCAAGACAAATAGGTCGGAATAAATAACAGCCCCCTCATTTCCCCCAGCATGCGAGTCTGGATGGCTTAAGTCAAGTGTTAATAAGAAACAAAGCTGCTGTAACAAAATGTCCTGATGCACTGCGAGGAACATGGAGCGTAATAGCATCTTTCATACAAACCTTTCACTAAAAGCTTGTCATTACCCAGACAGAGGAGAGAGCATTTGCATAGAGAAGCAGAGGAAAAGCAGCTTGAAAGAAGTGATCCAAAAGGGGAGTCATCAAGTCACCGAGTTGTTGCATAAAATAATACAGAAGTGTATTTTGCTTAAGTGCAGCGCTTTCGTTGCAGCACAATGAGCAGAGTGAAAATACCCTACCTAGACAGAGAGATCGATCAGATTGGACATAAGCCAAGCTGTGCTCTCCAAGGGTATTAAATATAGCCCTGCAGCGCAACGGGGTGATGGAGAAAGGAAATCCGTATTAGCGTGTGTGTTGATTACAAGCTCCTTGCGCCAGGCCATGGGATATTTGCTGGGAAATGCCAGGCGGGGAGCCGGCAACCCCGGTGGCGGCAACCGACCCTAACCCCATTGGGAAGAGAGGTGCTGAAGAACCCACAGTGGCTCCGCGGCTCTCCGGGCAGGACATCTTGGCCCTTTTGCCAGAGGGATTCAAAGCAAGCCACAAGCCAGCACTGATCACACGTTGCAAAAAGCAGCTTGCTCACTTAAACCAGGACAGGGGAGGGTGGCGGGGAGAGAACAGGAGCTGGAAAAGCTAAATTTAGCAGCACCACTTAGGCTGTTCGCTTCGGCGCGTTCCCGGCCCAGCCAATGGAGCCGTCTCTCTTGCTTATTTGTTCCTACCTAGCGCTGGATTTTCAGTAGCAACCATCACCATGGCATCACGGCACGGCTTCTGTTCAGCTATTTTGCCAATCCCTGTGGGTTTTCTGAAACATTCATGACATTTTAGGTGTGCTGAAGGGGCAGGTGGGTGGGAGGGAGGCTCTTTTCAAGCACCAGCTCCTGGAAACAGGAGAGGCAAATGCATCACCGTCTTGATTTTTAAAAATACATGTATAGCCCTCCTTCCTGCCGAGCGCATTGGTTTGGGTGGAGGGGAGGAGGCTCTCATGCTCTTTTCCCTGACTTCTAGAGGGAAGGAAAAGGCTGAGTCATAACATTTGAGCACTTGGAATAGGCAACAAGATGGTTTCGCTTCCTGCTAACGACCATCACGACTTCGGGGCTGCAGACAGCAAGGGGGAATATGTAACATGCAAGTTTCGTCTTGACTTTTCAGCAACATCAGCGGTGCAAGGGCCATAGAGGCCCAAGCTTCCTTGGCTTACCCACTCCTTGTGCCTCCCCTGCTGCCCCGCACTGTGTGATGGCACCTTTGCAAGGATCCTCTGCCTGACTAACTGTGTCAGCGCTTTGGGCACTTTTACTCCATTTTTAATCAAGTCTGTCCTTCCCTGGCATTCCCCCCCTGCTGGCTCCTGCACCCCTGCTGTTACGATGTGTCTATGGGGTCCTCGTGCCCACGCCGGGATGCAGGGACCTGCGGTGGGGATGGCTCCGTACAGGGTGCACATCTGGCACCAGGGCTCCTGCAGCCAGAGCTCCCTCTCTTCTCCTCTGTGTGGTCCATGCGTGCGATTCAATCCCTCCTTATCACGGCCTTGCAGTATCACGTCTTGGCTCGGTATTTAGTCTTCCTGAGGCTTGGAAGGGCGGCTTCTCCTTGACTTTATCAGCCCAAGCCGGGGACACCGCTCCAAGGAGGGCCAGCACGCTCCTCTGAGATGTCTTCTCTGTCTTGATCAAACCAGTGTGCTTGTTAAATACAAGGGCTGATACAAAATGTTCCTCTTAGATAAAATTTGGGGGAGAAAACAGGCCACGAGAGAAGGGGGATGGACTGGATAAGCAAAGGGGGATCCAGGGTTGCTGAACAGAAGGGGAGGCAGCCGTGGTGCCAGCAGAGACCCGGGAGCAGAGAACCATGGAGCACAAAATTAACACACTGGCTCATCAGGAAATGGTAATGTGGGCAAGACGGGGAATTGCTTCATATGGGCAAACAATCTGTGCAGAATGGATAAGCGCAATCAAAACCTGGTGTAAATCTGGCCACGTTTCTCTGAAATCTGCCCTCTACCCGCTCTCTGAGGTCTGGGGCAGAAAATGCAAAGCCCTCAGTAAGGTGATAAAGCTTCATGCCGAAAGCATCAGCAAAACATTCCGCTGAAATGCAGCAAAATGAAGGCTTCAGATCCTGTCCATGGGCAAGGCTGGTGTCTTCACCGTATTGCAGGGATGAAGGCTATACCTGCCTGTTTTAATCAAATTGCAACCATCAAGGTTAAACATTTTCCTAAAACCTGTAGGAAATTCCTTATTTTCATGAGCTATATATCCACCCTAAAATATTAAATCCTTTAAAAGCAAAGAATTCATCGTCTGAAAAACCATAAGCTTACTACAACTTACTTTGCTTTAGAACAGTTCTCGCAAAACCAAACGTCATGTGCTAACGAACTAATTTCCACTACAAATGCTGCCTCTGCTTTCATCTGCCAGCCTCTCCAGGAATTTAACCAAGTGCTTGATCTCCTCGACCTCCCTCTCTTCCCCTGCCACTCCCCACTGCTCCGGCACATTCCTCCTAATGGAGAAAAACAGCCTCGGACCTTCCCATCACATATGGCCAGCACTGCGCAGGGGCCAGTCCCCCTTTGCAGGGACACTCCTGCTTCCTTCTGGAGGGCTCTAGCAAAGCTGGCCCTTCAGTCTTGAGAAGGTTGTAAATTAAAACAGTTGGGAATGAGGATAATCTGCACCAATGGATCTGCCTTTCAGAAGGTTCTTGGCCTTCACAACTTGTGCTTAGCGCTGTCAGTGCCTTCCACAAACATGTCCAAGAGCTTCAGGAATGGATTCACGAGGCTGGACCACAGCAAGGCTCCTCTGTCCTCAATTCAGTCTCTGGAATCAACATAGTACGCTGCTAATTTACAAAACATTTAGGGGATAAAGTGGGTTAGAGAGGTGTTAGGGCAGCGAGAGAAGCTCACCTACAGCAAATCAGATCCTCAATCTAGTACCTTTGCATCTCCATTCCCACCTGGGAGGAGTGAGTGATCCAACCTAACTGGTGTCCTATAGTCAGAGAGACTCTAAGGTCAACATCTCAGATGGGCAACTGCTCTATATCTTGCTAGAAGACTGCCAGGCCATGGCCACAGGCACAGTAGCATGTGCAGCACTTTTCAGGAAGGCCAGAACATCATGAAAAAGTGAAAGGAGTGAGAGGGTTGTGAAATAATAGGACAAGCTCAAAGAAACCATGGAAGAAACCTGAAGCATGGCAGTGTGTAAGGGCGCTTGTTGAAGAAGATGTAAAAAAGGTCGTATGAAGAGACAGAGAAAACTGTTTTTGAAGGGATTCTTTGAAATGGTGTTAGTGGCAGTGAAATGGTAAATGGCCAGCTACGGACTGGATGTCATTAAAAGGAAGGGGTTCAGCTGGAGCGTGCGTCTGGAGGCCTACCACAGCGCTGCCTCCCGAGCCAAGGCGTACACAAACCACTGCAAGGAGAGGTTCAATTGGTACGTTACAAACACCAGAGTAACCCTAAAAATATTAAAAATACATCACTCCCTACACAGTGCTCGTACTGGTAAACAAATGCCTCCTTTTAATCTAGGAAGAGCTCAGAATTACACAGATGGTTAAAACATATCTATAGTAGTGGTAGTAATTTAGAAACCTCTCTGGAGGAAAAGAAGGGGTTTTAGCCTTTTTTTTTTTTAATGGCATTGAGCTGGATTTTAAGGTGGAGCGAGTTTATTTCTGTCGTGGCTGCCACAGAGAAAGCTCCATCACCCACAGATCCTGCCAGATGGTGAGCCATGCCCAAATCCATCATGCAGAGCCTTAAAGAAGAGGTTCAAAATATAACTGGTTCCTTGGGAAACACAAAATGACTAGGCTGACTTAAGTTGAAGCCATTGCTCAAGAGCCAGCCAATGGAAACAAAAACTCAGTAGGTTGGGTATAATCATCACAGCATAAATCCATGGGCTCCCACCATGCTCTACATAGTCTGCAAACAGCAGAGCCCTCAGCAAGGGGCCTGGTGCTGCTGTCCCAAACACGGCACAGAGGCAGGTAGAAATCTCCAGGTTGGATTTCATAGCATTTTAGAATAAATCTGAAGCCCAGACTGGAAGAGTTAAATGGCTTTTGGTAATGGGAGAGCTCTACACCAAAGAGTAAGCAGGGTATCGAGCTCAGAGAGGAATGTTTTGGCAGCAGATTCTGCACAATCACATGGATCACATGCAAAGACAGGACTCAGGGATAAGAGTTCCGTGATGTTCTTTGCCTATGGGACAAAGAATGACGTGTAGTTAGGAAACTAGGTGCATCCAGTGACATGGATGACCTAGGGATAGCTTTATTGAAAACTCCGTTAGCTTAGTGATATATCAAAAATGTGGATGGTTACGTGGCCCAACAGAGCTGATAATCCTTTGACTGCAGTGCAGTTGCAGAGAGCATAAAATTTTCTGGAGATGGTCTAGGGAAGTCTCATGCACCATATGGTCTCTGCTGACCCCCGCGCCGTCCGCGGGCCTGTGTTCTCATGTGACACGCCATTAACGAGCCACACGCAGCAGAAAGCAGTTTTACAGCCAGATCCTGCTCTTAGAAGCCATGATGACTAAACGAGCTAATCAAATCAGCATAAATTTGCAAACCCCGTTTCAGCAGCTGCGGCCGTAAACACGGGTGGCAGAACGCAAACAGTGGCGAGCGCCGGGTGACTCCAGCAACGGGTTCCCAGTGCGCGGCGGGGCCGGGCGCCGCTGCCCGGCAGCTCGGGCCAGCGGGCTCTGATGCCGACGAGCCGGAGCCGCAGGCGCGGCCAGCGCGGCAAGGCAGCCAGAGCACACGCACCCGAAACGCACGCGCGCACCCGTTGAGACAAATAACTGCCCTGCACGCCCTGCTCGCTCCCTGGCGTCTCCCGAGGATCGGCACATGTGCCCATTCCGCGCAGAGAAACGTGCGGGGTGTTTCAACATTCCCAAAGTGACTCATTTGGCATTTTCCAGGGGAGCTGCAGCAGACTCTCCACACACACACACACACACACACACACACATACCATTTTGTCAGCAAGCCATAAAAATAATCAGCTGAGGTGAAATTCGCTGAGAATACGGACACCAGAGCTAAATTTGTTTTTAGTTTGTGCCAGCCTTTGCTAATGAGAGCCAGGGTAGAGGGCTCTCAGGGCTAACAAAAGGAAAGGGAGAAAAAAAGCTGCCAAAATTAACAGCACAAGACAGCCTTAACCTCCCCTCTGGTGAGGGCTGGTCATGCACATGGTCCCAGAGCAGATGGAGCGGCTGGAGCGGGCATGGCCAGAGCGGAAGAACTATCCCGGGAACCGCTCTGGCAGGAGCCCCCGGGGAGAGGGAGGCTGGAAACGTGGCCAGCTTCTCCCCTAGCAAAGCTCTTTAGTGAGGGAAGCAGCTTTTGCAGCTCAGGAAAATGAATATACCTCCCTGCACCTGCCAGCAGGAATCTGGCTCAGCCATCTATGTTTGAAGAAAACACGGGGAAAAGACCATCCATGATGGCTCTGTGCTGAAGGCTTTTGGTAGGCTGTTAAAAATGCTTGGCTATTAGGAAATAAATCCTAGTCTCATTATGATATGCACCATACTTAGAGGCAAGACATTTCAATGACAGGACAGGAGAAACGTTGCCTTGCATCCTGTGTTGCACTGCATTGCTTAAAGATAACCCGTTTTTGCTGGAGCTGTCAAAATCTGGTGCGGAAAAGGCCTAACAGTGGGTGTATCTACAAGGCTGGCATTGTGGAAGGATATACATTCTTTACTAGTTTTAGTCTAGCCAAAAGTTGGTGAGCTGCAATAACAGAGAAGCTGATGTGAACTAGAACCAGTATAAGTCAGAGCATGGGGAGGGCCTGGGCTTAATCTGCAAAATCTGCACCTGTGTTTCTCCAGAGCATAGATAGGGATCATCCGATACAGAGGGTCACTTCACTCAGATGAATTCACTGTGAAAATACACACTGAGACCTTAATGCAAAGAAGCATAACCGTCTTAAGCCAGACCTATCACTAGCAACCAGTGTCCCCTCAAGTACTACACCCCAGCTGGAATTCCGGTCACTAAAGCCAAGATGGAGAGTTACTGGCGGAACCAACACCAACACTGGCATGCAGTTTTAAAGCTTTTTTTTGTTCCTAGGTTTAGAAGATTTCAGCTCTCTCTCCTCAGCATTTTTCACTGCAGCCTTGGCCTCCACATGCCTGCACCGTGACTGCAGCCAGGGCCAGGAAGTGCCGGCTACTACAAAAGCTATTCTCATGCTATTCCTGGTCTGATCCGAAATAAAAAGTGCTGGAAATCTTGGAAGAACATCTTTTCTCACCCAGCCTCCCAGAGCCACAAACTCTGGGTATTTTCATGAAGAAGCAAGGAAACATCCCAACTGGAGATGCCCAATTCCTGGCAGAGTTTGCAGAGCTTCAGTCCACACAGCCACCCTGCCCTCGGTGACCCTCTGCACACAAGAAGATGGTTTCACAGAGCTTCAAAGAGAGTATAAATGAGCTGCCATTCTGTTCTCAAAATGTTCTCTAAAACTGGGAATACTTAAGCCAATTTTAATCACTTAATGTATGTATTTGGGAAGAGCAAAAGAGCTTCTTAGTTATTTCCAAACCGTCTTCCACCCTAGCAGCTGTGTGAGCCAACCACAGGTCCCACATGATGGGCTCATTCCCAGACACCAGCCAGCAGGTCCAGCTAAGAAACCTTTCTTTGGCTGTCAGTGCCGTAAGGCAGGGCACGACTCGCAGCAAGGCCACCCACAACAAGCAACGAGGGAGGCAAATCCCTGCCACATGAAGCTTCCCCCATCCAGGAGATGTGGAGAGCAGCCCCCGGAGCTGTTCCTGGCCCCACAGCAGCAAGGCTGGACTCCCTTCCACCTGAACATCACCTGCCCGAGGCCACTGCCCTTGGAGTCCTCCTCTGCCCTAAGCCTGACATCCAGCCAAAGTGTGCGGGGACAAGACTTGCTGCAGGAACTGTATGGAGCTGTGCATCATCGCACTGCTGCAGAGACACAGAGTCTCTGATAGTCATTTGTGCTACAGACTAGCAGCTTAAATAGAGATGACAAAGAAAGATAAAATCTATTGTTATTTCTGCTACAGAGAGCAAGTACTGAAAAAATGCAGACAGCATCTAGATTGGAAATACGGCATTTGCTACGTTGATGTTAGGCCAGCATCTGAGCTGGTTCAATCTAGTCAGGCGGCGATGAGCAGAGTAAACCTGGGTTTATCTACACCCGCCTGTGAAGATATCCCTTTGGGGCACTGAGGAGCAGTTTACCACCCAACGTCCAAAGATAAACCCAAATTAAGATGCTGTAAGCATTCCCAAATTAGGAAGCAGCTACAGGGCCCTCCTTGCAGTAGAGTTGGGAAGGTCAAGGAGACAGGGTACAGAGCGGAGCAGGAACATCTTTAGTGAGGTCACACTAGGATCAAGGACAGTGTATTTTGGGTCAGAACTGCTTGTTCTGAAGCCCCTGTGCAGCTGCTGGAGAAGGGTGGCTTCTGCTCCCTGCCTATGGCCATCACTGGAGAGGAGCCATGAGAGGGATTAATTCTGGGTAAACCCCATCTCAGAGAAGAGCATGTAAAGTGTTCTTGTAATGTACCAAGAGAGGTATGTGCAACAAGGTTATCTGTTTCACATATTATATTTTTTTCCCCAACAGCAGGAAAAAAGGCCTTTCTGTTGCCCACTAAATCATCAGGGCTTCTTGCATGGCTTTTTCGAGTACAGCTTTATTACTCCCTACAAAAATGTGTAGGACACTTTAATTTTCTCCTAAGAGATGACAAGAGTTTGAAGTTCTACGAGCCATTTTTTTGACGCCCACCCTGAATTGGTTTCATTTTTCTCCTGATGGGGAACCAGTGACATTTCAAAGCAGTACATTTGCCATTTGTTCACTCAGAAGAAATTAAGGTCCTGTCTCTGTACTATCCCTTAGAAAACCTTTCCCAAGCTTTTGGCATTAAAAAAGATTGGCTTTCACAGAAGCACAAAGACACAGCTCACTTCACAGCAAGGCCATGCAAACTCAACCCACTATTAACTACAAGAGGCTGGAATCAGAAATCCCAGGCCTGATTATATTCATTCCTCAGAAGTTCTGCCCAAGTTAGAACTACTGGATCAAGTCCATTTTATTCTCACACATGCCAACAAGTTGAAGAGGCTCCTTAAGGTGATATCTTTGATATATATGTACAAGGGTTTGACGTTAAATGCATTTAAGGTAATCCTCACATACCTAGTTATCTTTCCTAGGAACATAACTGCACAAGTGCATGCAACTGAGGTTAATTATAACAATCTTAGTTATAATATTTTTCCTGCTCCTTGCTGCGCTCCAAACTAACCTGCGTCTGGCAAGGAGCACATCCCAGAAAGAGCAGCAGGAACGAGCAGGGATATTTGGACCCATGACTGGCACCAAACAGTTCCGGAGTTGAATCCACATCCTAAGACAAAGCCCAGTGAGCAAAGAAACAGTCTGTTTAGTCTGAAGCCTCCGAAAAAGCCATCCTGGTTTGCCACTTTGCACCATGGGGCTGTGAGCTGCACCAGTCTGGGCACCTCGGCAGCCTTCTGCTCTCAGCAGGACTCAGGGCCTGTCACTCGGGTAGGGACGAGCCACCAGCCACCAAGCATGTTGAGAACGAGCCCGTGTCACATCACAACATGGCTTGATTTGTGCAGACCCCAGGCCCTTTCTCATGTTCAGCAAACCAGAGGTGGCAGCGTCTAAACAGAGAGCCTGTCAAAAAGGTGAAATTCCAATATTTTTTTTTCTTCGCTCCAGAAAGATGCAACCAAGAAGATCCCAAATTTACAGTTTGCCATTTCCATCTAGAAGATGCAGCCTGACGCACGCTGAGTCCTCTTTGAGATACATTACATTTTTCCCTTTCCTTCTA
This sequence comes from Nothoprocta pentlandii, assembly GCA_013398315.1. Classification (NCBI taxonomy): domain Eukaryota; kingdom Metazoa; phylum Chordata; class Aves; order Tinamiformes; family Tinamidae; genus Nothoprocta; species Nothoprocta pentlandii. The sequence continues at coordinate 1,462,808 of VZSG01000072.1, read as the reverse complement.
GCCCAGACTGTTTTTCAGCCCAACCTACAGAAACTCACCAGCTTCACCCTGGTTCCTTCCCTGGTCAACAGCAGCCCCAGAGCAGTGGACAGCCAGTGTGAAGGAGCTGTTCAGATCCTTCGTAATAAAGAGCCTTCATGCAAACAGTGCCTAGAACCTGGGGGGGGGGACCCTGCTCTTGGACCCTGCTTTCCTTTCCAGCATAGTTGCAGAACTCGGCACAGAGGGCAGTATCTGGCTGCGCAGAACGTTGGCTCTCCGGGCTCCCCATCCCAGCCCCTGGCTTTTTCTGTGCAGATGGCAGGGACCCGGGGTGCAGTAGTTTTGTAATTAAGCCGATTTTACTTCAAACTGCCAGGAAAAGGGGCATTTTTGCTTTCTCCCCACTCATGCCCCTACCTTCTTCCTTCTGTTGGCATGAGCATCAGCCAAGGCAGGGAACCGATCCAGCTGGAAACGGGCTGTCGTTTCCCTTTCTGCGGGGTTACTTTTCAGATGGATCAGATTCCTAATCCGGCAGATCACTTGGGAGCTGATATTGGCACGAGGGAGCACATGTGACCCAGCAGCATGGGCTTAGATGAGCTTAAACCAGGCATAAACCTCCACCCTCAGAGAACACCCACCACCCACCTTGTATCCATCCACACACGGACTTTCCATCTGCAGAAGAGCCTTTTTCCACCGTCCTGCTCTGTTCCCCAGCACATTTGGGGCACGTTAGCTATTGCTGTGAAACGTCACCCCCTTTTCTCTACCTGCTCCATTCGGATGCTTCCCTTGCTGCCACCCTGCTCCGTTCTTCCATAAGGCTAGGGCTCTCCCCCAGCCTTCCTCTTGGGTCAGGATCTCCACAACTGCCCTTGTGGACGCCCACATCTTGAGCAGAGCCCCCGACACGTGTCGGATGCACGAGCACCCGCCGTGGGAGAGGTGCACACAGCACAGAGCCAGGATTTCACAGAAATAATTGGGCCCCCCAGGGTAAGGGAACGGGGGTATGTTGTTCTGAACCATTACTACCAAACACCCACTGTTTCTATGGCTACTCCATCTCTCTCACTCGTGTGTTAGCAATACGCTCTGCCTGTGTCTCCCTCGCACGTACACATGGACAGACCATTCTCCCCTCGCTCAGCCACCCCTTCTGCACCCCAAATAACACCCTGCACTTCCTCCCACACACAGCCTCAAAAAACAGCGTAGATGCTTCTGGAGACCCATCACAAGAAGGGGAAGGACTTTGGCCAGGATCGATTCCAAGTGTCCATAAGTCCCTAGCCGGTCTCTTGAGCCTCCAACCCTATTTATAGCAAACGTGGGCCTGGCAGGGGTTACTGGGCATCTTTGCTGTTCTCTATGGTGGCATGAGACCCAGGCAGCTTGCAAAGAGCCACCAGCCACAGAGCTCCTTGCAGGAGGCTGCAGGGCACCTCATGGTGCTCTTACAAGACAGCTCTGGCGCAGGGGTTACCGGTACCGTGGCCCCGAGGCGACTTATTTACCAGTGCCACAGGGAGCCACCAGCCAGTGCTGGGGGAAACGCTCCTGGCTGGGAGCAGCTCGTGTCAAGCTGAATAAACCCCTTGCGCTCCATGCCGCAACACGCACACGAATGACTAAGCAATCCGGGTAACAATTCAGCAGGCAAATGCCGCTTGCTTTCATTAAACGCTACCTCTGGAGCTGTTTCAGGGCAGCTGAAAGCACCAGCTTCTCTCTCACACCCCCGTCCTCTCCCTCAACACAGCAGCTCGGCCAGGGGAGAGACACATTCAGTTCACAACAGTTACAACCAATTTTCTTTCCAAATCAAGTGCAATGCCTGTAACATCTGAACTGGAGTCTAGATTTATATGAGCACAGCTGGGGAAAAGAAAAAGGCAAAATAGCCTTTTTCTATTTTAAGATCCCAGCTCTGTCAGTTCTTCCTCGCTACCTCACAGTTATCCCTTGGCACAGTAATAACACAGTCCAGTTTTGAGATATGGATGGAACTGAGCCATGTAATTACCGCATTTCCACATAGATTCTTCTGCATTTGCAGGGCTGAAGTCACTCTCCCCTAGCGCAGGGGAAGGCCGAGCACTTCAATTTAGGAATGCGGCTAAAACATCAGCTAGTCCTTTATCCATTGCAGGGCTAACCCATGATTTAACTCTGCCCAAGCCCGTGCTGTAGGTTGGCCCTCGTAAAATAACAACTACTGCTTTTATTTTTGCAGATACCATTTAAGTGAGCGGCTCTCCCTGATTTGAACCTTCTACGCTGCCAGTCCCCAAATCAGTTTTGCAAGATGAAAGGAATGGCCTCAAACGCACGCGTATGCTCGTACCCTGCCTTCAGTCAGTTGTGAAATAAGCTGCTCCGCGCCGCATCCGTAATGGGGACTGCAGTGCAGATGGCAAGAGCACAGCCACAACCCGTGCTGCGTCTCCACCAGGAGAGGGGCACAAGGCAGGTTGAGCAGCTCAAAGAGTCATCACGCTATACTGCAGAGCTGGGAGGGAAGGATACCCTATACCTCTATACCTATACCTCTGTATCTTTCTATCTGCATGAAGGTAGTGGCTCTCTGGGGTAACATTTACGTGGAACAATGTCCTGAAGATCCTGAGTGAAAAATTGCCCTCATGGAGGCCGGTGGGAATGAGCATCCTGCTCTGTGGCTGCTTCTAGGTTGCATTTCAGTGATGCTCCTTGCTTTATACTAAAGCAAACACAGACAGAAAGAAGGGAAGAACTTCCCACATCTCTACCCTACTAGTCTATTGATAAGAAAGATTCAAAAGCTGGTCCTTGCAAACGCCTTCTGCTACCACCTTTTCCAGGGTCTCCTTGCTGCCTTTGGCCACAGTGAGATATTCGTCACTCAAGGAAGTCCCTTGGCTGCCTTGCTTTGCCCTGGGCTGTTTGAGGGGGCATCACTAGGACCCCAGCGCTGAGGATGAGCAGCAACTTGCCCCCAAACACATGCAGCTTCACTTGCCCCTGGGCTGCAAACTGGAGTTCACATCTGATAGCACAAAGCCCCTTCGCCAAATCACCCGGCCGGTCCTTATGGCTTTGTTGTCTGCAGTATTCTTTGAGAGTTTCCACTATTCCTTGAGAGATGTTCGGGCTGAAGCCTGATTTGCTTTATTAGAGAAACCTACTCAAAGGGATTTGTGTGCCTGCTCAGCTTGATTTGTGAACTCCAACAGGAGGGGCAGCCAGTAAAATTAATGAGGTTCTGGGCAAATGATTGCACATGCAGACCAACAGACATAAAGCATTAACTGACTGTCTAATTAACAAAGGCCGCGTGCCCGATTAAGCATGCAAATGCTCCTGCTTACACACACACCCTGACACACATTAATGCCTCACTGAGGATACATTTGCCAGTGTCACTTTGGAACCACGATGAGGCACGCAACCCGCTTCCATAAACAATTTCCAGTACGCAGAGAACAGGCACGTGTGATCATCTGCAGCCCATTTCTGTAATGAGCCAGAAAGCAGGACAGCAATTTGCCAGCTCAGGCAGGCGCTGCTCTAAAAGCACTTTCCCAAAGGGTGCAAGTGAAGGACGAAGAGGCCTTCAAAGGGAAGTTTTAACTCAGTTTCAGTTGTCTAGTCCCTGTTTTAACTCCATTTCAGTTGTCTTGTCCTTGCAAGTGAAGGGCTGCTTTCACGTGACCATGTTGCTGCAGTAGGTGATGAAAGGTCAGGGGTATACGGTGCTATTCCTACCTCTGCTGGGCTCTTACCATGTAACTCTCAACCTCTGGGTCACCATCTCCTTCCTAGCTTGAGGATGCTGCCTGCTGAGTAAAGTTCAAGTCTTTTTGCTTTTTTTCTCCTTTTTTTTTTTTTTCCTCATTCATGGCCATAGAACAAACAAACAAAAAAACCCACAAAGCAATGAGAAACAAGAGCTAGAAAGGGCAATGCCACCCTCTGAAGCAATGGTTATAGCACTGGATACCTGTTCTACATCACCTCAATTAATCAACTGTGCTGCTGCATCACGTCATTTGGGAAACACATGTTTTGGACACGCATCCTGGAGAGCTACCAGCAGTGCCCAGGGTCGGAAACGAGGTCTGCAGCCCCTGCTGGGACCCTGTGCTCCCATCCTGCAGACGGTCCCCGTGCGAAGGACCCGGCAGGCAACCTGGGGCAGCTGCTGCTGGGAATGCCATAAAGCTCAGAAAGGATAAAAGGCCTCGGATGGGTCCTGGTCTGGCTTGCCGTGTCTGGCTTCTCTGCTGCTAGATGGGCTCCACAGACACCTCAGGCGCTGGTGAGGCCTTCCAGAACATCCATTTAGAGGCTGCAGTTTCCCTTCCTTCCTGCATTATTTACCACACAGCACCGTCTGGCTGAAAGGAGCGTTGCGAGCTCTTTCTCCGAAGCCTCCTCTCAGTGCTGCTTTATGTAATAATCGCTCCGAAATCTATTTTGGGAGTGGCGTTTTGCAGCAGAGCGGCGTTGCACTTGCCTGCTTCCTGCAGCTCTCATCACACACGTTCAGAGAGCTGCTCCGCTAACGTAAAGCTGCAGACGGGGCTACGGATGCCCTCTCCTAAAGTCTCTCCTTGCTTCACTGCCCTCTCCGGAGCAGGGACGTGGAGGCTCCCAAGGACGAGCGCGAGGCTGCGCCCGTTAATTCGTTCCCGCAGAGCTCATTACCGAGCTGCAGGCGCTGGTTTGTTGTCAGGGTGGCTCGGGGATGGCGGGGCATATTGATTTCTTAAGGCAAGGTCTCCGATAAAGCTCTCTGAATTATTCGTACACTATGCAGAGCATCTGGGCAGCCTGACTATTAAAGGAAAAGAAAACACAACAAAAGGGAACGGACTTGTAAGCAGCTGCATTAGGGAATGGAAAAAAAAGAAAATAAAAATAAAACACGGGGTATATTTTGAGTTGGTCCAATTGGAAAACGTCTTTCCAGAAACACCCAGATATCCTGAGATTTCTACCTCAGATTTTGCCCTGGAAATGAAGAGACCTTTTGCATCGGAGGGACGACGGTAAATTTGCTACCCCAGCGCAAAGTTCCTCAAGCAGCTGGCGTTCACGTGAGCTTATTATTTCAAGCTCAGCTACCCGGCTCCCGCCCCGAGAGCGGCCGGCTGGGAGCTGCTCGGGCGCTCACAGCCGCCGTGCCTGCCACCTTCAGCAGCTTCTGGCAAAGTTCAGCGGAGTTCTCGGCTTTGGAACTTAATTGCCTGCCTGCGTTAGTGGCTCCAGCCTCCAAAGGCCAAAAGGATGAAAAGGGAGGAGGGAGGTGGGAGGACAGCTGAGGACAGCACATTTCAGGCACGGGAGACAATTATTTCTTTTTTGGAGGCCCAGTTCTGGCCACTGCTGGAGAACTGGACAGTTAAGACCAGAAAACTAATACAAAATGAAAGCTCGTGTTAGGAAGCTGGCGTACCCAGACAGCATGGCAGGCATGAGCTGGGGGACCTGTGTAATCAGAGCTATAATGATTCCGTAATTTCACATCCAAACATAATTAGTTGAGGTACATTCTTTGACAGCTAGAGATTTGCAAAATTAGGGTCAAGCAGGTTCATTTTTTTAATTGCTCTCATTTCCCCCTCTGTGTTGTTTCTTGACGCTTTATAGCCTTCTCCCTGGGCCAAATTCATCCCTGGGGTAAAACCCCTTTGAAAAAAAAATCAGGAATTTGATCCTGCTGTACCTTGGAAGCATGAAAACATGGCAGCAAATAGCTTTCTGCCTGCATGATTGGCCTGTCACGTGGATGTGCACATCTGAAGGGCTGTGTGCTCAGCCTGCCAGCCGCACAGACCCAATTCCCTGAAAAATCAAACTGCAGGCTGGTCTCCGCTTCATACATTATTGCTGTCAGCGGCGGCAAGAGCAGATAGCAGGAAACTAGCCTGCCTAATTCCAGAGAGATTAGTGCCCACAGCCTCAGATGGCAGCAGAATGTGCGACGGGTGATTTAATATGCGGCTAGATTTCATTAACTAGCTTGATTCCGCATAACTGAGCCAGGCAGGATTAAAAAAAAGTCCTCCGTATTCCGAGATTCAGCAAAACAGTCACTGAAGTCAAAGATGATGCTTCACTGGTCTAGGCACATCTGAGTTGTCTGTGCGTTCACTCACACTTACTTAGCTGATTTTCCTCACTTATCTGTAATAGAATTATACCATCCACAGTCTATCCATGGACTAAAAAGTTCCTATAATTGTCCAAAACTCACATCCCTCGCACTTGTCCTATCCCCAGGAAGCAGATAACAGCGACTCTGTTAACTCCATACGGACAAGATCCCCACAAAAGGCTCCCCAGTCAGAATCTACAGCCCACGTTAGGGCTGATACTGCTAAATTAACTAGCCAGGAGTTGATTTCCAGCTTTTTTACATAAATAGCTGGGAAGAACAAAGGTGACAGCCCCACCATGGCATAATGTAAAAGGGCCCAAGATACATCTGGCCGTGTGTGGCATGGCTGGCATTGCGTGCAGGTGCCTCCCTGTGTACCCTGCAGTAGACACAGAAGCTCTGAATTTCTCTGGTAGATGTTCTTTCTTTTTTTTTTTTGTATTCCAAATATTCTTAATGGTTGAGCCAAATATCTAGCCCCCATAGGAAGTCTTAGGTAGTTTGTGATGAAGTGCCTATGAGTCACACAATGTATAATGGGACAGTAGAGATTGGATTTGTGCAATGTACGGTGCTTTGGTATAAATTAGTATTTACATAATCTATAAATATGCTTTTTTACATCTATATGAAGCTTTCACAACACATGAGAAATACAGCCACTTTTAGAGGATAGAACAACCTACACAAAAAGGTAAACTGAAATTCTTGACAGGGCCACTGGGACCCAAGTCTTACTCTTAAAAAAAAAAAAAAAAGAAAAGAAAAGGAGAGAGAGAGATCTGTAATGTCAACAGCTTTAATCAGAAAACACTCCTTATTCAAATAAAAGCTACATGATGAAAGGCGGTGCAGTGGCAATGAACCTACATAAATCTCAACTCTACTGTCAGATGACTTGAATCTGAACCTCATCCATAAAATAGAAAATAATATGTGGGTATCATGTAAAAAAACTGTATGAGGAGAATTCCGGAAAAGGTATTCAATACGCAGGCCCAGTGCCTAGGTTGGAAGTATCTACAGTCTGCTCCTTCTGCAGCCCGTGACCTTCCAAGTAGCCTCCGGGAACGCCGAGAGCCCAATGTCTCCCGGTGCCCATGGTGGCAAAGCCGGCAGCTGCTCCCCGGTACATGTGCCCTGTGCCCCAGGGCTGCCGGTCACCCCACACCTGCAAGCACAAAGCGAGCCTGAGTGGCGGTGCTGGCTTCGCACCCCGTCATCGCCCAAGGAGCTCTTCTCCACGCTGTTGCTTTAGACAGATTAATGGCAAACCCTGCAGTGGTTCACGGACCTTCTTCAAGCCTCAGAGATTAAAGGTTCTCCAAATATTGTGGCATTTAATGAAACCTAAATTCAGCAAAACAAAAACTATGGTACAGTCACCATTGTCCAGGATCAATCCCTGCAATGCTCCCTTGACCACTTCGTTTGTGTAAGGACCTCAAGAAAAACTTCTGAGGACTGATAATAGAAGGTAACGATATGGTTTTGAATCAGGATCAACGTATGAATCCAAGAAATCCTTGATTTCCACAATCCAAGGCATGAGGAGTGACTTTTAGATGCTGAGTCCATCTGTCCTCCTAGGAGCCTATGGCCAGCACTGCCAGGCCTTTCTGCGCGCTGACTTGGGAATTCACTGTGCTTCCTTAGCTCCCAATGAAGGCAAGGAGCCAGCTACTGACATCCCATTTTAGAGAACACAACAAACTCCATTAAAACAGAATCTAGGATGCCAAGCTGAAAAGACATGATATAGTCTGGCAACAAAGGAAGCAGAGTTCCAAAAGGAAAAAATAAAATCGCATTAAAGCATATGCAGGCACGGCAAGGACACCTGAAGTTTGCACATATGGTGGCTCTGCTGGGACAGGCCTGTCTGCTGTGGACATGCAAATCAAAGCGTTTGCATCTCATTACGGAGCCTGGGAGCCACTCGCCAGGGCCAGGGTGAGGGGCCGAGTCCCACAGCGCTCTGCTGGGGTGACACTTTGGCAGCACCAGCAGCAGGCCTGGCCGCTACCCCCACAGATGCTGCAGGCCGGGAGGTGTCTATTCCCTAGGATGAGGCCGTCTCCACCTATGGGACACAGCCAGAGATCCCAAAGGCAACTATCCACATACTGCAGGGTTTCTCTGGAATTCCTCCTGAGCAGCTCTGGCATTTTGGGTCGCAGCAAGGGTGGGAGGGAAGGTGGGAACACCCCTGCAAGGGGCTGATTGCTCCACGTCTGCAAGGCCCGAGGCCGCAGGGCCCGAGCGAGCTGCGCTGTTGCTGCTCAGAGGCCGGTGCCCAGACGGCTCCTGTGGGTCAGTCACTCCAGACTCAATAAAGCAGAAAATGTCACATTAATCATCTCACTTCTCCCCTCTTGCCGTAACACCATTCATCTCCCCTAGTCCTACTCACGCTGATGCAAATGAAACCAGAATCTGGCTCAATTATTTTACAAAGAGGACAGAAAAGGCTTTAAAGAGGGTTTTGCACAGCTCTACGGCTCCTGACTGTGAGGTTCCCTATTTACAGCTTTGGGGGGAATGGACAGTGCTCCAAGCAACGGTTTTCCACTTGGACAGCACTTTTGTCTGCATCCCATCCTCCCCAAGCAACGCACGTGCAACTCCGGACTGCCGCATTACAACGGTTACTATTTGCACATCTTAAACACTGCATTAAGAAGTGCACCTATAAGTCCCTATAGGTGTTAGTACCTCTCCTGCTCTAACGCGTGACAAAATCACCTCCTGCTCCCGTGCCTTCTCAGAAAGAGAGGTTTCTGTCCCAGGCCATGGTGACATGACTTACTGAGGACCAAAATACCCAGGAATGCTGACCTTGAAACACATGCAGGATTTTCTCAATTGGAAATGTTATTACTGCACAGTCGTAAAGCAAACAGCACCTTATCACTTGGGAGAGATCAACCTTGGTGAAAAACAGTTTAAAAAACAAATCAGCTTTCTAACACCGTGTACCTTTGAACTGGAATGTCCTCACCTTCAAAAGCTGCCCTCCCCCTAATTTAAATAGGGACCGACAGTCCTACATGCTGACATAGAGTAAACACTTGGTTTTAATCACACCTCACAACCTCTCTGTCCATAAAACTTTGCAAGACAAAACAGCCAAGGAGAAAAGGGAGAGAAAACAGCAATACAGAGCCCCAGCACAAGGGAAAAAACTGTGCTCCAAATCTGAAGCTCTCAGTAGTGAACCCAAGAGGCAGAGAGAAGAAAAAAAGGGAAAGCTTTAAGTGATGGAGCTTGAAAAGGGCTGGAGAAGGCGACACTGTGGAGAGAAGCAGGAAGGGAAGGATCTGTAAAATGGCTTAAGTCGTAGGAGCGGAGCGCATGAGAGGCGGAGGCTGGGGCGGCGGGAGGGCACTCGAGGACACGCCGCGGGACTCGCTCCGAGTCGCCGCTGAACTCCCTGTTCCCGCTGCCTGCCTGGAGCGCGTGCTGGGGCTGCCTCTCCCGGCAGCTCGCGGCTGGAAGGGCGCTGCGGGGCTGCCGGCGCTGCGGCGTGACGGCCGCACATAGGCATGCTGTGACGCAGCAGCTTTATTCGGCGCTGGAAAGTCACGCTGGGGCTAAGGGATGGGGTTTACAGGCTTCGCAGCCCCGGGGACCCTTCGTGTCCCAAAACGGTAGCGATTTAGCTTGAGTGGGATTCAGCTGCTTCCTGCCGCAGAGGAGCAGCAGTGCGAGTCCTGGTGCTGCTCAGTTCCGCGCCGCTCCCCTGAGCTGGGATTTGATCCCGCTCAGCACACAGCAAACGGCCAACAAGAGCAGCAGCCTCTCACGCTCTGCCCAAACCTGTGCAGGGAGCCCAAGGGCCTTTACAAAAGTCAGGAAATACTAACAAGGCGTCTTGCAAGGCAGCCTATCCTGTTCACTGCGTCAAAGCATCTCCAGAGCGTCTCCCATCTCCAGGCACACGCGAGACATGGGGCCGGTACCACAGGTGCCACCTCTGCACCTTCACGGCTGCTCTCGTGGGAAGGGGAGCCCAGCACGCGTGTCCGCGAGCCTCTCCGAACCCGGCCTAGCAGCACAGCCCCTGCCTCGCTGCCTGGGAAGGGTACCTGGCTGCAGGGAAGCGGAGCAGGAGCCGGTGCCTGGCGGAAGCGCAGCAGGTCCCGGTTATCCCTGTGCTCCTGCAGACCTTCCAGAGCCACTGCCTCAGCCTTAAAACATGTCAAGGAGAGGCTTAAAAATGCACCCTGGAGACCCGTAAGATCCATCCCTTCCTGAATAAAAGACCTGCAAGCGGTTTGCCTCCTACCAACCCCAGCAAGGAGGCGTCCAACCCAGTTAATCCAATGCGGTAGCATTTTCGCAGAGGGAGCCACTAGCGCAGAGGACCTGGCAGGGGTGTCAGGGCCCTGTGGTCCCACAGCCCGTCCCTTGGAGGCCTCTGCCTCTCAGCTGCTGCCCTCAAACGCTGCAGGAATTTGGGAGGGAGGAGAGCTGGGCAAAACCCCGTCCCAACACTTGTCTGCAAGCCTTCTGCTGCATGCAAGGGGCCCTGGTTTTTGGGAAAGGGCAAGGGGAGTTTCTGCATTCAGCCAGCCATGATCCGAGCTCAGGGGACAGGGAAGAACAGGGAAGACCAGACACTGGTCTGTGGACACGAATGTCAGCCCACGGGAAGCACAAGGGCATTTTGCACTACGGATGCCAGCGTGTCTGAGACCCTCTGTCCCACCAGATGCACCAAGGGCTGCATCTCCTCCCGGATACAACCACAAATCCTGCAGACGGGACTCGGCCTCTTCTCCCTGTGCGCAGCATCGCATCCATCATCAAACCCCGGACAAAATGATTTTGCCCAAGCGATAAATCTAAAAATCAGGCTGAGAAAGTGTTGGCCTTTGTAGAGGATTTTGAGAACACCACACTGAAGCCCATCTGCACCGAGTCCTAGCTACAACATCTCATGGGCACGCTCGTGGTAATTATTATGTAAGAAATAGTTTAATAAGAGATTAAGTTCCTACATTTTTTATACTGCACAAATACAGCACAAGGCAGGGCAAGGAGAGCCTTACAGCTGCCTCACATCCACGCACATGACTGCAGCTGCTCCGCTCCTGAACAGCCTAACACAAACCTGCAATCCGTATTCCCTGTACACTCAATTCTTCCACTAACCTCTCTAAGCAAGGAATGCAGGATTGGACACCATCATGCAGAGGCACAAGCTGGTATTGCTCCCGGAGCTCTCTGCCTGGGAGGAAGCCCTTGAAAGGCTTAGACTGAAATCTTTTTTTTTTTTTTTTTGTAAATGAAGCAAATAATGTTGCTTATGAAAGCTAAACTGCACAGGCGGCTCTGTGTTTGTAGGGTTGCTAGGAAGCACTGGTTACTATTATTGATTTTTTTCTACAGGCCTCTGAACCGCTTATCAAAACAAGTTACTGCACGAGCACCGCAAGCAATGAAGCCTGGTTCCCTACAGCTTCGTGTCCTTTGTCCCCAAACTCTTTCCCCAGCGTGATGCCAAAGGCCAGGATCTCCCTCCTGCATTTTCGGTCGGCTTGGCAGAGCAAGAGGGAGCAGCAGCTATCGCTGGGTCACAACTATAAACTTGTTTATTTACTGGCTGCCTGGGAGGTGCAAACAGTGGCTGATTGCTAAATTCTGCCTATTTTGCTCTCACTGGGGGACTAATTTTGGACTCTCTCTTCTCTCCAGTCATCAGTTTTCATAACATTTGCAGGAACTTTGTTCTCTCTGTGATTTGATGAGTTTAGCTGAAATTTGGCCAAAAGGTTTTTCTGAGGGGGAAAGGGAGCAGTAGATAGGCTGGCAGGCCAGCAGCACAACCTCAAAATCAGGCTAAGACTGCATATAATAAGGAACTACCTAAACGTCACAACTAAACACACAGGGGGAAAAAAAAATCTCATTAAGTCCCAGATAGTCAGTACCAGCTTTGTAGCTGTATCTGATAATGACTCTTCTGACACAGACTATTTAATGAACACACCTAGGACCTGGCACCTGCATGGCTGTCAGAACACTGACGTGATGAATATTCACACCAGGATGTTGCAAGTTAAATGACACAAATACCATTAAAATGCTGGGGTCCAGAGTGCAAAAGCAAACAGAAGAGCTCTGAGAAATCCAAGCCCTGAAGCAGCCACTTGTTAATGGCAGCTTTGCACCTCTTCTGCAAGACAGGAGGGTCGGTGGTCTTTCCTTTCTCGAGTTTTGGGTTTAAGTGGATGTTGGGGGGAATTTTCCCACAGCACTAGCAGCCCAAGGGGAAAGTAGGTGTGAAGCACCTGTGAACATATTGCAACTGCTAACAGGTATTGCCCAGTTTAAGGTAGAGTGCTGATGCACAGACACGCAGAGAGGCGCTGGAAACAGGGCCCACGCACTGGGCCTGCTCAGGTAGTCATCTTTGCTCAAGAGCATGGGTTAAACCATGGAAAAGGGACACTCACGGGAAGGTAGGCCCATGCAAATGCACATGTCCATGGGCACATGCCCAGAGCACACAAGAAATTGCCAATGGTGGCGATGACAACAGCAAAGTGGCCACTTTGCTGGTGTTGGGTTGTGCAAATAGCTTCCTTCACAGTCTACAGATTTCCTTTTCCTGCTGTGACCCGGTTACAAGATGAACAGCCACCACAAAGGAGGAATTTGGTGATGGGGGCAGCGACTACCAGAACTACCCAACAACCATGAGCCAGGAAGGATGAGCTAGGTCCAGGATGTGCCTTGGTCTACAGGACGTGCTTTGGCCTACAGAGCATGGCTGTGCATCACCCAGGCTCAGCTAAGGCTGAGCACGCAAGGACAAAGCAGCAGCTACAGCACCAGCATCTCAAAGATGCCTCCAAACTCTGTTTATCTTCAGCCACTAGAAGAACTTAGTCTCATGTGAACAACTCGCTTCTCAGAGTCCCACCACATCCAACAGACATATTTATATTGGAAAAGGCCTTCAATTGACCCTTTTCTCTCAAATAATTGATAAGCTCTCACTGCCTCCCTACTCCAATGGGCCTCAGCCCCGGTTGTGCCCAAGGTCGGGGCTGCTCCCAGCCGATCTCACTATCTAGAGCACCAGAGACAGGTGGTGTTTACAGGACTTGCAAGAAGAAACTGGATCTCTGTGCAAAGAATACAAGTCCGAAGGCCACCCTGGGCAGCATAATTTATCCAAAACAAACACTACCCGGGCACATTTGTTTATGCATCCCTTTGCTGTCTTATTTCTGCCCGCTTTCTTCTTCTCTCCTTCCCATTCCTCTCTCCCTTCCTCATATCTTCCCCTCTCAAGGAGACATTCAGCATCCATCAAAGTCAGGAAGGAAGCATCCACAGACTTCAGTGGTCTTTGAAACCTTCTGACCTCCCTCCCCCAAGGCAGGGGACACAAATCATCTCTGCTGGGTCCAGTGTGCCCAAGCGCAGGGAAAACATTGAAACAGTGCCCGAAATGAAAGCCCTGAGAGACGTTATCTGGGCCCCTCTCCCTGACCCAGTTAGGATTTTTGTGTTTTTTTTACCAGGGCCAAAGAGATGAAGGCCACACTGTGCCACGGTGGATTCGGGAAGCTTTCCGGAGACCACGGAAGAGACGGTTTTGAAGGCTGAGCTTGCTCTTTTCAATCCACTGGACAGAGCAGATGGGCTATTCTGACCATAATTTCTGTTCTAATGTCAACTTAAAACAAAAATAAAGAAAGCAAGGACAGTTTTAGGTGCTCATGTCACAGTGTCACTTGAAATCCTGAGCTTCACGACACCTCCAGCCCTTCATCACACTTATCTTGGAAACACCGTTTCCAGCCCAAAGAGAAGATCCAGAAGTGCTGTCACTTTCCCAGCTCTAGCTAATTTCTGCAAACATCTGGAATGCACAGTTCAGCTTCGACATCTGTTTTGTATGCATGTTCCTTCTCTGCCCTGTTTTGTTTTACTCGCTTTTGCTTTTTGTTTAGCAAGAATCTGGCCTAGCTCGTGGAGGCCATAATTTTTGCCATACTGTGGGGACTAAGTGATGAGAAGCACAGCTGGGAGAACTACGTTCAGTAGTTCATTGCTGGTACAAATTTGTCAGGTTTCAGGGGAGAAAAAAGAGCAGCAATGTCCCTCCTTCTAAAGCAATAAAGCTACAAAAACTGCCTTTTATCTTTCCTATTCTTCCCTGACCATTTGTGTTTCTGTCTTGTTCTTTTTTTTTCCTCAAGAAAACAGATGTGGTTTTGAAAGCAACAGCAGCAGCTCCAGACCATTTTTACAGTTTTCTTCCCCTGCATCCATAATAAGAATTAACATCTCCCGTAAATCAGCAAACAGTCACACGAGGAGGATTATTCTGTCACAAAATTCATAAGAAAGAGAACAAAGGCCAATCCAGAAATTAAATCCTGCCACAGCACCATCGTCCCTTTGCAAAACAGCAGGTTTAATTAGGACGGGCTGTAACGTGGCCTCTCCCTTCTTCTGCTTCCATCTGCGAGGAGCAGCCTTGGCATTTGTGCCTTGGTGCAATCAGCACTGCGGGACTGCTTCCCTCCAGGGAAAGGGAGGGAGTGAGGAAGAGGAAGGCCTGTCCATCGCAGCCGCCTGCTCGGGGGATCCCAGCAAACACAGCCCTGCAGCCCAACACCAGCTCCTTCCCCAGGAGCATTTTGGATGCCCCAGCATTTGGGGCTGGGTCAGCCCCAGGTTTTCCAAGCCAGCTGGCATCTTTCATTGCAGTAATGTCACATTTGTGACTCCGCATGTATAGCGTACATACATACGCTGCTATTGTTTCCATTACCTGGGTTCTTTGCATTGTGCTACCTGTGCCACACGCTCCCCATCTGCCACAGACTCTCAGGGCTGCGCTTACCTCGGATGCAAATGATTCCTTGAGCACTAACAGGAAAAGGCACCGGCACTGACACTGTATCTGTTCATCTTAAACCACCCCATTCAGTTGGCTACACGGATGAAGATGCCTTGCTCGGTGCTGCTGAATACTTAAAAGCACCGAGACAATAAGAGTGCATTAAACTTTTATCTCCAGCGCTGCAGCTACAATAAGCAATCAAAGAAATTGCCACTCTCCTAGGGCTCTGGATTGCCTAGAGGAAACTAACTTTTGTCTGTGCATGTGTATGAAGAAGGATGGATAAAAAGATCTCAGATACCAGCTGCAGTGTGTTTGGCTACTTCGTGTTAGTTAAATGGTGAGTGCTGAGCGTTGCATAAAGCTCAGAAGATGACAATTTTATGCAGTCATGTATAGGGAGGGGAAAAAAAGGATATTTTTTCACTCCAAGGATTTCATGATCAAGCCCCCTCCCTTCTTTTTTTTCCATTGCACATGTAAAATTTATAGGCAACAATCACCAACCCGATACTCCTTTCAGAGTCATGCAATGAAAGGAAAAACGTCACCTAAGTCTTCCCTTCTCGTAGATTTTGGGCACCTGTATCTCAGAACGTGACTGGGGTAACTTACCCTTCCACGAGTAGCAGCAGGAGCTGAACAATCAAATCATGATACAGTTTCCAAAACTACACCAAACTAATTAAAATCAAACTGCACATTCCCTTTCAATCCATTCTCTGGCCATTTGACAGTGTAGAAACTTCATTACTCATGAAACATCCACCAAGTGGCCATTTTTTTTCATGAAATATGCATGAATTATAAAAATTCCTTATGCGCTTGAGAAAATAAATTGCTTTCAGCCGAGGAGAAAAGCACCACTGTTTCATAGTGTCAGAACCCTTAACTTTCTCTTTTTTGACTTGGGACCAGGGTGGCTTATGAAAAGCAGGTGCTTGACCCGTTCCAGCCTTTCAGTGGGAAGGGATACACTGTTCAAACAACAACAAATGGTTGAGAGAGAATTCCAGAACAAGCCTTTGTTTTTCACCACGGTGCCTTGATGTTTTTTTCCCCCCACATTCCCACAAGAGTCAAAATTCTGCGGTAAGAAATCACGGTATTTAAAATAACTTTCTGTTTTCTATCTGCTGTCGCTGGGAGTCACATTTCTCTGTGTATGATTTCTCTGCACAACAGATAAAACCGTGTGAGTATCAGTAAGCTATTTGCTGCAAGGACTGCAGCACCGGCTCCTCACTTTGATTAATATAGCTCTGGGAAAAAGAAAAAAAAAATCCTATTGCTCTCTGCACAATTGTCTCACTTACAATAGCATTTTTCATCAAAGAATCGGAAAGTGCTGCACCAAGAACTAATGTTACGCCTGCTTCAGTGTATTAAAAATAATAATTTGCAGAAGTCTTCTGATGTGGAATAACTTTGGGTTTTTTTCTGTTGTTGCTTTGTTGCTTTTTTTTTTTTTTTTTTAATTTCAAACCTGAAATTTTCGTTTCTGTGTGAAATTCCTGCAGGCCCCTTCAGAGCCCGCAATGAGCAAGTGCTGGGGCACAAGGGCCCGTGTCAGAGCCGGGCCGTGCCCGGCCTCCCGCGCCCCGACGTTCAGGGCATCCCCATCAACAGCCTTGGCGTCAGGCAGGGCTCTTTGCACCAGGAGCGGGCGCTTGGGCAGCCTCAGGGCTCGGAGCCTGGAGCATCTCCAGCTCCGCGGTACCTCCCTGCGGCTGGCGGAACCACAGCAGCTCGGATGCTTGCTTGGATACTGCACACACCTTTTCCCGGCTCCTTGCATCGTTTGCCAGCACCAGAAGGACGCCCAACTATCACCCTCTCCTCCCGCCTCCAAAATATCACAGGGATATTTTTAAATTAGAGGCAGAACGACGTTTCCCTTTGCAAATGGAACAGCCACGTGAGAAAGGAGCATTCCGCGTAACGGGAAGGGGTGGGGAGAACGGGACACGCGAGCCTGAAGTGAAAGCCTCAGGATGGGGAATGCGTGAAGAAACGTGGGCTTTTTCCTTGGGAATAAGCAGCCTCTTCCAAAGCCCCATCCTTTTGATTCACTGCTCCACGTGTAAATAATTTACTAGGCTAAAAGGTCACGAGCTGCAGGTCCCTGGAGAAGGGAGGAAAGCTGTAAGTAAGGGGATGAGTAAGTTACGTAGTGTGCAGGTACAACCGTGCCTGCATCCGCAAAGCAGCCGCCGCAGCCCAGCTCTGCACCGGCACGGGGAGGCAGGAATGGCCCCTGCTGCAGGTCTGCTCCCCCGCCAGCCCCGCTCGAGGGCAGCAAGTGCAGCCAATACCACCTTTGGGGACGGAAATTACACTTTTAAATTAGATCCGTGATGCCCAGATGTACTGCCCGTGGATGCATGAAACAGAGGGACAAAAGAAATTAATTTTCAACCTACATGTTTTCATCTTTTCATTCTCTAATGGCAGGGTAATTGCTCCTCTGCTCCTGGATGTGACAGCCGAGCCCTCTCCTCCCTCCAGAAGGTAAGTGAGCAGCTGTTTCCCTTTCTGACACCAGCGGATTTCCAATCAGCTGTCAGGCAGCATTAAGTCCCTAAATGCTACAGCGGTGTCACACTTTCCTCCCACTCAGTCACTCTAAGTATGGGGTTTCATTCCCCAGTCTGACATAGGATGAAGCAAGGGAGAAGAAAAGGGGTCGAATCTTTTCATGTTACAGAGAGTTCTGGGGAGAAAAGCCGGACAGACGGCGCAGTAAAAGCAAGCACTGACTAAGGGAGCACCTCACCCTGACACGGATATTGAAATGGAAATATCAGAAATAAGCAGCCCTTGATCCTGTTCACATCACTCCTCGCAGCGGTTTCTACAGCAGTACTGCCCTCAGTAGCAAAATCTGCAGTATGGAAAGAGAGGCGCTCCCAAGGCTCAGGCGAGAGCGCGGGCTCTGGGAAAGGTAAATCCGGCACCCGGAGACACAGGACTCGGCCCGGCAGCTGCACGGACAGCCCGCTCCCTGCTTCTGCCTCTGCAGCCCGGAGCAATCACAGAATGCACCATCAAAACCCCTTTATCTCCCTGCATACAGGGACAGCTATCAAATTCATCAGCTGAACTGGCAATATTTCAATAAACATTTGTAAAGCATACAAAATCCTCAAACACTCCCAAAGTATTGCATTATACAGACACACTGCAAGGTCTTATTTGCTAATCCAATGTGGAAAACTACCCGCTTTCGCATATATGGCAATAATATTTATGCTATTTTCCCTACATGCTTTCGGTCTTTCCTAACGCTGGAAACAATGACACAAGAAGGATCCGCGGTGCCACTGCAGCTTGCAGACACAGCGCGCGTGTCCTCCCAACCCTCCTGCCGCGGCTCTGCTTTACAACCAGCCTTCCCTGGAGCGCTTGAAGAAACACTATTTAGCACCCAAGTTCAGTTCTGAGCTGTTTCTGTTATCAACCAAAAAGATACAGGGGGAAAAAAAAACCTTCCAGAAAGTGTTCACTTTATACACAAATTTTATACACAAACTCTGTCTACCTAAGCCTACCTTAGATTTGTTACTATAACATTCATTCTCAAAGGTGCCATATACATGCACACATGCACCTACATGTATTTACAGAAAAAAAAATAAGCCAATATATAAAATGCAATATAACATATAGATCAGTAACATTTAAGCTGCCACAGGACCCAATCTTGCAAGCAGGAGGCATAAATTAAACCCCAAGAGTAAATCTATTATAATACTTGGAATCGTTACCATTAGTAATTAGGCCAGAGACACATTTGCAAGATTGGGGCCTTAGCTTGAGTCGAGGCCAATTCAGAAAGTGTGCCACGCATTGAGCATATGTTCCACGGGTAATATGTTACCCAACAGCAATAGCAAATGTGCTGGGAATACACGTTTTCTCCCTGGGCTTCGGCTCCTTAGAAAGGCTGGCAGGCTGAGCGCATGCTGCACATTCTGCAGGAGAGAATTACGGGCAGGGTGAACATTCCTTCGACTTCGCAACTCCTTCAATAATTTGCCACCTGCGTAGCCAAGCTGTTGGTCCTGGGAATCTAGGGGATCTAAAAGCTCCGGCACTTCCTCCGGCTGCCAAAGAAAGCTCTCGGCAGCGCTGACCCCAATCCCGCCAGCGCCCAGCGCGCACCGGCCGCGTTAGCGAGCTGAGGGTTGGATGCAGGGATTAAGCAGCGCCTGGCAAACGGGCCCATGCGACGCCCTGGGACTTGCTCTGCCTCTCGGAGCTCCGTGCGGCTCTGGAATTGCTGGGGGCGCATTCCTGAACCTGGCTCCATCCTGCCACGTGAAAGGAGATTAGGAGCTTTGCAAAGTGATACCACTTTATGAAAGGAGGCGAACTTGGTCCAGAGCCACTGGCTGGTGTGTGTTGTTCTCTTACTGGAGAAGAAAGGGGCAAATCTGGTCTCATTGACACAGCTGCCACATCACCCTGGCTTAGAGGCAGCTTACGCTAAATTGTACCTTCAGGTTCCCAGGCACAGCCGTATCAGGGCAGTATCTAGGCTGCAAACACACCATGGGAAATGTTCACATGCTAATAACAGCAAACCAGATTTGGGCTGTACCCTTGGAGGTCCCAGTTCAGGGAGAAAGGGATGCAACTTCTACAGCTCCTAGTCAGGAGCAGCAGGTTTTTTGCATGGTACCATCTCAGGCCACCTTAACATCACCTCCAGCTTCAGCAGTGTTGTAGAGGGGAGCAGAGCACTCGCTGGAGCAGAAGGGTGGTCCCCATTTGTGGTCCTTGGAGCTGCTGTAACCCCACTGCAACCCTTCCTTTTGAGGGAACTGAAAGTGGTGGGGAAGGGGTCTCGCACTGACTTTACTCTTAACGGCAAAAAAAACCCCACATCTACCAGATGTCTGTTTTGAGCTACAAGGCTGAAGCAACAAAACACGAAGAGCAACTTCACACGGACCCTGAAATGGTTTCCCTTCATTTTTGACAGCAGGGAAAGATCCCTATGGTACTGCTCCTATACAAATATTCATAAGGCAATCATTAAAATTGATCTTAACCTTTTTTATTTATAAAATAGTTAGCTTTACAGAGGAACACCCTATTCAGGGAAGGGAACGGGTGTGCCAGCATACCTACTGAGCTTCTCTTAACTCCTCTTGGGGTTAATCATGACTTTCTTTTGCATTACCCTGTTTCTTTATCTCAAGACATTCACCTCTATTACTCTACCCTAAATTCTTCCTCAGCACGGTGCTCTGCAGAACTGGAAATGAGGGATATCTTGGAGCACCAAGAGTTCACGTCTGCATTCATTTAAATGTAGATGGACACAGCAGCATCCGAGCCTTTATGCTTATTGCCTTTATCTGCAATTTCAGAACTGTCCCAAGCAATCTCTCCTCTCAGCCATTACTCCCAAATTACTGACACAGCTTGTAATTTACTGTTACAGTTTTGACATCTGATTTTCCCCAAACCTATTGAGCTCCTTGTCCTCTTCCCAAACCCCCAGCACACAGGAAATGGAAAATAACAGTCCCTGTTCCAAGCTTTGTGGCCTAGTCTATCAAGCAAATCAGCACTGTTGCTACAACCAGAATTTTCAAACCGATATCTCCAGGGTTCAGTCTTTTCTCGCTAGCAATCTGCACGTGCTCGTGTGTGCACGGGCGAGGCAGCGCGAGCGTGGGCACGTGCAGGTTTGCCTGTCTCCTCTGCAATGCTCTCCATTGCAGTTCTGTGTCTCAGCAAATTCAGAGCCCGGCTCAAGCCACCTATTCCAGATTTCTCTACCTAATCATCGGCAAAGCTGTTCGAAAGTAGACTCACTAACTGCCTTTTAATTCTGTGGTCAGAGGTTGTCAGGACAGGGAAGAGAAAACTGCCAACTATTCCTCTTCCATATAATCTGTGTCTTTTAACATTGATATGGGAGGTGGGGGTGGAAAACCTGAAGGGAAGAAAATGAACCTTCTCTTCCTCCTGGCCATAGTGGTTGTCCCTACTCCAACTCCTCATTTCCTTTTGTCTGTACAAAAGGGAAACTGCAGTGATGACTTTTAATCGCCCCATCTAGAACTCGCTGAGTAGATGATGATCAGTAATGAGGCAGCATTAATTCAGGCTCTTCACCCATAACTTCCCCCAAGAGAAGAGGGACATTTCACCCTCTTTCTCGCTAATGTACAGGTTTCCTAATCACTGCCAGATTGACTTTTGGCCTGGGGCACAGAGGGGGCAACAATTTGCTTCTTTAGGGATCCTGGGGGAGAGGGAAGGGGGCTGTGAGGAACAGAGGATCACCGAGTCCTTCTGCTTGAGGGGAACACAGGGAAGGGGCGATTCATGTCCTAGCTTGGGACACAGTAAGCACAGACCCTGGTCTGGGGGACGTGTGAGACACGCAGCACTGTGGCAAGGTTAGTCTAGCTGTTCACTCTCACCAGCTGCTCTTCATATAATTGGCTCTAGGATTAGGCACTTCCTAAAAGGCAAATACCCATATTAAATATCCCTGCTTCTGCCTAATCATGGCAGGATCCAAGCCTGCAACCTCTTGCATAAATACACAACCCCATTGCTGGGGATCAGCAAAAGCAACGGTGCTATTTCCTTCTTTTAGTCCCGAACAGTTACACTTTAAGTCCTGGCACTGAATATGACGGGATTCTCCCGAGAGCTGGGCCAGGAGCTGGGGAACCTCCGTTCTATGGAGGCCACGAGCACTTTTGTGTCCTGCTGACTGCCAGGGTCCTGCCCTGCTGCCTCTCGAGGCACCAACCGGGTGCCTCTCATGCTACGCGGAGGGGAGTCGCTCCATCCATCCCCACACTAAGCAAGATCCATCGCACGGGGCTGCAGGACGCTTGGCCAGAACGGGGCCTGCACCCTGCCCAGGGCAGCCCCGCGACCACCGTCACCGCCGGGGCAGGTGACAACATTCAGCACAAGCAAGAGGGTGCCCTCGGCGCAGCCTCTGGAAGACGTCCCGGCTGTGCGGGGAGGCCTTGGCGCTGCGGGGAGGCTTTGGCTCTGCCGCATCGTGGCTATGCAGCAGCCCCTCTCTGAGGCCGTGTTAATCGGGAGGAATTTTCATTTGTGGCAGCCCCGAGGAAACCCTGGCCTGGATTTCCCGCGTGCAGACAGCGAGAGCACCCCAGGGAGGCTGTTCCTGCCCCACCGGCTGCTTGTGGGTGCTCGTGCCCAGCCCCTCTGCATAAGGGAAAAAGTCCTTCTAAGGGCAAGAGAAAATTCACGTGAAAATAACCACCTTCTCCCTAGCTCCCTCTCCGAGGCTGCCTAAGCGATCACGTTTTATGCAGACAGGGAAACATCCCCCCGCTTCTGCGGCGGGTTCCCCGGGGACACTAATGGATTAATAACGTCCCTGCCTCGCGGTGCGGCAGCGGAGGGCAGGCCAGGACGGCTGCTCCGGCTGCCCGGCATTGCTGCCCTGGCATTGCTCCTGGGCCGCGCGCCCTCGCGGTGCCCTCTGCTGGGGCCGGCACCGCTCGTCCCGGCTGCCGTGCCCGTGGCATCGCTCTCCATCCCGGCTCTGCTCCGCAAACAACACAGGGCCCCTGGAGCTGCTCATCTGCAGGAAGAGCCAGGGCCCGTACCCTAAAAACACATCATGAAGAGCTAGAGGCTTGCACAACATTTCTGTGCCCAAAGAGATTGTTTTTACAGTGCTCGTTAGAGAATTCTCATGAGCGTCAGCCCCTGAGACCTCCCGTAGCCCCCTTGCCTGTGTGGGGCTAAATTAAAAGAATTACAAGTGCTAAATTAAAAAAAAAAAAAAAAAAAAAAAAAAAAAACTAAATTTAAAAAAAAAAAAAAAAAAAAAAAAAAAACCACAGGGGCTGGTTCATGATGTTCTATATAGTACATTGATAGAAGACTTGAACAAACACTCCTAACTCCTTCCTAGGGAGCTCACTACGGCTGGGAATTACGGCAATTAGATTAGCAGAGCGTACAGAGAGGGACCCCTTCACAAGAAAGAATGGTATCCACAGCAGGGCAAGGCCGGCGTGTTCCCCATCTCCATGATTCCCACATAAGCTGGTCACAAGCAAGCAGCAGAAGGCAGTCGTCAGGAAGGAACGCAATTCCACGGATTCTCTGGAATACCCAAGAGACTACGGGGGTTTACACCCAGCTCTGGCACAGGCGGTGCTGGGCAGGGGCTCCCGTTCCCGCTCCCGTTGCTGCTGCTCCTCTTTCCTCCCCCTCGCAGCTGCCAGATGGAAGGACAGCTTGCGGCGCGCAGAGCTGCCGGGTTCCGCGCAGGGGAGGAAGGCAGCGCGGCCCCGCACCGCGCTCACCCTCGCGCTCGCCCTGCCCTCCTGCTCCCGAGGCGCAAGGGCCCCTGAGCCCTGTTCCCCTCAGGGAGCCCCCGTCCCCGGGACACAACGCAGCTTCCAGGCACGAGGAGAAAAATAACCCAGACCATGCATCAGATTCAAGATGGTGCACAAACTGATTCTTTTTTTCCTATATTTACTTCTCAGCTACACGAACGCCGCGGGCAGCGGTGCCCCAGCCAAGCCGTGGCCGCGGCCGGCTGCAGCCCCCGCAGCACGCGCGGGCCGGGACCCTCGCCCCGCACCACGGGCACGTTGAGGCCGCGGCCCAGGCCCGAGGCAGCCCCAGAGCCGCTCGGGCGGGAACCGGGGA
>VZSG01000072.1:1397030-1435185 GCA_013398315.1 Nothoprocta pentlandii | reverse complement strand
TGCAGAACCACAGTTTTGATAGAAAACTTAAATTTGCCACTTCCCTGGTGAATTTTAAACTATCATGCCTGAAAAGAAGTTAATGGTGAATTGTTCTTTCTACTAGTGCTTTCTGAAAGCAAAACATTTTCTCACAGTCTACAGCTGATTATTAAGGAGGCAGTAATCGTTGCTGTTTTTCTGCTCGGAATGATACAGCAATTAGCATGATTTTTAACTTAACAATAGAAGCTAAAGAGCCTGTAATGTCACAGAGAGTAATTTAGTCCTTAATGCTTTGCTACACCTTTGCATTTGTCTGCTTCAAATAGTTTAAAGTCCATTAGTAACTTGCAGCTGAGTGCAGCTGTTAGTTAATATATTCTAATATATTCTCTGTTCAGACAGATTTACTCTTGAAGATGCCATCCTGTAAACTCTTTTCTCTTGCAGTGAGTTCCTGCTCCTAAGCAGCTGCAGTTGCAAAACGCACGCCCTATTATATTGGCAATGGATCATTTGTTCCATTTGGTTCAGGACTGCTGTCTGCCAAAGATGATCAACATTGTCAGACCTACGGGAAAAATGAGTGAAATTCACATGCACCCGAGTCCTGCATGTGGAGGGACAGCCTGTACATGAAGATATTATTGCTATTTTTAACAGAGCTAGAGAATGTGTTCTTAATCATGCCTTCACACAAGAGGATGAGAAGAAAAAGGGAATCATCGTGTCTGGAGGGAGTAAGGAAGTGGTTTGAGATGATACTGGACTTGGGAGCAGAAAGAGAAGTAGTAGGTTTTGGCGGGGAGGGATAGTCTCTTGGAGACTATACAAGAATCATGAGACTTACTTTGATATAGGCCAGATGAGAAGCAGCATCATATGCCTCTGCTGCATAATGCAGCGTTGAGTGTTAGGTGCCAAGTTAGATGCAACTCATTGCACTGTCTGCTTTAGAAATACAGTTTCTTGTTTAAAACTGGAAAAAAAAAACACTTCAGGGTCAATTATCCAGATAACAGTTTCTATTGCATTGCAGGAAAATGTTTACAGTTAGCTATGACTATAGCTGATTTAATTCTTATTTCCCAGGTGACTCTGGGAAGCAAAGGGCACCCAAGTAGGTGATCGCTTTCAAAGGTGTCTCTTTCAACTTGAAAGACTACTTTCCCATGACATTTCTCAGGTGCCTGGTGGGACTGCCCTATGCTTTCAGCTTGAATGCATGCAGTGTCCTCTGGATGACCATCAAGTAGAGAATGTGATCAAGTATGCTGCCAGCAAATGTCCAGACTTTTTGCAATAAAAAGACTTCAAAAAGCATCTCTGACTCCCAGCTTTTTTTTTTTCAGACTTCTTTCCTTAAAAATAATGCGTTCCAATTCCTGATTAAACTATATGAGGTTTTAATTCCTAGATTAGACATAGGGTTTTTAGTAGAAGGTCATTAAGATGGCTATCACCAGTCCATCCAAGTACTGAACTGACCTTCCTGCACTTCATTTGCATCTTACCCAGTATAAGTCTGGAGTGCAAGTTCACTCTGATGCTCTTGATAGTGAAGACATGTTCAGCCTTTTGGCTATAGACTAAAGTTATTCTACATCTTCCTTTCCAGACCACAGCTTTTTAAGAAGCTAGTAACTACATCTGTCATTGAGTAACACTGCAGCATCCTCTGCTTCCTTGCTCTCAAAGGGCTATACAGCTTAATTACAGCCTTATCCGTAGAGCTTGTGCGTGAACAGAAAGCTTCCAGCTAGGCTCCACTACCTTTCCAAAACATGTAGTTTGTAGGGAATGCTACGATTTGACCTTGTATGTATATGCTAAGATACTTGTGCAGAAAAAGGGAATATCTGAAATGGGCTGCAAGCCCTTGAAAAGAGACTTCTGTGAACTTCACTGCAGCAGGTTTGCAGTCTGCCCAGTGCTGTAGAGCCTGACTTATGCATGACTGTTCTATCAATATCCTTATCCCATTTAAGTGTTTCTCTGTAATCCAGCTCAGAATGGAAAATCAAATATCTGTACCTTTTAGTGACAGCTGAAGGCCACAACTTTCCCAAAATGGTTTGCAAATCTGCATTTTAAGATAATCTGGTTTTGTGGCTTGACTCAACTGTATATATAAAAATCTATGTTCTTGCTACAAAACAGGGCAGGGAGTATGTGAGGAAAGGACTCTCTTCTGCATGTTGATTTGGTGGTTAGAGATCACTCTCCAAATCAATAGTAGGTATTTTCCCATAAGGTCTTAAGGGCAATTCTTGGCAGGAAAAGAATTAGCCTCTCACCTCCTGGTGGGGTGTCTTGACCACTTTTTGAAACTGAGCCATTTAACACTTTTTTTTTTTTTCCCTTCTTTTTCCCTCTCCTGCATAAAGAGGCTAGAAAGAGAGCAAGTGGAAAGCAGCCTGCCTCTGCCTAGATAAAGTCTGGATTGCAATAGTAGTAGCAAGGGGGTAGAGATCACGGTTCTATGTTAAAATCAGTAAGTAGACGTGGAATTGTTGCAATGAGGAGGGAAGCTGAAGCTGGTTTCCTGCTTCTTGCAAGTGCTTTAGCTGCCTGAATGAAGTAGTTTCTTTCAATGCCTATTTTTGCAAAGTTTTTCACTGTTAACTCCTCGAAAGGGGTGCTGAGTTATTAAACTCAGAAAACTACCCCTCTCCCACTGCACTGTATACGTCAGGCACATCTTCAGTTACTCTAGGCCTGTGCACAATGCATATTTTTCAGATAGAGCTGTAATTCCTAATGAGGTTAGGCAGCTTCTCCACTTTTTTGGATCATAGTGTTAAACTTTAGGATTCTGAAGTCTTTTTTTTTCTGCATCAGCTCCTCAAAATTATCAAATCCTGGAAACGTGACTTACCTCTGAGGGGAAACAGAGAAAAAACACCAAGCTCTCCTCTAGATAAGGGAGTGGTAGGTAGTGTCCTTTGATATAAACATTAGTCCTTGGCAACTGCTGGAGCAGGATTCCAGTCTTAATAGCTCCAAGATACTATCTTCTGGCATGAGGATTTCTATAACAACTTTTGGATACAAAACAGTACCCACGGTAAGAGTGAAATTGTTCCCTTTCTAGTAGGATGCCAGAGTAAAATTAACGTATAAGCCAGTTTTACATCACGGCGCTGAGTGTGTTAAACAGTGTCACATCTGCAGTGACGCTCCCTGTGCTTCTCTCTGCGCTCACACACCTCCAAAGGCAGCAGCAGAGATGGTCCTGCCGCGATCCCTGCCCTGCTGCTCCAGTTCAACCCCTGCATTGCCCAACTTTTCCCAGATACGCTGCTCAACTTGCCCACAGAACAAGGAGAAACAGCAAGAGACCGTGGCGAATTTGACTGGCCTAAGACACCTGAGTAATTCAAGAAGTAATTAGATGCCTTTGTGGAGATGAAGGAGCTGGACAGTAATTAGGAGGATGAGTCTCAGTGGATCAGAAAGGCCTTTCCCCTAGTGCTTCTCAGATTCAGGTTGACTGTTCCTGTTTCCTGTCTGTCATTTAATACCTCAGATTGGCCTTCTCAGATTATTTCACCAATACCTTTATTTGGTTTCAGGAAATTGCAGCATTTTTTTCATCTGATACATCAATATTGTAAAGGAGCTTAAAAGATTTTCTGCTTTCTTGGCTTTTGCCTGTCCTGACCATATGTATTTGCTTCTGCAGAGCCACAAGAGTCCAGCTGCAGCTTAAAGAAAATACACAGGGAGTTGGAGCTGCATTCTTGGCAAACCAGTCTTGCCGCTCAGCGCTGCTCTGCCCTGTGGCAATGCCAGGCTCCCAACCCCAACTTCACAGGTGGGCACAAGACCAGGAACAAGGAGGTGCGAGATCCCTGCTGGGTCCTCCTGGCCACTGCTCGTGGCTGTGGTGAGAGGTTTCACCTGCCTGGACCATCAGGTGAAGATAACTCTACCCTCCTCATGAGCCCTGGGTCCGATATAAAAACCCACAATGAAAGGAACTGTGTGTTGGAAGCCTGCGACAAAGAATTGAGAGGTGGACTGGCAAGTAATGCAGTTATAGACTCACACGCCTCTCTAACTCGTAGTCCCACTAATGAAGCTAGGTGAGAACTACAGTTTGAAAAGGCTTTTGATGAACTTCTGCCACATTTTCTGAAGTGCTTTTGTTATTTCCCTATCCGCTCATGCTGCTTTAGGAGCAAGCCACCAGGGGCAGGATGCCTGCAATTATAATGCATATGTACACATATACAGACACACCAGTACATATAATAGTTATGCCATGTAATGAAAGGTTTAAAAAAATGTATTTTAGAGATCAGTATGAGTCAAGCTGCAAGATCTGAGCTCCTCTGCCCTCCTTAGCTTCAAACCTTTTAAGCCACTTTGAACGAGACCAAACAAAATTCACACATGAGCCCTAATCTAAACATGACCGTCAATGCCCTTTATTTGGAAGATTTCTGTTCTGAAATTCAGTGATGCCTACAAGGCAAACTGATTTTTTTTTTTTTCCATATCCATCCCATTCCAAGATTTCCTCCCTCCATGTCTCTTTTGAAAAACTTCATTTCTGAAGTCAGGGGTAGCTACAGGACTCAAAGATGAAACTAAAACGAGCATGAAGCTACTCTTGACTCTCCCCAAGATTTCCTTTTTAGACCTCAACTATAATTCTTCATAGCTTTGTATATTAATATGCCATCTATAAAATAAACCCCAGTAAATTTCCTAAAAATAATGAGACGGCTAATTCACTAGCACTCATGAGATCATCTTAGAGTACAGAAAAAGAAGTTGGTACATTCAGTACACATACACATCAGTAAAGTTGTAATGACTGGGCATTATAGTTGAAATCCTATAGAATCTTCTTGAAATCCACATCCTGCAGACTGGACTAGGGGGTTGAGTTACACCATTCCTTATCAAATTGTGACTACAGAATTAGAAACAAACACAGATTGATCAGTGAACCCCAGTTACAAAAGCTGCACAACTCTTTTTACTTTCCCATCTGTTTTCCCCTCTCCATGTCAAAATCAGAACTGAAGTCTCACAAAAGTTAGGATTTTTCCCTTTCATTTGAGAAATATGTGAGAGCAGAAGTCAACTGCCTTGTGGCAGCTCCTCCGGGAAGCACACGAGGTGATCGCCACAGACCATGCAGAGCAAGCCTTGCAGAACCAGGGCGATCTCCCTAACGGGAGCTGTGAAATGCAGTAACTGCAAGTGCAGGCCCTGCCACAGACCTGCTCTAATTGCACCAATATAAAAAGGGTCAATGGTAAAAGTGGCTTTTTCATTTTTAATGTAGGAAAAAACAGAGGGAAGCAGTATTAACCTATGTCACCTTTTCTAAAGGCAGACACTCAGGTTTTTAAGGTAAAATGCACACATAAAAGATGGTGATAGTATCAGATCACCCTAGACCACAGCAGTAATGCTGGTAGGAGATAATGGTGAGACGAATGTTTTGTCGCTCACTGTTAAGTCTCCAGGTGTTTTACAGAGCAGATGAGTAATATGATGGTATCTCAATAAATATATCAGAGTAATTTGAAATGCTGGGAATATGAGGCAGCCCTCTGGTTCAAGGGAAAATATTCCTTGGGACATTTATCTTCCTTCACGCAGCACAAAGCAGTTGGAAACACACCATAAACTTCACATTTGTAATTAGCACGTCCCCTAGTGACTTTGTGGCATAATCAAAGTCATCTTCAAAATAAATCCAATTTATCCCTAGAGCAGAGGAAGTCTCCGCAGAGCCTTCTTCTCCACCGTCACACTCATTCCACTCAGTTATAGTGCAAACAGGCCTTTCTTCACCCC
This sequence comes from Nothoprocta pentlandii, assembly GCA_013398315.1. Taxonomy (NCBI): domain Eukaryota; kingdom Metazoa; phylum Chordata; class Aves; order Tinamiformes; family Tinamidae; genus Nothoprocta; species Nothoprocta pentlandii. The sequence goes on along the minus strand of VZSG01000072.1, from coordinate 1,429,383 downwards.
TAATCTCTCAGCTGAAAGCAATGAACAATCCTGCAGCAAGCTAGTGGTAGTCAGCACGAATCTACATAGCTGATCTCACATTCTGCATTTGAATAACTTGGAATTTGAGAACTGATTCTAAATTACCCCAATGCAATCCCATTTGCATATGAACAGTTGCAACTAGGCAGGCTTGTTAGGTAAAGGCTTGTAACCAAGCACCTAAAAGCAAACATATTGCACGAAGGGAGAGCAAATGAGAAAGAGTAAGATGTTGATTATTTGGTTGATTTCATCATTGGTACCCAGGCTGTACTCATCTCTAATACACTCCTACATTACGGTGGTGGGGGTTCATTCACACCTAGACAAGCTTTGAATCTTGATACGAGATGACCGAGATGCCTGGAATCTCAGACTACAGGCCAGTCAACAAAACTCGTCTCTGGGGAAAAGAAATAATCATCATGACAAGTCCAAAGCAGAACTCAGAGACCTTGACACAAGAAAGATCAAACTCAGGAGTTTCATCAGGGTAGTGGATCAAACTATCCAGCATCCCAAGCACTAAAACAGCCACTGCCCAAGTATGCTGAAACCATACTGGAATTAATATAGTTCTGGAATCTCAAACTCAAAACCATTTGCAGCTCATCTTCCTCTTCTGTTTTTAGGACTAACACAAATGCTTTCAGTGAGAACAGCATTCACCTTTCCTGAAGCTTTTCCTGCTTCACAAAAATAAATAAATATAAAAAATAAATATTAAATATTAAATATTAAATATTAAATATTTTTGCTTCACAAAAATAAATAAATAAAAGCTCAGTGCAGTGCAGCCATTCTGAATCTGGCCATAAGAGGGAGATAAACTATTGCTTCATTTTTCAGTCTTGATGTTACCTTAGGAAAAAAAACAAGCAAATACAGGATTTCAAAGTCTTTGCTGACTCCTAAGTGAATCAACTCAGCAACGTGTGGAAGAAGTTCTCACAAAGAGCTTCCATGAACTCTGACTATACTTGTTCAATGCAAATCACAAAATATTTGAATTTCTTGAGAGGTTTAATAGTGGGAAACATATATAAATTATGTTCACAAAGAGTTGGGGAAAGAAAGCAAATAGCCCAAATGATAATGGACAAAAACACAGATTTAGGATGTGAAACTGTAAATTCTAAACTTCCCCAATCTGAAATTCAGTAAACTAGGCTGGCATTAACATAGCAAGGGCAAAGCACTAGTGCTAACACCTGGGGGCCCTGATGTTAGTGCCATGAGATGGTATCAGAATCGTTGCTTTATTCTTGCACTTTGTAATTCAAGTTCCTAGCCCACATCCCTGCCAAGTCAGCCTTGGAAACATGACTGGGCAGTAACCAGTGCAGCAATAACTGCCTTAGTCTAGACATCATGAGAAGCCACGGCACGGAGAAATGCACCACCTCAGCACTCAGACTGGAGCCAGCTCCACCGAAAGCTCCCTCCAGGGAGGAGCCTGGAAAAGGGGGCACCGCAGCAAAAGGCAGCAAGTCCAACCCACCTGCACAAGGACCTGGTATTTAGACCATTTCATCTTGCTGACTCTCATACAAGAAAATCGGTGTCTTTTCCATTGATTTTTTTTTTTTTTTTTTTAAATGACAGATAACCATTCCCTGCAAGGGAAAACAAATATGCATGGTCCCTCTCAGGTGCTGGTTCCGCAGGGGATTCCCATTAGGCAGCAGCCTGCAGTGGGCAGAGGTGGCACCTTTGGGAAGCCCAAGCAACTCTGATGGTAAATACACCCACTTTGGAAGGGATTTGTGACAGACACATAAAACCATGACATCCATGAGTTTCCTATTTCATTGCAGCTCTGCAGAAGAGAGAAAATAATCCTGCTTCACAGCACACACATAAAACTTCTAACTTTCTACAAAGAGACAAAAAAGTAGCAAAAAAACAATCAGTGAGAAAAGACTTTATAAAGCAACTTTATAAAAGTCCCCCCAGCCAAGTGTTCCCATGTGAGATGCCACCACATGTAACTGCTCCCACCCAGATCTACAGGTAAGAGCATCCACCTCCATTGGGTCACATCCTGCTGTGACTCAGTCCTCCAAGCAAGTTCTTTCCAAATGGGATTTCTAGTCCAAGCCAAGCACCCTCAGAGAACCCCCTCTCTGTCTCCCGCTCCCCAGCAGCAGAGGGGAGCAAGCCCATGGAGAGGCCCATCTGGACCTTGTCTCGGAGAAGCACCCGGCCCCAGCACCCATGTTAGAGGGGTGCTTGCTATCCCAAAGCCAGGGAAGTCTTCCAAGCTCACAATAAAGCAATATGGCCCTATAGGACTTCCTGAAGAAGACTATTCCAAGGGGTTTGCGACTGATCCCAGCCCGTATCCCCCGCAGGGACAGATCCACATCCCAGCACTGGGCCTGGGGCATGGAGATGAGGCCTGAGCCCGGGTTGCTATGGCAACAGCACTTGTTATTTAACCGTTGTTTAACCCAGGGCGCCCTCCCCGCCGCTGCCGACGTGCGCGAGCGCGGGTACAACTTTTTACGAGGGTGGGTTTGTGTTTTGTGTTCTTTTCTCTTCCTCCCCCCTCTCTCACATTTACGTGAAGCAGCCGACTGTCTGTCCTTGACAGCTGGCGCGCGAAGCGGCCACTTTGGGAAGCAGAGCCCTGAGGCAGCAAGTGCTATTTCTTTTACAGCTCCTGTACCCAGAGATTGCCTTCAGCAAAGGGAAGGGAGGACAAGTGAAAAAGCACTTTATAAAAAGGACAACCTCAAGGCTTTTTTTTTTTTTCCGCCCCTGATAATTTCAGGCACAAGGGATTTAGGGTTTTTTTTTTTTTTTTTTAAATATATATATATTTTTGCCAGGCAAGCACATTTGTAAAAACCGATACCAAGCTCTACTCTTCTCCCCCAAACACTTTGCCCCTCATGGTGCTCATGGTGTTGGTAGATCATCTGGTACCGGGTGGCTCATGGGCTGACACAGGGACCTGTGGGTCCGCAGCGCAGCCCTCCCAGAGCGAGCCCGTGTTTTGGTTGGAAAGCACAGCATTTTGGTTAAGACTGACTCTCCAATCGCATTCCCTCACAGAGGAGCTATTTGGGGAAGCCAGTCTCCTCAGCAGAAGCGGCTCAGCGTGTCCGCATCGCCCTGTTCCCGGTCGGTTAAGCTGAGCTCTTACGGGTTTTGCGTTGCCCAGAACAAAGCTCTTCCTGTCAGGCTTTCATTAGGGGCTGCTGCTGACGTGCGGATCGGGGGAGCCCTGCGTCCCTACCGAGGCCTCGGCGTCCTGCAGGGCTGTCTGAAGTAAATTATAGTGGGAATTTATGTGTGAAAACAAAGAAAGTGCACAGAAGTTCTGCCAAGTCTGGAAGTACCATCTTCAAACCGCGGTGTCCACGGCCGCAAGGGCTACAAGGGCTGCGTCATAACAGGGAGCACGTTGAAGCTGATACGAGGTGCCAGAAAGCTCCTAAACAGAGGCATTTCTCAAGAGATTTCCTGGCCAATTCTGCAGACACAAGAAATGCAGACATTTGGGTATGTTTTGAATTAAATATTTGGTCCCTTTGCAGTTTGTCTATCACTAGTGCAAACCCATGTTAGAGGGGTGCTTGCTATCCCAAAGCCAGGGAAGTCTTCCAAGCTCATAATAAAGAAATATGGCCCTCTAGGACTTCCTGAAGACGACTATTCCAAGACTGTGGACAAATCTGAATTTTGTTTTGATTAACTGTCATCTAATTCAGCATTAGAAGTTTTCCAAAGATGATCAGCTGCCCTACGCTTGGTTTTAAACTTCCCAATCTACCCTCTCAAGCTTAGCAATTTCTAGTATCTCTCAATGGAAAACCACTCAGGTCCTGGAGAACAGCTTTACTCTGGAAGAAAGCCTCAGGATTCAGAGGAGAACCAATCCAAAAATCAGTAAAAGGAAGGATGAGAGAATCTGCCTTTCCCTTACTGGTCTGAACCTAGCTGTGATGAAAAAGTTGTATTTTTGTATATGTAACATGTATGTCATCCCTTGCCTCAGTGAGAGCACTGTTCTGGACTGCAAAGAGTGAAATCAAAGGGGATAATCAACTAATGAAGTGGATGAAGCAATGGCAAAACTCTGATACTGGCCTGAAGGACACCAAGGCATTACAAGTTATTGGAAGCTAATCAATGGGGAATATTTGCAGCCAAACCAGCAGTTTACACTTTTGCAAGCATTAACCCAGGGCAGTTGCAATGTGTGATCTCATCCAAGAGAAATAAATGCATGAAAATCTTGTTCCCGGGGATTGGAAAAGGGTTCCAAAAGAAACAAGTCTACAATATACTGGTTCATAATACTAATTAAATCACTCCCACTGAAGAACTTGGTGATAATACAAAAGAATTGCTCAAAACCCCAATATTAGAAATGTATGGAAAGCTTTTTAAGTTTCAATGCAGAGAAAAGAGCCTGAACGAACACAGACATCCCTAAACTGAGTTTGAGGAATATTAAAAAAGAGATTTAAAACAGAACATTGAAATTGCCTGTGCGACAAACCTAATTCAGTCCTATTCACACGAGGCCCTTCTACCAACACTTATCTCACTCTGCTAAACAAGATATTACTGCGTCTTAAACCATATCATCCTCAAAATATGAATTATGTTTATAAAAAAACCATGAAGCAATCCTAAATGGAAATAAAGTTGCATAAAGCCTTAAAAGTTCTAGGAATCCTAAACATTTTATTAGGTGAAATAACAATTCTACAGTACAAATAGCTTTGAGTTTCAACGTTAAATCTTGCTTTTCCAGATTACTTTAAGGTTTCAAGACATTAAAGAGTTCAGCCTGCAACGCGCCTTGCGTCATCAGGCAGGGAAAAAGTTTGCCACATTATTTGCCACTTCTGCAGTCAGCCATGCCATCTCATTTCTAGCTGAAGATGGTATTAAGTGCAAAAGAAGAACAGTATCTAAGGGGACTGTAAACAATCAGAAAACCAATTACAACAGTTCAGTGCTTGGCAATTCCTTCACCTTTCCCAGGTGTCAAAAAATAGGCTATTTTTACTGAAGAAAAAAAAAAAGATAGAAACTAAGGCTTACTTGGACATTTGCAGCAGAAAGCACTTTGAAGTGATTTGAGTTTTTTAAAGGAAAATTGTGTTTGGAGGTAACTGAGCACAGGGTCTTTTATTTCTGGAAGGCCACTTTGCATCTCTGTACGGGATCAGCCTCTTGACTGGAAGTCAGTGACTTTTAAATACATGTAATATTTACTTTTTTCACTCTGGGCTAAGCATTTAATAGGCTTTAATTTTAGACTTTGGCACTGGACAAGACGAAAGTGGCACAACAGGCTCGCACTTTCTCCTTTTGGACACATCAGGACTTTCTTTTTTCAAGCTGTTTTTCTCTGCTTCGTGTGAATGATTCCTCAGTATACACAGGAGCTCTAACCATCCCCCAAACTACATTAATTCCTTGTTTTCCTCCCATCCCAATGAAGCCTTAGTTTTGTCTGCCTCTCCACCACCACCGTCCTTTCCTTTGCAGTTAGTATCATCACGAACCTAGATCTAGTCCAGATTTATTTATCCATTGGCTCCGTTACTCCTGCTTGGGCCTCATGGATCGGCCATGGCTAAAACTTTTTTTCCTGAGCATCTGCTGAGCACACCAAGTCTGTTAGTTCAGACACACGTTAGCTCCATGTGGCAGAAGAACTCGATCCATTGTAATATTGAGTTACATCACGCGGCTTGCAGCTATGTGACCCAGAATATTTGACCTGATGTCAGAAGGGGCCTAGGCCCACTGAGATATTTCCCCGAGACACTCTGTCCTCCTTCTACCAAAGGAATCCGATCCAGCAACAGGAAAGAGTGAGAATTTTCAGCTGTCCCCATCCCATGTGAAACGGTCAGGAAAGGACCTGCTGTGTGCTACATGTGCCTGATGTAAGGTGTCCCTTACCCATTTGCTTTCTCCTCTTCTGTGGGTACTAACTGCAGGGATAATTTCTAATGTCTGGACAATATTTTACTATAAAGTTTTTTTTTTCCATCTATACCAAGTATTTTTCTTTTTTCACAGTACCTTTGCTTCCTACACCCCTCAATACACTTCAGGCTTTTGAGGTGCTAAGCAGCTGATAACCCTTCTCTCCATCAAAATCAAAGCTAGCCAAAGACATTCATTATCTTGCAGAGTCAAGCCCTGTATTTGTGGAGTTTACTTCCTCCTTTCCTGAGATCCAGACACCTCTTGGAGTAGAGAATGGCACATTTAACAGAAATAAACCACAACACTTTAGGAGAGAACATAAACAAAAGCTGCAGCAACATGAAATTACAAAAAAAAATGAGTAATACCCCAACACATGCAACACATGCTGTGGGATCTTCATTGTTCTAACTCGATGACACCTCAGTTGTACATGACATCAGAAACTCAGGCTTTCCCACAGTAGACTGTGTCAGCTCGCAGGCATCACTCATTAGCTCAAAGGCAAACTCAGCAAACTAGTAACTTCTCCTAAGCTACCTCAGTCCTTCACATCACGAAAGCCCCACTAAGCTATAAGGCTCCCTACAGCAGCAAGGCTTCCATGGGACACTCCTGGCTTAACATTAGCCTGGCCTGCACCTGCTTAATCTTCACTTGACTGTCATGCAAAAAAAAGACCTAGGGAATAAGATGAGGAAAATTCTCTCAAAATTGAATGCAAAGAGCACCCCAAACAAGCTTTCCCCCCTACATGGTACACACTTCACAGATATCTCATTTGTCAACCCAGGGTCAACTGTGCAGGGACACATCTTGGTCAAGGTCTTTGACCTTGTAGATGCTGTAGAGGCAGATGATCCAAAACACAGGCTGCTGACAGAACTGTAATTTGTTGGCCTATACAATACAGCAGGCAAGAGTGTCAGTCAGTAATTGTTTGATCTGACTCATGTGTCCATACAGCATGTAGAAATCATGCTTCATTGGGTAAAATCATCTAGGATGATCTAGAATCATCCTTTGTTAGTATACAAAGGAAAAGCACTTGGCACTAAGAACAGAACCAGGAAACCCACTGCTCTCATTCCAGCTCCAGCTGGGAATCCATGCTTGATTTGGGATAATCTTTTTAAAGCCTTTGCACCCACTCCCCCGATTTATAGAATGGGGAAGTAGCAACAACCTTTCCCCAAACCGGTTTTGTGAGAATTAAGATCTGAAGCATGTTCTGAACATTAAGAAATAGCCCCAACACACACCCAAAATCACTGTAGTTGCTTTAAACTGATTGCAATAATGAAGATAAGTGCAACCATAGAGTCATTTGGAAAGTCTAGACAATAAGCACATCAATCAAGGCTGCTTCCTAAGGCAGACATCTAAATAAATGCTAACAACATGATTTATAAAACACCCCTGACCCATGAGGACTGCAGTACTAAAAAGTAATAGCAGCAGCTAGAACAGACTGTCCGTTAAAAAGCAAAATAGAACATTGAAAAGCCGGAAAGGAAAGCAACAGTTTGTGAATTTCAGAGCTCTGAGAAAAATGGTACATTTGAGCCAGGCTTTTGTTCAAATGGAGCTTTTTTTTTTTTTTTTTTTTTTTTTTTTTTTTTTTTCTTCCTCCCAGACCTCCCTTACTTTCACTGCCTGCTTTATCATTCATGCTTTTCACTGGTCACGTACCCAGTTGCTACAAGAATGGCCAGACTATGGGCCTAACCAGAGCCTACTGACATCAAAAGACTCCCATTGACTTTAACAGACACTGGAGCTAACCCCCTATAAATCACTGAAAGTCAGTGATTAAACAGGCAATCTCTTCTGAATAGTGGAGACACCAATATAACGCCCCTGAAATTTAGTTCCTATTTAAGTCCAAACATGCACACTTGGAGGCAATTCTACGACCTGTCTGCTTTACCTCATAATTCCCCTGAAAAGACTATTTCAGAGAGAAGGAGAAATAGTTTCTCTCCAAGCCAAGTACATTCCTAACTGCACTCCTACTTGGGGTGTTGTATCAGCTTTGCTCTGTTTCCCACTCATGGGCCCAGTGACTCCCAGAGGTGGAGCTGGATCATGCCCATGTCCACGCCAGCAGCTGCATTCCCATCCAGCAGCTCCCCAAGTCCTGACATGGACCACAGACTTCCAGGAAGAGGCTATCTGGAAGCTGGCAGGCAACATGAAGTAATCCATGGTCGAGGTTCATTTGAGGCCTGTGACGCAGCCTCTGAATCCTAAGTTGATTTCGTTAACGTAAGCAACTAATTGACTGGCTGGCTCCTCGCGAGCGTTCGCAGGGCACTGGCACGGAACAGCCGTGCCCGCCAAGGCAGAGCGTTCACAGCGTGCTCCTCAGCCGGCTCATTTTCACTAGTGCATAAAGGACAACTGACACACGCCCCATCTCTGAGGGCTTGAAATGTGACTGAAGTCACACCTTGCATTCACATCGCATGAATATTTGACCGTGTCATCTGCCTGAAAAGCGACTGTCCTCCTGAAGTCCACCCTGTGTTGGTCAACACAACCATCTTTCATTTCTCCCTCACCCCCTAGCACCCACCCCCCAGGCCCTTCTGCCCACAGCGGCACTGGCTGGGACAGGCTGGATGATACGCAGATGATATTCGGCCTTGTCCCCGACCTTCCTAAAGCCGGATATCTCCGGGAAATCTTATACCACCACAAAGGCAAAAGGTTCAGCTCACTAATGGGACACACAACTACTCCTGACCCCAGGCCATCTGAGTCATCTTTTTCCATACATACAGCTAAAAGCATTTTTAAAGTAAGCATTTATAAAGACTAATAAATATATAATAGCTCAAATACTTTTTTCTTTAGAAACAAATGACAAAATTACTTGATTTAGAAAAAACACAAGGAAATGTTCAAAGAAGCTTTTGTTCAGAATTTTCTGAATTTGGCAATGCTCACTTTGGCAGTCAAAGTGAGAATTATTGTCAATAAAACTTACTAAAAGATTGAAATTTGACTTTTTTGGTCCTCTAGTCACCTGGTAGACAGAGAAAAGATATTCTAGAAATCTCCTGAACCATTATTTTTAATTCTTCTCTCCTGGGATTTTGCACAGTAATTGCGCATGAGCTTCAGCAGGAGCTCTCGGAAGCTCCGGCAAGCCACGATGGGAGCTTGGGGAGGCCAGAGTTCCCATGGTTTCCAGCTGCAGCGCTGCCGGTACCAGGCGTCCCACTCAGCAGCGTCTCCCAAGGTCCCTCTCCAGCCCTTGCTCCGGCCCGTGCAACCCCTGAGCAACCCCAAACGCTTCCCTTCTGCCACAGTCCTGACGTGCCTCTAGATGGCTGTGCAGCCTGTCGCATGGCAGCGAGAACGAGAGCAAGCCCAGACACTGTGACGGGATGTAAGAGATTAGGAAGATATTAGATTTCAGTCTTCCAGACATCTGTGTGAAGCTGCTTCTTCCGCTTTAACTACTTGCCTTTTAATTCTTCAATAAGCCAAGGGCTGTGTCCAGACTGTGACCAATATGCTATTGCATATATGTAATGGTTTAGAAAGAAGCCACATTCTTCGCTGAGCTACAGAGTCAGAGCACAGCCATGTTTTTTGTGTCACCCAGATGTTAGCTCATAGTTAATTTGCTTTCAAACAAGATCTAGTGTCTTGAGTAAAAAAAACGTAGCACAAGTTCCACTACGTCACCTTTAGTTCTCCTTATGCTTTCTAAGCAGTCCTGACTACCACAGTCCTTGAGGTTTGAAGCAAGGATAATTTGTTCCCTATTTTTGCCATTTTTTTTTTCCAGGATTCATTTTAATTCCTAATCATACAGTTGATTTTGCTCAGTCCTGTTCTACCATTTATTTCCCTGTCCTCACTGCCCTTTGCAGTGCTTCCCAATTTAGTATCAGCTGAAAATATAATTCCTGTGCTATTTGCCTATCTTTTTGGCATCACTAATAGAGATAGCAAAAGGTGAGAAACCAGGGCTCAGCTTCTCCAGAAATCCTTGGGAATTCACCCCAACTCTGGACAAGGTAATCTAGTCCCACAAAGGCAGAGACAAATCCCTAATCTCTGAAACTGCTGCAGAGTGTCAGATGAAGAATACGTGCTGTACTTTCCCAGTGCCAAGGAAAAGCAGTCACATCCTGATTATCTGATTATGATGAAGAAAAATGCTTGGAAAAGTCCCTGAGAAAAGAGTCTTTCCACTCGAGCGAGCATCCCAGCTTTGCCATACTACAGTCTGTTTTGAAGAAACACAGACTGAGCGAGCGGCAGCACAAGGTGCTGTGCACCTAGTCTCGATGTTCTTGTACCTTTGGCAAATTTCAAATTGGGAGCAGCTGCTAGCAAACTAGCACGGATGTTTTATAGCTTGCTGACAATGCCAGATTCTGCAGATATTACAGTCCGTACTCAGTGGCATCTCTGGAGTATTCATTTTTTACAAGCATTTCCCAACACACAACCAGGAATGCAGAAGAACTCCCCGCATTTGTGCCAAAAGGGACCAGGGATTGTTCGTCCCCTTCCACAGTTGACCAGGACCTGCTCCCTGATCCGCAACCAGCCCCGTGCAATACTAGCTCCGCAGGGGAAGCGCTGGCTCCCACTCACCAAGGTCTTCATTCATGTGATGGGATCTGTTAGTTGGTACTGGCACTGCTTCTGTTACCAAACCTCGTTCTCCCTGGCTTAACAAATTATTCATCCCACCCAGGAAGAGCTAGCTAGTTTCAGAAAGGAAAATTAGAACATTTGTTTCCTAGAGGTGAAGGAAGTCTCCTCAATTGCTAGTTAGGCAACTGAAAGTCTTAGTTTGGATGTGGCAATATAAGCATAAAACTACAGCAGGAATTAAGACAGATTAGAGGATTCCTATTAGTCAGAAATGAATCCTGTCAGGCTGGGATTTTTTTTTTCCAAGAGGCCAAATATAACTTATCCTTAGGGAGCTGCCTCTGGAAGTGACACCTTAGTGGTCCTTGCAGCCTGCTGAAGAGTGTCATCCGCAACCCCGTGGTGACACGACACAAACCCTGCTCACAACTAAATCTGACACTGCCACAAAACCATCATTTTTAGCAGCTTCACCTTATCAGCATTCATTTTCTTTCTTTAGCACTTAGGCTTGTTAGGTTTGGGCAGTTGTCTCAGGACTGTCCTTTCCATAAGGAATAAGATAACACCACTCCTTCCCATCACAAAGCCAGATACCACCTCAAGGGCAACAGCAAATCAGGCAGTGCAAATTAAGTACAGTGCCAGGGAGTAATATAAAGGTTTTTTTAAAAAAATTAACAGTTAAACATTTTTTTTTTTACTTATTTTTCCTTTAACTTGAAGATTGTTCAAGGAGAACCTAAGACAAGAGAGTGTATAACCTGTAATTTTGAAGTGCAAGACTGCACAGAAACACCTCTGGATTAGGCATTTAAAAAGACTATACTTTTTTTTCTGAAAGAATAGGGAAACAATATTATGCACGTGAGTATTTTGGAGCTCCTGAGACTTCTGGATACAAGCTGCCCAACACTTTTAAGTCCTTATACCCTTCTCTCATTAAGCTGTTATTTTCTTTCATATATACGCCATGATATATCAACTGCTAGTTATTCGCTATAAAAATAATCCTCATAATGCTGCTTCTCCTCCAATATTCTCCCCACAGCAGCGTCTTGCAGTTCTCTCAGCCCACCCAAAAGCCCTCTCCAGTCCCACGAACAGAGGCTCTGCCCTGTGCCAGTGCAACGCACGATGAAGGTTTATCGGGGACAACTGGGAACTTGTGCCAACAGCAACTGGACCCAGCTCAGAACAGAGGGCTCCCCATCCTCGATAACACAACCCCCAGCACAGCCTGGCATATTTGCTCTGTAACCAGATCTGCTGCTCCAGAACAAAAGGGAACTCTGTTAGCAGGAACAAGACTCACCTCCCTCTCCAGCCTCCCCTTAGCCCTTTCAGTGACAAGGGATCCCTTCTCTTACTACAGGAGCCGGGCAGTGCTGCTCTGCAGAGCTCCCTGCGCCGCTACGTGACCTCCCATCTGCAGTAAGCCAGCCACCCCTGCCCCAGAAGGGTTATTGCTTTCAGCAACAAGAAACATCAGCCATTTCCCTAACACCTCCGTAGCTCAGTTTCAGCTGCCTCAAAACTATCCTGAATTTACTGAGAATAGGAATTCAAGTCAAAGCTCACAGCCACACACAGTATTTTTGGATATCAAGAAGGAGACAGCAGATGAGACCTCCACCTGCTGTGGCAGAGGTCCATGCTCCTCAAGGAAAGGGACAGTAAGGTCAGGTTCCTCATTAAATAACCTGAAGTATGAGCACCAGCATCTTCCACCAGCTTGGTACTGCTAGAGGATGCTCCACATCCTTTTATTTATGCTGGAAATAGCCTATGATCACAATGGCCAATTTGAAGAAAAAGGTTAGTAGCAGTGATATCAACACATGGAATTAGAGGCCAGTATGAAAATTAAGGGGATGAAAAAAGGAGAGCTTAAAACTAGCACTGTGCCTCCCCTACTGCAGGCGATTTGCATATCTGCAAGACTAAGCACTTGAGATAAGAAACAACTATTTGATGAGTTTCATTTTGTCCTTTTTCTGACCTATTTGGATCATAGCACAGAACTTCTCCGATAGGCACCTTTTTTCCTCCTATAATCCTCTCAGGTTAATCCAAATGTGTCCATTCTGCTGCCCCTTGAAATCAGTAGGAATTGAGTGACCCTTACCTGGCATGTCCTTCAGGTTCATGAGCAAAGACATATTTACAGCATTAACCCTTTTTGCCAAGCACAGCATTCTGGATGGCACACTCCCATCTACAGATTCAGGCCTGTCCTTCAGCTGTGTTAAAATGAGACATTTGAGTTTCCCAGATTATTCTGTGCCATAGCCCTGACCTTGTGGTTATTAATCATTTTACATGTTAACCATTTTACAAGTATCAGAGTCACCATAAAACATCAATAAATTACTGCCACGGGCCCAAACTTTGCTTCTCTTGTGTCTTTGAGCAGACTCATCTTCTTCCCCATGTTTTCCTTACCAGTCTTCTTACCCCCAGATCAAAAAGCAGTGGGAAAGAGAAGACAGGAAAGTACAAGCTGTATGTCTATACTTAATTCACTGTAAAAAATACATGGAGCAAGACCCCAACATCCTCAGAGGTCTCATCCTGAGGGCACTGGAGCGCAGGAGAGGGCAGCCTGCAGAGCACCGGGTACATTAGAGCATGGCTGCTTCCCCGGCGGGACGGAACAGCATGTCCCATTGTGTGCTGGGACCACAGGAATATTCCATCCCGCCACACGGCACAGCCTGACCGGTCTCCCTCTCCACGCTGGCTTTGGCAGTTGCCAGTAAAACAGGGGAAACCTACGCTAAAAAACAAGCTGATGCCACACAGCAAGAGATGATTAGCAATTTCCCCAAGGAGGCAGCTCAGTGGGGACCCGGTATTGTACAGATAATAGCGGGGAACAAATGGCAAACACGAGTTTAGCCCATAACAGCCATTCCAAGATGGACCAAACTTTAACAAGCTTGAACACCAACCCCCTTTAGCACTTGGCACTAAATAAGAAGCAACAGCCCCGTGCCCTTTTGAATTCAGAGCTAGATCGCTATGTACTAAGGGAACCGTGCCACCCATTACCAGCTAATCCCACTTTAAGGGCCCCACAGGGAAGAAGCCCTAGTAAGTAATGAAAAACTTACACTAAGCAGAAGGCTCTTTTCTAACGGGGCAGTAATAATCTACAGGGAAGCAGGAAAACACACACGGGGCTGCTAGAAGCTTTGTGCTGTCTGCTGAGTCCCATTATCATATTTTTATGATTATCATTTTATGCCTAATGTAATACAAGTGGGGAGACGTCAGCTCTGAGCAGAGCCAAACCAAACGAGGACAGGCACTGTGTGTTCCCAGTCCACAGCTGTCTCCGAGCGTCCCCGGCCACCCCAGGCCTTGCTGCTCTCCCCAGCCCTGCCTGGCTCTGCAGTGCCAGCCTGGTTCCAGCTCCCATCCCATTGACACCAGCTCCTTCCCTTAGTGCCACACACCACACACAAACAACCACCCGCAACTCCCCGTGGGGCGTCACAGTCCTGCCTAGCAAAAAGTTGCTCTTCCTCCCACCATCATCCTCATCAGCAGAGGGAAAGGCCCTTACACTATAGGGGTTAATGTGAGATGTGAGTGACTTTGGTGATCACAGCCGTTTTTGGACATTCATCAGCCCATTGAGTCAGATTTCTGTACCAGGCACATGTGCTTTGAGCTTTTGGAGTCAGAGGGAGCCTAAGCACAGCCTATGGCTCCAGCCCTGAGGCACCTCCATTTCACAGGAGTGAATTACTGAGGAATACTGCAAAAAGTAGGAAGTCTCAGAGTCTCACAAGGCATGGTGGGAATGGAAGAAATGAGGGAAAAAAAGCCAAGAATACCATTCAACTCATCCTGGTTGTGAACCACACCTTCCTGTGGCACCTGGGCACCACTTCAGCAGCACCAACAAAACTCCTGGGAAAGGAGGAACAAGGCTCCCCCATCCCTGTCGGACCTCTTCTTTATTCAAGCTGTTCACCTAGAGCACCACCACAACCTGCTAGTGTTTGGATGAGGACCACAGGCCCCCCCACAAGACAAGAGTTTTGCTCATGACAGGGTCAGAGACGCCTCAGTCCACACAAGGAATCTGCCACCTGGTCCTCCTGTGCAGCCCCCCACACGCACCTGCTTTGGCTCCAGCTCCAGCATCCTGACACCACCATGCACAGCGTATTGTCCAGTTCGCAGTCACAGCTACTTTTCTTCCTTATTAAGAGGACATACGCATGCTCTTAATCCTCACACTAGATCATATACAGGTCACAATACAGGTCAGTGTTTGCTCTGCTAGCAGAACTAGCTGGTGATTTTCGGATCACCCAGCCAAAGAAAAGCCTTCAGCAGCACACAGTGAAGTTTAGTCATGACTGGCAAAAGGCAGCAAGGCTCAGAGCTTGTTGCAGCCTGTTGAGAAGAACAGAAATTATCCTGAAGAGAGAACTTTTTCCACAGAAGCTTGGAAATACCTTTGTTTCTTTAGCAGCAGGAAAGGTTTTGTTCTGTTTTTTTGGTTTTTATTCTTTTTTTTTTTTCTTGGTTGGCCTTTTCTTTTTGCCACTGACTTGCAAGTTAACTTGCCAAACCAGACAAAACTCGTGCTGTGGGGCAAGGATGATCAACGGGGAGGAATAAAGTATCTTTTTTCCCCTCCTTTTGGAAAGTATTATACAAGGAACCAGCTGCCTGGCGGGGAGGGGGCTCTTGCAGAGGCGCTGGCATGCTCTGCTGTTACTAGACTAAATAGACTGTTGGGCTTCTCCGTCCTAGGCTCCTTCACAAAAATGCCGCACAAAGTAAATATATTCATTCCAAGGCCAAAACCCCTCGTGGCGCCAACTTGCAGCTCGGAGCAGATGTCTCCGGTCGGGCTGCGGAGCCCCCGAGGAGGCTGCAGCGCCCAGGTGTCCCCGCCTGGGCCCAGAGGCCACGCGGGCCGCGAGCAGCTGCTGGGGCCGGCCCTGTCAGGCAGCAACGCGCTAATGAACTGAGAAGCCACCAGGGGAAATTCCTCGCTGCGGAGATGGGAATACAGCCTGCAAGGGGAGCAGGGGCATTTCAACGGCCTAGCGTGACGCCAAAGGCTTGCTGCGTAACCTTGGGTAAGTTGCTTTCAATTTTCAAGCAGGCTTGAGCTGTGCAGTGGGTCTCTGAGGAAATTGTGCTGTTGCTCTGGGAAGGGGTGGCCTGTGTCAGCCCTGAGAGACAGCAATGGATTGAGGGCTCCTACAACTGCTAAGTCTGAGGCGGGAAAGAGCTTCGGGGAGGATTAGGACTCCCTCCTGCCGTGCCACGTGTGACCTGATGAACCCCGAGGGAATCGCTGCTCCCTGTGCCTCAGTTCCTCCAGCTGCAACACAGCAACCACCTCTGCTCCCGAGGCACGGGGTGCTGCCCAGAGACGTGGTGTCAGCACCACAGCCCCTGCCTTTTCCCTTCAGAGAACCCACTGTTTCACACGATCCGAAGTGGGACACAAATCCTAGCGAAGTCCTTCTTGATGCAAAGAGAGTCCAGCTCCTTCACAGGACAGGCGCTAAAGAGCCAGCAGCCTGTGCACCAATCTCTTTCTCACTGCTCTTAAGAAACTTGCGGCGTCAGACAAAATAGGGGCCTTACCCCAACAGCGATGAAGCCGCCTTTCACAAACCCCCGCTTGCATCCGAACCCTGCCTGCATCTGGAGGCTGCAGATGTTGCCAAGGCTTTAACCCTCTGCATTAACAGAGAGAGATATTGATGAGGGCCCTCCGGCGAAGGAAACCAAATGGTGTTTTTAACCTCAGTGGATTCTTTACAGATTTAATTCTTTAGCAAGGCTGTTCCTCCAGACTGGAGTGTAATTGAGATGCATTAGCCGCTCACTCAAAAACTTTCCCAGGAACACATGTTCACACACACAGACTATGCATTCAGATATAAATACATACCATACCTGCACATGCATTAAGCTGCTGTTCGTGGCCTGTCTGGCCCTTGCTGCCGCCAGCTCGGCTGCCCAGTCAATCGCAGCACTCAACGCTACCAGCCCAACGTGACAGAGTAAACAGAGAAGCAGCTCATCACTGGTGGGTATCTGACCACAGCCACAAAAAGCAAAAGAGGATCTTTTAAGCACCAGTTCTCATGAAAGACATGGATACTGGGAAGAGAAAGTTGGAGGGGGGATTGACCCCCACCAGGAATGCTGAACCCCTTTAAAAGGAGGCCACATTTGTCTACGACTTGGTGCTCAACCACCTGGCCCCCTTCTTCCTGTACTGTCTCCTCACTAGAACAAGCCACCATCTGTGCCCAACACAGTGGAAAATCTCCTTCAAAATCTTCCGGCCTCCTTTATTGTAGCAATCTTGACAGAGCGCCAAATTCCACCCATATAGACTGATCCTATTCATAGTGCAGAGTCTATGAGGATGGAGAACATGCATCCTTGAAGGGTTTCAACTGCAGCAGGACCTGAAGCCGTATCTGTGATAGGAGCTCACCTTAGCTAGCTCTGAAATGCTGGGAACCTTCCATATGTGGCTTCTGAAACTCTGATTAACAGTGGGTTTCAAAGCATAGACCTCACTCTAAAACATGGCTGTTCCATTCAAACTATATGTTCTTACAGACTGGTAAACTATACTGCAAACCTCTTAACATTTTAAGATCACCTGTAAGTTCTTTTAATCTTGGTGTCATAAATGAGGGCTGCATTCTAGGTCCCTAATGAGAGACAAACTAACCTCAAGAAAAAAAAGAAAAGCAGACTGAGAGGCCCATGTCAAGGTATGAAAAAAGAGAATATAACACAAGATTCACCAAGAATTCTTTCCACCCTTGAAAAGAATGATTCAATAATTCCTGTTGTATTCATGAGCTAAGCATCTAAGCCACATAGTATCCACCTCTACCCATCTGAAGCATATCATTCTCTCTAATACATATAAAAGGACACAGGCATAAAAAGCTTACATTTAGTGCCTGAAAACAAAATCCAGAAACAGAGCAAGTCCAGCAAACTCATCATTTCTGTGCTGGAAAAGTCTCTTCAGTGGAAGAGATTTTAACCTTTCCCAGAGAAAAGGGCAAAGTCCCAGTACTAAGGTAAATGGAGCACTTTGTTCATGGAAACAAGCAGTTTGCAACTAATGATGGATAAAATCCCACAAATATAAACAGGAAAACTGAATAAAAGATTGTGGAAGCAGTAAAACTGAAAAAAACATGAGAATTTAATCAGGTTGGTGGCACATTTATTAAGCAAAATATTCATCCAAACTTTTAAATGTTTATGCAAAACATGCATTGGAGATCCTGAAATTTTTGTTATCAATATGAGGTCCATCGTTATATTTCATTTCCATTTTCCCTTTTTAATTATTCTCTATGCTTGCTTTAACTTTAGCACAAGATGACAAAGTCTTACATAGGCAAATGTATCTAGAAGTCCCACACACAGCTTAATTTGAAAGTGTTTTATCTGCATATTCAGCCATCCTTTGTCTTCAAGGGTGACAGAAACTGTAGGTCACCTCTGCTTATTGAGGGGCAATGGCTTCTGCTGAAGCTGCCAGCAAAGTGACCAGCCTGATGACTTTGACATAAAAGAGACAACAGAATCTGACCTAACCATTATGCCCCACCAAACATCTCACAGGACCCAAGGTGAGTAGTAGATATATCGGTCTGAGATAGCTGTCAGTCCAGGAAGCCTCTCCCAGTTCCAGGTCTCCAAAGCAGCACCAGGGAAGCCCCTGGGTGTCCTGCCTGCTTCAGGTAGGCCCTTGCACGAGGGAAGGAAGCAATATGACTTTCTCATGAAATATCCAGGGAACCAGAAGGCTGAAATCCTACAGAGGTCCCCTCTCAACATGCAAGGGCTTTATTTTAGGCATGAACTGCTGTTTCCCCACACAGCAAACCTGCTCCCTGTGAGCCTTTAAGTCAAAGATACAGAATTCCCAGACGAAAAGCAAACCCCCAATGCTCATCCCTCACAGTGAGCACAACTTTGGAGAAATCAGGATTCTCTTTTGCTCCCTAAGCTTCCAAGAGGATGTCCACTCTCCCCTGGGGTCGGGACATCCCAGCTACCAGCTTTCACAGCAGATACTGGCTGAGAACTCAGGTCTGCCTGCTCCAAAACACACTCTGCCTTTCCCTTGGCCTTGAGCATGACAGAGCCTGTGGGATGCATCTGAGCATGTGGACTACATCCCATGGAGGGTGGTGATACTTCCACCCACTAATCAACTGCTTTTGTTTCTGGTAGAAGACAGAAAACCAGAGACAGATTTTTACCTGCAGCTCTGGCAACTGGGGGGAAAATAGAGAGAGAACATGATGTTCCTGGACTCATGAAGTGGTTATGGTCGATGAAATGAGAAAAAGAGAAGAAAAAACAAAATATCTGAAATTGTAACTTGCCCAATCCCAACTTTTACATTTTGAACAGGCAGACACTGTCCCTGGAGTCCAGAAGAGACAGGCCTGCATGCAGTGAAATACACCCCGATGACAAAAGCTGAATCCCAGCATTGCAGCATAAAAGGAGCAGAGTTTCCTCAGTCTGTCTATGGACAGTCTGACTAACTAAACTTCAGAAATCTGAGAAGATCGCAGAGGATTAGTCAGTGGGTAACACAAAACCCAAAAGCCACAATTACCAGCAGAGCAGCGGCCACTGCCCAAATCTCTCTCAGCCATCCCAGGCATTGCTGTCCTTGTGGGAAACAACTAGCAAAGACAACCTGATCTTTCTAGATGCCCAGGGCTCCTGCCCAGCCTTGCACAGGGAAAGGAGCAAGCAGGTTTCCAGCACTGGCATCTCACATATATGAAGGAATATTCAGGGTAGGCAGCAGAGCAACTGCAGCAAAGGGGTCTGACACAAACAGCATTACAAACCCTTGGCGAAGGGGAAGGAAAACCTGCCCGCTTTTGTGTCCGTTCCTGTACACTAAAGAGCCTTTTAGGCATCTAACATATTAGGGATCACACCTCCGTGATGCACAAAGGATGCTTTGAAACAGCTACAGTCTTTTTATTCACATAAGCTCCCTCTGAGTTGCCTTTTCTTCTTGCTGGGCAGAAGTTTGCACCAAGGTTTTATTTGGCCTCCGGGCAAACATGATGCTTTGCAGGAAAGCACTGTCAAACAGGCCCCTCTCCTAGGCAAGTAATTACAAGAACAAATAGCTCCTTCTTAACCCTCAGGGGAGGCTGCCAGCCCCTCTCTCTGCTATTCTTGGCTTCCTGGCTTAGCAAGGGTTAAGCGCAATCTAAATGGATGGCTTGTCCTTCCCCAGCTGGTTGGCGAGCTGGACACACTTCAGCTGGCAGCGGGGCCCACTGTGTTGGGGATATTCGCTGCAGTGCAGCCGGGACAGGGCTCAGCAACCGCCTCCAGCAGCTCCCGCAGCATCGGAGCCGCCCCCAACGCGTCCGGAGCATCCAGGCTCCCACACAGGGAAAAAGGCACTTGCTGCGCCCAACACTAAATACATAGGGGCGCTACTGGTCGGGGTGAACACAGAGACATATTTTAAAACAGAAAGAAAATCTGCCCGGGGTGTTACAAGTGGGAGGGACGCTGCAGTGCCCAAGCCGGTGGGCTCCGGGTCAGCTGGTGGCCGGGTGCAGTTCAAGAAAGTGGTTTTCAGCAGCTATGATCTCCAACCCCACCTCTAAGCTTAGGTTTCATAAAGCAGTGAAACGTTTCAGTTTTGCAGCAAAATCTGTTTTTAACTTAAAGTATACAAATGAAACTTTCCTGAAACATTAATTTTTAACTATGGTTTTACTATATTCTTTTGTCAAATGGGCCTGATGCCTCTCAGCTACCTGAGAATAGCCACTGTAGATCAAAATCTATGGGCTTTGAGAGCTCAGCACTAAATCCTGAAGTGTTACCAACTCCATAAAACCATAGAACAGCATATAACAAGCACACAAAACGCAATATCTTTACATTGAAAACTCAGTAGAATTTCACAAACCAAGAGATCCACTATCCAGAAAGAACCCACTATACGTAAAGAGATTAAACAACACGTTTAAGTGAAATGAACAGAATAGGGAGAACTGCTGATCCGCATTACAACTTATCTTCAGTGTTCTCTGAAGCTGCTTTTATCAGGTACAAATTTGGGGAGTTACTTCGCATGGTACCTGCAGGGCAGCACCCAGAATCCAAATCCCTCGCCACTCCGAACGCTATTTAGTTAAGAATAATCTCCATGAAGCCACAGGAGTTCTTTCTGAATCGGGTACAGTCTCTACTCCTGTCAAACTCTAGCTCTTCACTATTATTAGACAGCTAGTGAGGAAATGAGGTGCTGATGCTCAGGGAGGGCATCTTCACTTCATTAAGGACAAGGATCAATTGTTCAGCAGTAATTTGATAAAGCAGTTACAAGAAGTCTTTCCCAAAGCTGTATGATTCCTCAAGGAGAAAATGGGAATGATCATACGTTTTTCAGAGGCCTCCAAGGAATTCTCTATTTTTATGCATTTTGCTTTTTCATCCTGCTACCTGAAAGGTCCATTCGTCCCTACAAACCCATAGTCTTAAGGCTGGACCCTGAGAGATAATGAATAAGAGAGATCCATGGGTCATGTCATGAAAACATCCCACAATCCAGCTGTTCCTCACCTGAGCTTTTGGGACTTCATCTGACCATACATCTAGGCTAGAGTGCTCATCACAGGAATGCCAGAACATGCATCCCAACAGCAACAGCGAGTCACAGCAGCTAATTCTCAAATAGCCATCACTTCACCTAATTTTAATATAGGTACATATACAAAAGATTTCCAATGGCCTTACTCACTTTGAGAAGGCCTCTTCCCATCATATCAGACTTCCCAAAGAGAATCCCTGTCCATGGCCTCTAGTGCAGAACAGCACTAGCAGTAGAGAGGAGAACAGAGACAGCATCATCTTCAAATCAAAGGTATAACTGGGAGGTGATGGCATAAGCGTAAACTGGGAAGTAAGGAAGAGGAATTGTGCCTTATTTTGTATTCAGCGGCTTGGCTCAGCTACATTTAAGGTGTAGCAAGACATGTCTTAGCCTTTTGCCCTTGATCAGGTGAATGAAATTAATTTACAGCCTTGGAACCAGCGCTTTATCAAAAAATATGGAGTTAGACTCTGGCCATTCATGTTTACTTCCTGACCTTCACCCAGCCATTTACAAATCCTAGTCCCACAGGGGAAGAAAACAGGGAATTTGCCCTTCTTTCTTTGCATGTTGGTAGCACAAGAATGGAAAAAAAAATCATTTGGCTTTTCAAGATGTGGCTTGCAAATCACCTCTCAAACTGAGGAGTTCTACATAAGTAAATATTAGCAATAAACTCTCTGCCTTTGCTAGAGGAAAATGAAGAGGCAGAAGGACAAAACGAACCCTTGTGTCAAAACCATGGGACAGTTTTGCCTCCGCCTTGCAACCCAGCACTCACAGCTTGGCATCCTCACCACACCAAGACCAGCACTACTGCTCCCCACTTTCTTCCTGAGGTAACCCCCCCATGGACACTGGAAGAGGATGGATTCAGGTGGATACACGCTGGCCATACACCCCCCATCTCCATCACTGGAAAGATCTTGACATGTGAAAGAAACAAACGATTTCCACTGGTGCAATCAAAAACATTGACCTCATTGGGACCTAACATGGGTGTTGTTATAATGTTGGGGTGAGAAGTGTCTATTTATCCCCCTCTCATTTCTTGTTAAAAAGCATAGCCCGTGTCAGGGCTGAGGAGAGCCGTAACACAGAGGAGACATTATTCCCAGCTTTGGATTTAGATCAGTATTTTAATGAAAACACTTATTAGCCCCAGCTGGGGTTCGATTTCCCAGTGAGTTGGAAAAAAAAATATTGTCCTGGCCATTCTTCTCTGGGGATTGTGCAGAGACATCTGAGAGTATCAATTACTGATCATAATACTCTATTGGAAACGAACAGCTGGGGAAAAGCCACTGGCTAGAAACGACTGGATTGCTTTACATTTTAAAGTATAGTTCTGGGCGATACAGTGTCCATATTTTCCCACTCTGGGATCTTGACTGCTGTCAACCAGCTGCAATCATCCTAGCCTTGATACCTTCTCACGTCAGTGCCACCTGACCAAGCATCAGAGGTGGCTTTCCTCTGTTCAGAGCCCCCAGTTGGCCATGGGCCACCTAAGCTAGGGGCTAAGCACAAGCTGAGGTGCCCTTCTGAGCCACCAGCAGCCCATCTGGGGCTCCAGCAACATTCTGTCTGCAGGTGAGAGGTCCTTAGAGGGCATCTTCCACCTCCAGAAAGCCACAGCATCGGCCTCGAGGATGGATCAGAAAGCAGGGCATGGAGGTGCACGTGATGTTGCATCGAAGAGAGAATTGTCATGACAGTGATGCGGACAACAGGGGTGGGACGCGTGCTGGGAGCCACCAACTCCCAACACCAGGCTCCCACCTCCACGCGCGGGCTCCTGCAGAGGGTAGTGGGAGATGCAGCCACAGATGAACGCTAACAATTTCTGGAGGAGTTTAAAGCTGTCTTCATGTGAACAGCTGCACTAAACCTTAATGGATGGACCCTCTCAGAGGCAAAGGGCACATTTCCCAACAGAAAAGGCTGTGTGTGCGCATGCACGAGCCACCTGGTTCCCTGGGGCCGGGGGAGCCAAGGAGGGAAGCCCGCTCGACAGTTGCCAGGTTGGAAGTTTCACATTCCTTCAATTGTAGTGGCTGGGGTTCTTGGTGCATTTCAGATGTGGATGCATTTTATCAACTACAAAATCAATAAAACACTAGCTGGGGACCTGTTTTTTGAATACTCCAGAAAGAAAAAATAAAATAATAAAAAGACATCCTCAAGGAGCTGAGTTCTAGCCAGCCTGGGACCAGCTTGACTGTGACTTTCACTGGAGAGCGAAGGAGATAACACAAGTGCTGGCCCTGAGAACGGGGCAACCCCTGAGATTCAGTTAATTTCTGTATTCCCCTTTCCATCTCTATAACCAGAGCCTTTATTTGCAGGGAGCACAGAAAATGTATATGAAAATCAAACCTTGAAGGCCTTTCCTGCCTCTTAAAAGAGGAAAAAAAATAGTCCTCATTCCTGATCTTCCACTTTTTCCACAGCTAGGAGCACTACGATAATGTAGTAAGTAATATAGAAGGCACCTCTTCAGACCCCAACTTAGGCCAACCTAACACGACAAACTCCATGTCCCACAAGCAGCAGGCGCTCCGGGCGCAGCGCGGAGGCAGATGCTAATCGTCACCCTGCGGCAACAACCACCGAGCACCTGAAGAGCCACTGTGAGCATCGCACAGAGCAGCCATTCAGCTCAGGCCAGTTCCATTAGATTTGGTTGACAAAGGAATCCAAAGTGCACATTTATAATCTGCCAAAAAAAAAAAAAAAAAAAAAAAAGACAGAAAAGCTTTCCCTTCTGAATGGCAAGTTTTCTGTAGCCCGGCCTTTCCTCATCAGCAGACGGGGTGGAATTCCCAGGCTATAGGGAAGATCCTCTTGGGGCTGATCATGTTCTTAAAGGCATGTTCTCAATCAAGAAGGCTTGGATGAGGCATGATAATTGCATAGGCTTCCTGAGAACTGGCTTCACGTCCCTCTAGACTGATTTAACCTAGTTTTGCATTCTGCTATCACATCAGAAAACAGTCTGTCCATATCTTGGGATACTGTGAACGAGGAACCAGAGGTGGATGGTGCTTTTGAGCCTCCTCCTGCACAGAGCAAAGGTAGGGCCGCCTTTGCGGGCGCTTCCACCATATCAGCAAAGCTGTCCCCATTAACACTGGGGAGAGGGACAAACTAGCAGCCTGTTCGAGGTCTGGGAGTCAGGAGCCAGCTGATCCTGTGCTGGAACAGGCTTTTACATCCTTGAAATTCATGGGTAATAGTATCATTACTAGTCTGCATTACACACCTATTGGTCTGTAAAGACAAATGGAGATGACAAGGCTACAGATCCAGTCCACAGCTGACTATAATTCTTGTTAACATGAGGATACAGTAAATTGTGCCTATATTAGTGGGTAACTCCCAATTTTACACTTATCTTTAGGGCACCCTGGGGCAGTCCCAAGGTCCAGAGCACAGGCTGACACTTCCCTTGCAGCCTGAGCCCCGCAGCGCTTTGGCAGGTCATCCGAAAAGGCAGCCTGGATAAATCCCAGGGAGCATCCAGTATGTCCTCAGAGGAACAAAGCAGTGTAAAGGCAGTCCTGCTAGTCTAGCTTGTTTGCAGAAATGTTGGCCTTTTCTTCTACAAAATATAGTGAAACTTTCCGTAAAGGCTGCCATCAGCCCCAGCTTTGACATTAGTACTAGTACTTCTAGACTGGTGTCAGAAGTGAGCTAGGTGCAGTAGGGTACCTTTAGAGTGTGTTACACACCGTTAGAGAGACTGTAATTTCAGCTGGCCATCTACATCACAAGAGCTTCTAATGCTGTTATAAATGAATGCTCTACAGACCAAAGTGTTCTACATTGAACATTTTCATTTAAGGCTCTTGATCACAGCTTTAAATACACAGATCTGATCTGTTACTGAAGTAACAGTCCCTCATAGCCAGACTCCTAACACACCCCCAAACACAACACAGCATCGGCACAGAACCACGTGGGTAGGAGATTTGCTTTTCATCCTTAACGTGATTCAGCAGGGCAGACATCTCAGTGGGATTACTGAGCAAGTCGTGTTTCATGCACAACAGGGCATTTGCGGAGCCCAAAGTGTAAATATTGTCTCAAAAAATAGAGGAGATGAATTAGATTAGGAGACTTAGGGTCATGAATTACACCTCTGAGCCACCCTGCTGAATACTAATGCTCATCACTCAAACACCATCTTATATAAAGCCGCACCTTGTCTGGCTCAAACTGCTGTTTTATTCCAAAACTCCCCTTGGCTCCCTTAGGCCCAAGGAAACAATAGTCCCTTAAAACATGTGGGACCAATTCCCAGGCTTATTACCTATTCTGAGCTTACTCTTTACCTCCAGTGAAGCCAAGGGCAGCTTTATCTGAGCTCCTGCTCTGGAGACCACAGTCTCCAGCGAGAAGTCACAGCTCTGAAACCAGCAACTTCACTTCATTTTGCTGGAATGACCCTGCTCTTTGAGGCAGGGCTGCATCCCGCTGTCCACGAGAGCTCCAGGGAAGACAGGGGCAACCTATAACCAAGCAGGCTCTTTCCATCAGTCTCCTGGCAGATATGGGTGAACGTGGCCTTTATTACAGAAACTCTACAGGCCACATTTTTTGGCAGATCCCAAACTATATAAACAAACAGGGAACATGACCTGGGCTCCCATAAATTTCCTGAAAATTCTTAATGACTCTAAAAGACTTAATAAAGTGTTTCACAGCATAGGCAGCAGCCGGTAATTATGGTTTTGGAATCTGTGAAGTAGCGAGCAGAAGTCCAGCTCTGTGACTGAAAATGCAAGCAGCAATAACAGCTCTTTCAGAGCACAGCACGC
This sequence comes from Nothoprocta pentlandii, assembly GCA_013398315.1. NCBI lineage: Eukaryota > Metazoa > Chordata > Aves > Tinamiformes > Tinamidae > Nothoprocta > Nothoprocta pentlandii. The sequence goes on along the minus strand of VZSG01000072.1, from coordinate 1,403,277 downwards.
TTCTCTTGCCATCATATATCCTGCTCTGTAAGCTGGTGCATCCCCAGCCAAGCGTCCCGTCAGCAAAAGCTTTAATCAAAGGGTAAAAAATATTAAATATAGAGACAAATTCTTGCGGATGGAGTGGCAAAGCTTTGTGAAAGTGTAAACTGCATGTGAAAAGACCATGACTTAGCAAAAATTATAGAGAAGGCAGCTATGGGCTCTAAAAAGCACTGTGCAACTGGAAATAGGCCTTGCAGCAAAGCTTGGGGACCTGACACCGTGTGAAAGGAGGGTTGCTGTTGCCCCCTAACACCCAGACCCACAGCCCATGGCACCAGCACCCAGGCAAATTCAGATTAGCCTGAAGAGGATTAAAAACAAGGAAAGACAGAGGGGTCCCAAGTCCCTCCAACTCCCCTCCCCGCGCAACGGGAGTCAAGACAAAATATCACTGGTCGTTCACATCATCTGGACCCTGGGAAAGGCAGCTGGGGTTAAACTAGCACTCAGTAACTGCCCATAGTAAAACAGCCTCACATATTGCCTGGAACAGCTGCCAGGCCCAACTTACTCATCTATCACATAGCACTGAGCGCCTTTAAAACGCTTTTCATCGGCTCTTCGGTCATCTTCCCTCCCTTATTCATGGTGCTGCTAGCAAAGCCCCTCTTTAAAATCTACACGAGGATTTTCTAAAGGAAGGAAGCCTGTCAGCTTTTCTCCTCTCCTTCCATTAGCTGTCATTATGCAAGAGTAGTGATGGAGATCCACATTTCTATTAAAGAAGAGGACTAATTTAAGCTCTTGCATGTCTCTAGAGATGCATCAGTGCTCTCTACACATTCTCTTCTACAGCAACAAGAAAGCTTACACACTAACCTAGCTACAGGTATCCAGCTGGAAAGGAATGTGAAATCCCCCACAAGTACAGCTACCCACAAGAACAACCCAACTTCTCAAAACCTCTCCTGCTCAGCAGTAGAGGTGAGTTGTGTGTTCAAGGCTTTTATCATAGCATTTGGAGGCCTCTGCTGATCAGGGTGACTGATGACAGCAGGAGAGCCCACACCACGAAGAGATGATGAAAAGTCACAACAAAGGGAACGTCGAGGAAACCGAAGTGAAACCACCTACAAATGCAGCGATCCCATCAAAGTGCTGCTGGCACCTGTCCCGCCTCACACGGCTGCTGAACTCCACGGTTGTTTCTAGAAACTCAGAAAATAATTATCACATACTCCTACTGCAATTAATGACGTTCTAAAGCAAGTAAATACCACAGTTGTTAATACTCCCAGAGTTCTTTCCATCCCATTGGTTCAAGCTGTAGAACAAAACATGTAAATACCTTATTTTTTTTTTTTTTAAATGAGATAAGTAAAGACCAAGAAAAAGACCTCACAATTTTGCAGCTATGCAGCCCAGAGTCTATATTGACAACCCTTGGATACCAGCAAATAATAAAACTCTCAGTTCTTCTTTAGCAAAACAGATGAAGTTTTCACTTGTTCTCTCACTGGTGTTTTTGGAAAATACATAAAGGAAAAAATTGTTAGGCAAAAATAGTCCGTGTGTCACTTCAAACCAATCGCCGGGGACCTGGACTCCAAGCCCATTGCAGGCAGTGGAAAGATTCCTCTCGACTTCCACGAGGTTTGGCTCCAAACCACACAAACGTCCTTCTCACAGGTGTAAGTTTACACGTTTCTTTTAAATTGCCCGAACAAAGACTGCCCTCAAGAACCACCTTAACCACAGCTGCATATGTCTAACAGGGAGCTTCCACGCTGCCTTCAGCAACGTTCCTGGTCCAGGGCCAAAACTCCAGGCCAGCACATCCCTCTGTCTTCTTTTCCAAGCCTTCCATTTTTGCATGTCCTGCATTTCTGAGTATCCAGACAAGAGCTGTGCTCTGTCCTCCCATCTTTTTGACAATGTGACTAACCCCGTTGACACCCACGTTGCCGTGTCCCCATCTGAGCGCATGGTCCCTTTGTCCATCTCCTCACACACAGCCTGTCTCTACCTTTCTGCCCAGCGTTGAGCCTCCAACACAGGCTCTTGTTAGCTCCAATCTTCCTAACTAACAACATCCAGAGATGATGAAAGCTGAGACCCTCCATCCTTGTGGCAGAAAAGGGGACCTCCCTACTGAAAAAATACTATTTAATTGTTCTCCATTAAACCAGGTCCTCATGTGGTTTCACACAGGTGCGAATTGCAGTACAGGAGCCATCTCAAGTACTTTCAGCTCAACACTGGGGAGTAGAAAGGAGGTCAGGGCTTTCACAGGGCTGTAGACACAGCCTCTTTCCTAGAGCTCCTGGGTCCTGCATGCATACAGGTTGCACTGCTACTGGTGCAGCAGTCCTACCATGGGGTAGACCTGGCAGCTGTAGCTGCTCTGCTGCTGGTTGACACAGCAAAGAGCAGTACATGGCAAAAGGCCCGTCCTTGCTTCATATACATTATATACACTCACATATACATATATAGGTATATTACTAATGGCACTCATGTCATTTCTTCCTTTTAGATGGTCAGAAGCAAACTGTCCTCTGCTCTTCTCGCTTCTTGCTGCAGAACATCGCATGAGGAGCTGGGGAATTTTATTCCACATGAATTTTATTCCAAGACAAATGAGACAGATATTTTCACTGATTAGCTTATTTTAGCTAGCACCTAAATCCAGGTTTATCAAGTTCAGTGTCTGGAAGGCTCCACCACATAACACAAAGATTAGCAAAAAGTAAAAGAGCCGCCTGCTGGCGGTCAGGACTTTGGTGCAGAATGAAGAGGTGCTCATGTTAGCAGTGGTTCTGCAAGCCAAACAGAAAGTGAAATCAAGCAAAGCTGCCTGGATGTCACCCCGTACAATGTGCTCTAGGTGTCATCGCTGGAGCAGGAGGGTTGGACTAGATCATCTCTAGAGGTCCCTTCCAACCTCAACCGCTCTGTGATTCCATGTAATGTGAACCGAGTCTAAATAGGTCACTTATCTGCTCGGGTTTCCTTCTCCTTCTCCATCCTCCACAGCTCCTCAAATGTTCTTTGAGCATTCAGAGTTCTTCACGTCAGTGAAGGGACAATTATACACTCCGCTGAATGCAAAAACAAAACTTGCATAATATAATGTTGAACTCAGAGGGTTAAAGGACACCCTTGGAAGCAGCGACAAATAAGCACGTTGAATGTTCCTTCACTTTTCTGATTGCTCATTAAGTTTTGGCACAGTTCCACGTATGAACTCGCTGCACCAAAACAGGCTTACTCCACACTATTGGGTTAAGTGTACAATACAAACAAGTCCTGGGATGGGCAAAAACAAGGGATCCAAATGGGCAAAAGGTAGCCAGCCTCTGCAAGTCACCACAGTGCACAAGACCATCCGTGGCCCCTCACAAGCTGAAAATGAGTATGTAACATGCCAGGGACACACATGCAAGGACTTACTAATTTTGCCTTAAATGAAATGGCATCCATCTCTAGTGATTGAGCACAGGACTAGGAATCAGGAGACTGGCTTTCTGCGTCCTTCTGATGCTCACTCTGACACCACGTTGCTTTCAACCCTATACATTTCCATGCTGCACTTTCTTCTTTTCTGCTCTTCAGGTCTGTGGTTCAAATCTGCTCCATGTTATGCTTTAAAGAAAGGAACACTGAAAGAAGAGCCAACAGAAGGAAGGAGCGAATAGAAAGGTAAATCCTAGTCAGCCCTTACGCTGCCTGAATAAGAAGTCTAGAAAAGTGGAAGTAAAAGGAAGCATAAAAGCTGCAAGCAATAGATTCCGGACAAGTCCACTGTGACAACTGTGCCCCTTTAATAGAGGGGACGGTTCAAATCAGCAGCCCTCAGCTTGGTCCTGCTGGGCTTTGCTCCCTGCCAACAGCATTCAATGTACTGCTTTGTCTTTCAGAAAGAACATGTAATTGCTATCATTCATTATTTACAGATGTGCAGATATCTGAATCTACTCAACAACCATACTGAGCTGCCAGACAGAGCCAAGAAATTAGGTTCACAAGAGGCTTAGGAAGACTATCCTGAGAGATGAGAATTGGGTTTCTGGTGTTCAGTTCAAGCCATGTGCCCCTTGAAAACACCTGCTAATTTCTTCCCTTGCACTCACAGAGAAGCAAAAGCCAATTTCATGCTGCTCCTTATCTGCCTCTTCTATATCCTTTTGTCAGTTCCCACCAGTAGCTTCCCTATGGGTTACCACATCTGGGAGAGATGTAAAGCTGACAGGCACAGAGATGCCTGCCCAACCATGTCACATGAAACACCACATCCGTGCTTTTCCCTGTGCAAACCTGGGAAAGTCACACCGGGCAAGTGGTACATCAACAACACTGGGCACTCGCCCCCGGCTGGTGACTGCATCAGTAGATGTGATCCTGGCACCCCCAAAGCTAACATGACACATAACCCTCTTACAATAACAGCACAGTGCTATAGTGCTTCCCAGAGCAACTCCCTGTCAAGTCCTAGAGGGCTGGAAGATGAAGAAAGATCCCTCTCTACAAGGGCTCATTGAACATGCTTGGGTGGAAGAGAACAGGAAACCAGCAGGTCTCAGACCAGGGTGCTGCAGGAGGATGGCACCTGATATGAGGTGACCATCTCACTTTTCCTTTGAAGGATTGAAGTGTTTAGACCCTGCACATTTGTATAGTGCTGTCCCAGCACAGGAAGGGACAGGGGGATTGCTGTGTGCAAAGACAAATAACCTCATGGTGACAGCTGAGCAAAGCCCCATGGCAGAGGAGTCAGGGCAGGTCTAAGCTGCCTGGCAGAGCCTGGCCATACGTGATGAGGGGTGTCTGCATAACACTTAGGAGAAAAGACAGTAAAAAACAAAAGGTGAGGCTTTGGGCATCCCCAAATTTCTGTACATTTATCTGACACTTGTCAGATAAGTAGAGATGCCTGTTCCACTGGTGAGTAGTTTAGACAAAGGAGCAAAGAAATTTCTGATGTCACATGGGGGTTTCTGAAAAGGGGGGCTTAAGGGTAAGAGAGAGAAAGAGCATTAAAAAAGGGCATTTTTACCAGCTCCTGAACAAGTGCCACCTTCTTAAAACACAGATCAGCTAAGACACTAGCTGAGTTGCAACAATATCGGGTAGAAGATAACGGGATTTGCAAGGTTAGGTTTAACAGGATTTAAGGTTAACAGGATTTTAAGGTTAGAGTTTAAAACAACACAGCAAAAACAGCAATCCACAAACTCCAAGGAGAAATCTTGTTATTAGGACCTTCATCCCTGGATCTGCACGGATCCAGATCAGGAAACATTATCATCACATGCTGTCCTCTAACCAGTCCAGCCCAGAGTATTGACAGGACACACAGGAATTGTATTTCCATGGCTCTGATGCTGAGATGGTGTATGACCCCTGGAAAAATCACATAGCTTTTCTATTTCTCTCCTACCAGCTGCTGGTTTGGATTGTATTATTTCTATAGGCACTACCACAAAACAAACATTAGGGACCAGGCTACCATTATATTAAAAATAAATAAATAAATAAGAAAAAAACCCAAACTTTGTCCTATTCTTGAGGGGAATTTATAGCCTAAAACACAAGAAAACAGGTGTAAATGGACAGATAGAAGATGACTAGCATGGGGGCAGCAGTACTGCCCAGCTCTGTGCACTTGGGGGAGCCTTCCTCGCTCCAGACTTGCAGAGAACCCTGGCCAAAATAATCTCTGGTCTCTTTTGGGGTTACTAATCATCACCATGGTACCAGCAACACACACTTCATATGTGCAATGCTCCTGGGACCTACACAATTAAAACACTGAGAAACAGATCCTGACCCACCAGCAGAAAATGTTCAACTCACACCCACAGGCTTCGCTAACAACTGCACACTTGAGTCTCTCTGAGTATCATTGGTTGCAAGTATTTGATACAAAGCTATGCCAGGAAGCACTTTTGCTTGGGTTTGTTTTTACTGTGGATGCAGAGCATTGCCTGCTAGAAATATTGACCTCCTAGAAATATGGGACTGTCGTGGCTGCACAGCCTGGATTTTCCTTCTAGCACCATGAGATTCAGGCAGGTGTGCTTCTTACATTGCTATGCCTGGTATGCACTGGATTTGATTATAGGTTTTCTTGCACTTCTATCTTCATTAGTTCTACATCACAGAGTGTGGGGAATGTGTGCATTGCCAGCCCAAGAAAATTAAGATGTGACTTTGTTTCTCAAGGACATATGCTTGGGGCATATGTCTTTCCCGTGCTTCT
>VZSG01000072.1:1335844-1396988 GCA_013398315.1 Nothoprocta pentlandii | reverse complement strand
AAAAAAAAGAAAAACACAGAACAGTGCTGACCCAGTTTAAAGGTTTTTTTTCCCTTCATTCTTTTGCTTCTCGAGGCCAGAGACAGAACAGAGGCCATGAGCAGAACTGCCAAAACACATGTGCTTGTTGGATGCTTTTGCCCAAAGACACTATGAAGTGCTAAAATATTGACGATGTCAAGCAGAAAGGTTTCCTCTGGCCTTTAGAGGAGTTCTGCAAGTGGCAATAAAAATGTAAAAGAATGCTGAATAATCAAATGTGGTTTCTTTTTATAAATGTAAATAGTACAGACTGAATGTTAGTGAGTGCAAGGTACTGAGAGCCCTTCAGGCTGAATCCTTGGGACTTTGCGCCTAGAAGCGGCCCCAGCCCTAGATGGCAGCAGGACAAAACTCTTCAGCCCCTCCAGCTCAAGGGATCATTTCTGGAAGAGAGAGATATATTGGGCTCCACTACAGAGCATCTTCAGTTGGGAGCTTCAGGACTGGGCATATACATTAGCATTAATTTGTTGTACTATCCAATTCAAGCCTTGAAATTCAGAAATAACACTGACCTTTCAGCCCTTCTGCAATGCTTCAAGTTATCCAGGACCAGAGTTTGGATCCAGGGCACTTTTCTGTTCCTAATGATCTGTTCAGCTCTTGACGTCTCCAGGGGACTTCCAACGAGGAGATATTTTAGGAGGAATCCAACGAGGACATTTTAGGAATAAATGCTTGTCTCACATGAGCTCAGCAGCAACCCTCCAGTTCAACACCCGGGGGCCAGTAAACAAGCGCTGAATGGCAGTGACAATCAGTGTTGACAAGGGCTCGATGACAGCCCAAGACTTCAAGTCCACTCTCGCTCCCCAAGCAAGAGCGCACTGCACTGCATGACTTATCATCACTGCTCTTCAGCTCTTTGGACCACATTTCTCCCCCTCGATCAAGCAGCACCAAAGACAAGGGTGCTCTGTCAATAGGGTAGAGAGACAGCAAAAATATGGGATTGTCACAGAGTCCCTAAACTGTGCTGGTGGCTTTTTTTTTTAATTATTATTATTATTTTTGTCTGCAGAACCCACTGAAGTAAATACCAAGTAATTATGGTGTTCTGAAGTGACCTTATGGAGTATGTGCTCGAGTCCATGGACCTCGGCCAAAGCTACTATTGTGGATTTCATGCCAAGACTTGGGAGAACCCTGGCTCCCTCCCATTGTTTTCTTTGGCCAGGCTCTATGGATTCTCAGCCTGGCAAGAAAGCCCCATTTTAAAAGTACTGGCAAACATCGTGCAGTTTGTCACACCACGGCTTATGATTTAGGACCTTGATTTAGGCTCAACACTGGGATCTTTTGTTTAGCTGTGTTTGTACATCATTTGCAACTTTGTATTAGTTAATAAACGTCAGTCTGCTAAGAGCGTGGCATGTCCAGTATTGCGGGGAGGATTTTCCCTTGAATATACAATCCATAGCGAGAATGACTGGGCGAAATCGAAACAGCCCTATCCATCAGCCGAGGGCTTAAGCTCATGTAAACAAGACTTTCTAACACAATGGATGCTTCAGAGATAAAGCTATATGGCTGCATACCTGCTTAAACCCAGAACTAAAGGATAAGGATTTGCACTTCTCTTTTTTTGAGTCTTTTTTTGTTCAGGATTTATCCTCAGAAATACAGGTGAAATTTGAGGAGCTTATATATATATATATATATATGTGCGTGTGTGTGTGAGCACACACACACCTCTAGACCCACAAATCTTTTTTACAGCTCCCTCAGGCTTTGTTAATATGTTGTTATAAGCAAAGAATGACTCTGCAAAAAAAAAAACAAAAAAACAGCCTTTTGGTAAAAAGCAGCTCTTGCACATTTGTGTATTTTGGAAGCCATATTATATCCTTTTACGGGCTCAGGGTAGCAAAAAGCAGACACTGAAATTCAGACTTCTCCAAACCCTGTGAGGGGGGGAATGAGGACTCAGAGGGCAGGCTGAACATTTAAACTCAAGCTAGTATGAAGGAGAAAAATCTTCTTTTAGAAATAGGGTCAAATAGTTCCAAAATCTCTGTAATTTTGCAACTGGCCCATCTGAAACTGTCTTGCTGATTAGAAATGAATAAGCCCATCAGCTGCCTTCTCCTCCTCCCCCAAAATCTTTTTTTTTTAACCACTGAACTAAGAGTAATACAATACAATAATAAAACCAAGGTTACAAATGGAAATGAGTTAATAAATCAGCTAATTAACAACCACACCAAGTCATCAGTGACTGAGATTGTCAATACAGTGACAGACAAGGCTCAGAATAGGGACAGATCTTACAAATACCAAGCCTAGAAAACTGAGGACATGTTTGGTGCTACCTCTTGGCCCCTCAAGCTTTTACAGATTCCCCCACTGTCCAAACAGTCCTGCCAATGCTTTGCTCCCTCCACTCTGAAGTCCAATGCTTGGACCTTTGGTACATAACAGCTGGTCACTCCTGCTTGCTCACTGAAGAATTTTTTTTCAGTCGTCTTTCACAGTCTCAAGATAATTGCAGTGAAAATTGCTCAGAATTTGGGTTAGGAAGCAATGAAACCCTCCCTCCCGTCTAAACAACAAGCTGTCAGTTTTAACTCCTCCTGTCTTACTAGGTACCTCAAAAGTGTCCATGACAAACAGAAGAGGATATTGCCTGCCAGTGGGTCATTTGTTTGGTCAGTGTTGTCATACTGACAAAATAAGAGAGGAAAAAGGGAGCAGTATTACATCATGACAAACTAAAATGACAAGCATGACAACATACTTTATGGAGTCTTACAGTATCAAAGTTTGGTTATAGTTTATATCACATCAACAGGTTTCTCTGGGCTCCTGGCTCATCAGTTTGAAGCACCAGAGATGTGGTATCCTCCTTTTACACACCCTATCTTGAAAAGCATCGATCACATCTTCACAGAGCCATAAAATCATTATGGTTGGAAAAGACCTTCAAGATCATCAAGTCCAACTGTAAACCCCTCAACATCATGCCTGCTAAACCATGTCCATAAGTGCCAGCACATTAAACTACACATTCATTTGCTGTTACTGTCTCGCTCTTTCCTTTCTCTGTCCTAAAATACACTCCCATCACCAGAACTTTTCTGAAAAAAAAACTTACCTTGACCCAGATATTAGAGATGTTTCATTTTTAGGGCTGAGTGATATGACCCACAAGTGCTTTAGAGTCAGTCTCATGTGAATAGTCATGTAAGTATTTATTGATATTTATCTACAGATCCAGATATCTGATCTTGAAGTAAATTAAGAAAATTGATCACCAAAGATTCAAGAGAATCAATCTTGAAACCTCTAAAAAAGCCCATGATGGTTGTGATGGTTCGAGTCTTTCTTGCTTTTAGGTTGTCATAGAGTTGATGTGAACAGTCCAAACCCAAAATAAACATATGTTTTTGCCTTCTAGTCGTGATTCTGATGTATCAAGGTAAAGTAGAGCAACTCAAGAATAACCTGTAGGATAGGAGGCAACCAGGTTTCTTTTTGCTTGTGTCATTCTTGAGAAGGGATTTAAGGAAGGGGGCAAAGACAACTGACACATGTAGGTACTACCTATTTTCAGGGCAAGATTGTGATGTAATGTCTCTGAAACTTGGTAGCCTGGTGAGGTAACTGTTCCTGATTAGACTAATAAAACTCTTGGTTAGGAAAGCCAGACTGGGTGATGTGATACAGTATTCTCAGAAGTATGACCATATTCTACTCATGCCCAACTGCAAAGTTTATAATCCCATCTTGCTTGACCGCTTGGCACTTAGCCACAGCATTTCAAACCAAATCAGGTTAGTAGAAGCCAACCTTGAGCAACACTTGGCAAACTGAACCCTGCACAGCCTAGGAAGTCTCTCTCTCTAAATCTGTGGGGTTTTCACAACATTTGTCAGAACAGCCACATGCAATGCAAGAACTGTGGGATAAACCAGAGCTGATGGCATGGAGGGCAGGCGTCTGAGTCCCCTCCTAAGACTCCTATGTGGTTCAACCTCAATGAGTTCTTGGATATAACCTACAGCCTGGTGAGCTGCCACAGTTTCTCACTCATATCTAAATTCTCACAGCTTTTATTAAAACACACCTTGAAGTTGCTGTGCAACCAATTGGATATTAAAAACATTTCTGACTTAACAGGGTAAAGGGTCATTTTTCAGTCACAAGACTCAGCAGACTCATGCTATACTTTCTTGGTACTAATCCCATTTAAGCTAAAGAAAACCAGAACTTATGTACACCCAGCCTCAGTCTTATGTCTCTGTACATTTAACACCAGCCCCTGTGGTTTCTGCTCCCAAGCTCACACCCAAGCAGAAAAGGCACTATTTTTTGCTTCAGGTGTGGCTGAAATCTCACTCAACTCACCATGCTCTTGAGAATTCAATGCTGGATCCCACTGAACAGCTGACCTGACTTCAGTCTTGCCTTATGAGGCCAAATCCTAACAGAAACCACCTGTGGCATTTCAATAATATCAACTCCAAGCTGAATTCAGTCTTGTACCTGACTGACATCCAGTTTGCATTTCCTTGGCCCACTGCTAGTTTCTTGCTGACAGCCCTCCAGGTTTAAGAGCCATGGAAGAATAAGCTGCTTTCTGTTAAGCCTCAGGGCCAGCAATGCCAACTAAAATGTTATCCCTGCTATCCGTACCGTGGATGGCGATGGAGTGCAGAACTGAAACGGAACAGTTTGTTTTGCAGATCTGATGCAAAGTTTCAGTGATACAGCTCCCTGTTTTGAATACAAGAGGGTACAACAATTTATGGATCTGGTTCCTGGGACTAGCTCTTTCCTATATGTTTAAGTTTGAGACGACTCCCTTACTGCAGCACTTGGCATTGGCAGTGACACACCAGAGCAGGAATTCCTGGGAAAGGCCAGGTATTCTCCAAGGATGGTCCCCAGTTGTGGTATTTAGCCATTTTGTAGCACGCCAGCTCTAGAGTGCAATAGTACAAGGTTCACTTATTTAGCCAGCATCTGGCTGGCTGCAAGATGCAACAATATTTGCCAGTGACCAAGCAGGAAAGGACATTTATTGTTATCTATTTTGGGTCATATTTATACATCTATTTCTAATTTCTCAGCTACTCTGTACCAGACAGCAACAGACCTCGTGCTATATTAGCATGTCAAATATATGCACCATGTTTCAGCTAAATTGTGCAGAGAGGAGATGGCACGAAGGGAAAACATGCTGGTCCACATACACCACATAAGAATATTTCAACCACAGTATATAATTAAAGCCCCCTCCGACCATATACACTACGGAATTTGGAAAATAAACACAGACCCCTAATTTGCTGCTTTAAATATGTGAGTTAATTTTTCAGCCCCTTCTTCCCCGGATTCTGAACAAGCTTGCAGGTTTAGCCCTGAACCAAAATAACACCCAAGATACTTTTAGCATCTACTCTCTTCTCTTTCCCACACTGTCCTGTGAACCTGGTCCTACTGCTGCTAATACTATGCAGTAAAGGTGGTCACTAGTAACTGAGAATGTGAGATCCAGGCTTAGCTCATCAACCCGGGCATAAGCAAGCAGAAATTGGAGTAACAGCGGTCAGAAGTGTTTAACATTTTCACAGTGACCTGACTTATACTTCATTTCTGATAGAAGAGATATCCTTTTCTCTTGTCACCAAGACAGAGAAAGTTTCCCTCAACTGCTTGTGTATTTGTGCCAAAATAGGAACTGTAGTGACACTTGTGCATCAAAATGAGGCAGAGCCACCAGAGGTTCTGATGACAGGACAGGAACTTCATCCTTGTACAGAAAAGACTCATTGAAATGGAAATAACTAGAGAATGATGATGAATAAAAGATCAAAGGAGAATATACTGCTTTCCCCCCCTCCAAGGGCCTGCTACTGCATCTGTTAAACCAATGCCAAGATTCCCAATGCATTTAGAAAAAATATTTGGGGAAGAAAAATGTATATTTTATACAAAACGTCATTTGTTTCAAAATAAAGTCTGCATAAGAAAATAACTATTATTGGCATTTTCTTAGAAATAAGGTCTTAGTTATGTTTTCTTAGAAGAGTTAAATTTTGCTTCTTATGCAAGAAAACAATCCCTGTAAGAAAATTTTTCCAGCATATGTCCATCCAAAACTCCAGGTCATCAGTAAATACATCCAAATACACAATAAGGTCCCACAAAGAAATACAGAGAACAGCCCTGTCTAGAATATTAAGTACTGGAACAAATAACAGCAACATCCTTACAAGTTGTTCACATTTTTCCCAGCATGGCTCTTTCACTCCAAGTTTTTTTTGTTGGTGTTGAGTTTTTTTGGCTTTGTTTTAAATCACACTGTATGGATTTCTCTCTCTCATCATCCATCTCCCATTCCACACCAAGTAAAGCGAAGACTAGGGCCTCCACTGTGGTCTCCTGTCACGCTTTAGATATCTGGATCAAGGAGATACCAGTTGCCTGACTAGAAGCTTGCAGGGGATTTTTGCGAGAATTTATCTCAACTAATATCCCTGCACTCATTGCTGTCCTGCTCTGTTTCCTACACCCTTCTGGCTACCCAACCCCACCTCCTTACTTCCTCCTGCTCTTGTTTTCTCTATTACCTTGGTCTTCTTTCCCTCGCTACCTCCAGAGGAGAAGATACAGGTTTGATGAGATCAGAGATCATAATTCCTCCACATGCCTTCTTAGACAAACCCAGAAATCCTACATCTAAACTATAGGTCACTCAGGTTCACAGGTGTGGCATAAATGCATCCCAATCAACATGCCCACCATCCTTCCGATCCTTATTCTCAATACTTCTTACTTTAAGAATTTCAATAGTGACAACTACAAATTCTTACTCAACCTTAATCCTTACTACTTAGACCATATTATTACTTTTAGACAATAGAATATATAGTCTATATAATGGACTATATTAGTACTGCAGTACCATCCTCATGCTAAATTTTGGGGGTAAGTCACAGTCACATCAAGCGAGTGAAAGTCCAGCCATTTACACTCCCATTTTGGAGGAAGTTGAATCTTCCTCCGAGAAGGAACTTTTTGGAGATGAGCACATATGGAAAAAGAAAGATTTAAAGCTAATTCCATATATGCAAACAACAAATAAATAGCATCTGCAGCCCATGACCACTGAAAGGAGGGAAGCACTATGAATACTGGGATGCGTTCGCCTTTCACAAGTGATTTTTGCCAGAGGTCCTAACAACTTCACAGGCTTTTAACAAAAGTTTCACATTGTGTTGTGGCAAAATAGGGGAAAAAAGAAACTCAGAAAGTTTGCATGCACCGAATTCCTTAGCTGTACATCTGTAATCCTTTCTTAAGTGGTATAAAGGAGAGTCAGAACCCATTGAACCAACGTTTGTTTGCTCAGTCCAAACACTGTTAAATGACGTGAGCTCCAAAGAATTTGTTCTTTTTTCTCTTCTCTTCATTTTTGTATTTGAGACAAGTTTTTAATACAAAGATGAAGCACTATCTCCTTTCAAAGTGTCTCTAATTAGGTTATTACCAAGCACACAAACCACACACATTTATTGTTAATAAACCTACCAGAAACTGAGGCTAGCCAATGCTCTCAGTTCACTTCTACTGGTAGCAAACAGCTATTTGGCTTTTTTGTTTTTAATCCAAAAGAATAGAGTGCCTCCAGTGCTGAGCATGATGGAGTTACATGACTGACCCCTTCTTGGGCAAACAGCTGTAAACCACAAGTATCCACATCTGAACAGAAACCAAGATCAAACCCCGTTGTTTGTAGAACTCCTTTTCCTGCAGAATTTCTCAACGCTTGTGTCCAAAAGCCCTCCCTCCCATCCCACAGACATCCTGTGCTGGATCAAGGGCGCTCCACCCGGCCACCTTGCAGATCCACGCCAGCAGAGAGGAAACTTTTTGCTCCTTTACCTGCTCCTGGATGGAAACCAGACCCCTATAGCTGTGATGGCTCCCCAGGCCTCCCTGCACAGCTGAAGGGGTCCACAGAGCCACCTCTCTATGGGGAGCTCAAAGGGATTCAAGTCTTAACATAGACATCTCAAACACCTACAGTTTGGTAAGATGCCCCAGTTTGTGATAGCAGGAGAGCAAACCTAAGAACTGCTCCTAACACCTGTCTGGGAGCAGCTCGTGCAGGCAAGAGGGGCTGCAGCGGCACCAGGCAGCTCTGCAAACACAACTAGACAGAACAGGACAGCTGAAGGGGTGGAAAAAAAAAAAAAAGGCCACAGCAGGTTGCCTGAATCTGTATTGATTATAGCAGATTGATTCTGCTGAAAAACATATATCCCAAGGAGATGGGGTAAAAGAAGTCAAATTGTTCAATTTTGTACTTCATTGCATATAAAAATATGTTGAAGTCTGAACAAAGTTCAATGTCTGGGTTAAACAAAGGGTTTTGTTTGATTTAGAGTGAAATAGTATCAGCTTGGCAGTTAGTTTTTTTGTTCTTTAATCCTTACTGCTTGACCAAAAAGCAAGCCTTTTTCTCCCGAATTTTCGGATCTGCTGGGCAAAATTTGAAAATTTGATCGTTACCATAAGTCTACTTGTGAGTTATTTGAGAACCTTCAAAGATATGCTCAATTAGGGCTTTTTATCTTCCATTACCTGTACTCACAGGGAAAGAAAACAGATTTGCTTTTCATTCAGATCCCCAGGAACCTGAGGCTGTGAAAACAAACGTGCTCAAATTATTTCTTCCTACTACATCGTTACTATAAACCCAGATTGTATTGTCAACTTCTCTTTGGGCCTGGCTTCAAAGCTAATATTAAACTGTGTTTCTGCATAATTTTGTGGCCGTTTCCATAGCCATAACGCAGTCTAATAGGTCAACCCTGGCTTTTGGTAAGTTTAAAAAAAGGAAAAAAACAGTTACAGGAGCTTTACAATTTTTACTAGACAGCATGCTGTATTATTCTTGCTCCTGAGTCATCCTGCAAAGTCTTTTTTATTATATCTTGCGTTAGCTCTCAGAGCAAACGATTACACTGCTGCGTTCTTTGCTCACCATCCAAGAAGATATTTGAGATTCCTTGCACAGTGAGGGACGAGCGCGCGGCAGGGAACGCTCTCCCCGCAGCACGTGCTGGGGCTGCGGAGCCTGAAGCGCACGAGTACTATTTGCATCAACATGTGCTGCATCTAGGGCAGGAATGCGGCTACATGCTCCACATAGAGGAATGAATTTCCTTGCCTTATACGGTGCCTACACAATTGACATCAGGGATGCAATTCCAAAGGCATCCATAGAGCTCCCATGTTCACAGCACAGACTGCTGCGGGCAAGAACTGGCTGCTGTAGCTGACAAAGCAACTTCTTCCCCAAGACAGGAGCTATCAAAGCAATCACTCACAGATGCCTTCAAAGCCCACTGTGCTGCCACTATGAAACTCCTTTTTCAAATACAACCGAGGGCTTAAACAGAAGTATCTACTTTCCTGTGGCTTCTGGCTGGTACTGGAATGATCTTGCCGTGTCAAGCCTAGAATTAGACAGAAATTACCCACTTAATGTTTGCAATGCAGATGGTTGATACAGGAGCTGAAAATGTGCCGCAAGTATTGCATACAGAGAAAAGAAAGCAAAAAAGTACCACATAGGTAGATTACAGAGAGAGCTAAAAAGCTAGATCTCCTAATTCCCAGTCCTGCACATTAGCTGCAGGAACATCCTTCCCAAATCCTTCCCCTCACAATTCACTTCTGCAACAGAAATATGAGACTCAAAAAAAAATACCCAGAAATACTGTGACTCAAGAGCACCTTCTCACATCTCTCCAAAAGCAACTAGATATAGATCTCCCTGGCCAGGAGCACAGGACCAGACTTGGGCTGAGTCATTTTCTGCCCCTTTTCTAATATTAAGATCATTAATGTTCAAAAGAGAACCCCAAAATGACTCAGCAGCAAGCCAGACAGCCCTGCATGTGATAGCAAGATCAGTGAAGCACATTCTCTTGCCCCCAAAGGCACAACCAGCATGTTGTGAGAAAGCACTCAGTGCTTTCTCAGTGATCCATCTGGAAAAGAAAGTCACACAAAAGCACAGAGCTTCACTGCTTCCAGCAATGGACGTTACACGACAAATCTGGCAAACACCTGTCTTGAGGAGGAGGAATCAAAGCAGCGTCTTTCAGAGAAAGATGACCCAACTTCATGAGTATTGAGCGCTGTTCAAATTCCAGACATATCCATGCTCTTTGTTATCCTGCTGTTCATGAACACTCAGTCTAATGGGTATTTCACACTGCAGTCAGGGTAATTGCCATTCCTCTTACCAGTAACTAGATCTGCTTGTCAAGAAGGGAGTTGACAGTCGAACACGATTACTCATTATTCACTATTTCCTATTTTACCACTTACAAAAAGTCACTCTTGTACTGGAGCAGAAACAATGAACAGCAAGTTTTCAAGGGGACAATTCAGAAACAATTCCAGGTTGGAAATCTGTTTCTATCAACCATCTGGCTAACAACAGCTCCATAAAACTCAAAGGGAAAAAGATAAAAAACCTGGATCCCTATTTTGGCACCTCAGTAAGAGGTCCTACTTTTCAGAAGCACTCAATATCCAACAGCCCTCATGGAAATCACCATGAGCTAGAGCTAGAGTTGACAACACGGGTTTGGACAGCTAATAAGGAGAAGAAAGAGGTGACCTGTGCTACATTCACCCTGACACTGAGTTGCTCCCTCACATCCACGTTACAGAAGAGGCAGAACCAGCAGGAGGGAAGTAGCCAGGACACAGTATCCTACAACACCCCTCAAGATTATTCTGACATATTCCTGGGGGCAAAGGCAGATGCAGAGGTCAAAGGTGGACATAACTTGTGCATTTTGCTATAGCTGAGGCTTGTTATCTCCTTCAGATATCTTTATTGCTCTAAACTTTGCATTTAACAAACATGTTTCTCGTAACTTTTTTAAATTAAAAGCATTTGAATGCTGAATATGGGCAGCCTGCAGCCACACGTGCTGTAGGAGCAGATCTTGCAGGCCTGACTCACAGCAATAACGGCTTCAGTATCAGCTTCTTAATTATGATGGAAATTACTGGAGCAAATGACCATAAAGGTTTAGGAACATTCAGTCCATTCTGACCCTTCCGGGTCTGTTGCAATATGTATTTGCTTTTTCTTTATAAATGTCAAAATGCCTTCCGTTTTTCACCAGCCTTCTCCTCTTGGGAACATGGGAAGAAATTTCTTTTCACCGTGGCAAAGCACCAAGAAGACAGGTGGCTTCATGCGTAAACAATGATAATTGGAAAAGAGGTGATAGAAATTCCACTCTGCACACTTCCAAGTCTAGCACACAAGTTCTGCACAGTGTATGAGGTCACTTGAGGCAAAAAGTTACCAATTTGTCTAAATCCTGACACACAGTCATTTGTAGGTCTTCAGCACACCTACACATCTTCACCCATCCAATTGTAATTATTCCAGATACCTAGGGTCCCAACTGAATTAAATACTTCGATGGAAAAAAAAAATCAAGTTATACTAACTGAAGAAGCTAATGCTGATTTTTGCACAGTTAAAAGTTAGACAATGCAGCCCTTATAGCCTGACTACCAGAGACAAAAGTTCCATGCTGATATACTTAAGCGACAACTTTTGGGAAATATAGCAGCCTACATAATGCACAATATTTCCCTGGAAAAGAACCAGAGCACTATCAGCTTAACTTAATATCTATTTCCACAAATGTAGCCTTTAACAGAATTTGAGTGCTGAAAACTACCATTTGCCTCAGAGAACTAATATACAAGGTAGGTCAAAATAAATTCAAAGCATTTATCCATTTTCAGTGTTCCACATTCCTTCAGGTTGGATTAAACAAGATTTACTTAGTTGTGTTCTGTCTGCCTATGTTCCCTTTGCATGAGCTCCACTGGAATTAACGTACAGATAGGGTCATGCCAGACGGGTCTCATTTGAGATGAATCAGATTTCCACCAGCCCTTGCTGGCTCTTAACAGTGCATTTGAACTTGGTGTATTTGCACATATAGGCTGAGAGCAGCAAACTGGCCTCAAGCGTCTCACGTGGACTCATGTGGCATGAGCAGGGACCATGGCTTTGTGTCCCAGAAGCGAGTACTTCCCCCTGTGTTCACATACCTCCATGGAGTCAGGAGAACAGCGTGTTCCTTCCCATGTTCTAACCAGGAGGATGACGAGGGGCTGGCCTGGAGGGGTGATAATGAAAATGCCTGGGCAATGAACCCATCTGGTGATGTCCTCATTGGCTTGGCTTTCGGTGCCAAGAAACTCAGCAGGGGTCACCCTCTCTTTAAAGCAAACATATGTACAATACGTACGGGTTTCACTTGGCCAGTTATTTCCATCCCAACCCCTTCTGCTAATGTTTTAGATACTTTCCCTGAAAAATACTTCTCTGCAGGAACGGCTGCTAAGCAGATCTCCAACTTCACTGCTGTGCAATGTGGTGGCCCGACCTTTTCAAGGGAAAGGCATCCCACAGGAAGCCAAGTCTTTCACACAGACAGGGCCTACCCTTCCAAATCACTGTGTGTTACAGGATGTCAAGGCAATCCCTACATTGGTCAGCTCTAGAGGCCAAAGCCTGCCCTCTGGGCCTGAGCTACACACAACCCACATCCTCAGAGCTACCTACTCTGTTATCAAAAGCATGTGGCACGTTTCCTATGGGAAACTGTCTCTGGTCACACCATCCCCAAACATGCTTGGGCATCATCTGGTAGAGCACTCCAAGCACAGGCCACCACAGCACTAACACTGAAAGCCAGACGGTCACAGGCCTGCACCCAGGCTGCTGCCCTGACCTTGGTTAGCTCAGCAGTAGAGGTAGCCAGGACCATCAGTCTCACCAGCTTTTTCCTGCAGGACAAGCTGATGGCCACCAGAGGCTGGATCCAATGCACCAGCCTTTACACGAAAGCCCAGAAGAGCAGTGCAGGTCCATCATCCTTCATAGATAAAACATCAACTCTTAGGTCTCAACAGACACAACCACAACTGACTAACCAGGAGCATGAAAGCTCTCAAAGGGAAAGGAGCCCACTGTCACCTTTGCCACAGGATAGGTGCTGAACCAAGTCTACTGCCAGAGGGTTTTCAGAAAATGTCCAGAAATAAGCTAATGGGACAGAGAACACCTTCAGTCCCACCAGAACATCTCCCATAGCTCAAAAGTGCCCTCCTCTGGTTGATTTTGACAGGCTCATCTATAACTACTGAGATACTGTTTTTTGTGGAGAAGAAAAAAAACACACCTACAACTAGCTGCAAAGCAATCACAGAGGAATAATTTATCCTGAACGAGGAAGCTTTTCAAAATGGCATAAAAGATGGGTAAGCCACACTGTGGCTTCCATCACAGTCAATATGAAGGAAGCAGCTCACAGTGACTAGCTACCCTCTGACAAATCCTCCAGCCAAGTTTTTCAGTTCAGAGCAGCTTATGGTTCTGAAGCCTCAGGTTTATGACTCTCAGTGTAGCTACTGAAAAGAAGCCGTTTAGTTTTCAGAAGATATGAGCTCACAAATTTACACGCTGCTAAGTCATCTCTGGTCTTTTGTCTCCAAGCAGTTGCCAACTGACTATTTTGGGAGAAGACAAATCATGCCCTAGAAATGCCTGTTTTCTCTTTGCTGACTGAAACAGCAGTCTAGACTGCGAGCATGGAGAGACTTGGTCAAGTGAATCACATCACCACAGACTTCAAGATTTCAAAACTTTACCCTTCACCTTGCTCTCAAGTAGTATAACTTGTTCATGACGGAAGTGATGCATAGATTTAAGGAATTTTGTCTTGCCTGTCTGTCAGTGCATGTATATGCCACTCAAGTATATCCTAGCCTTTTTCCCTCCACCTCTCAATTTTAATTTCCCTGTCATTAACTTGATCTGCACAAAACTTAAAGACATCTCTCAGTGCTTTTATTATAAAACAACAGTAAATGGAAATAACTATTCCAATGGAATGGAACCAACAGAAATAACCCAAGGCATTAACATCAAGACTTCCTCAGTAAAGGAAGAGATTAATTGGGCAGAGATTCACTGAGGAATGCTCTAGCATGACATTTCTATCACACAGTTATGATTTGGAAAGATACTCCAACACTCCAGTGGCAACATGAGTGTCATAATACCTTTTCCCAATATATTTTTTCTAACATGAGTTATGGCCAAGTCACCCAAGGCGGCTCTGTGTTGAGCCACAAGGCCTCATTGCATAGTTGGGATTTGGAATATCTAAGGTCTCCTCTAGCCTGACAAGAACATTTTTATTACTATCACACTGAGCAAAGACACCTTCCAAAGCACCTTTCACTGATAATCTGCATCTCCACGTGGCAGTGAGTACTGCTATTTTGGATCGGCAGATCTAGCTGGCATTACACGCTTACCACCTAGACATGCTTACCTCAGTTCAACAGCCAGGACAGAGTGTATTTGAATTTCTTGAAGCATACCATTACATACAAGAAACCCAGAAGTCTGCTAAGCGAGCTTCCTTGCTTTGATTTCTGCACCAAGCCATGGGTGACAAATACTCTTCATTTTTCACTTACGTAGGTAGCTTCACTCTTAGATACAATTGCATAAGTCTATTTGGCCGGCTCAGACAGCCGCTTTGTTCTGCTAACATCTCTGCCCACACCCATCCTTATAAGTTTCTAACTTGGCTTAGAGTCTTCTAAACAGACTATTAAGGATTTATTAAATCTGGTCTCTCAATAAAAAGAATATATATGGTATTATAAAATCAACTAGCTGGCCTCTTTTTTTCCAGTTGGGTGATGTTAGAGCTACATCACCTAGTCTGCCCTTAGTCTGAAGACTGTCTGGGTGTAGATGATGCTACAATTTTGGCCCAGAGCCTCTGTTGCCACTGGCTACTGCAGAGCAGGAGGCAAGCCAATTATCACCCAGAAACGTCAAGTCTTCTTGCCTTCCCATTAACACTGCTACCTTTATGATGAAACATTTTTCATTTTGCGCTGCCAAAAGACTAAGAATGGGGCTCTTTGGGCACTGTACATCCACAGGGAGGTAGACAGTCACTGCCTAGCTTGTAATCTAAAAAAAGAAAAAGAAAACACAAACACACACAAGACAAACACAGGGCAGGAGAAGGGATGTTCTGGCTCTAGTTCTGAGATGTTTCCTGCTCATCAACTCCCTTTCCCCCAGATGACTCCTTCGAATAGCTTCTGTGGGAGTTACCTATATCCTTGCTTCTTACAGTCATTTATGGGTAGTTCTAATTAAAGAGCTTCTTAAATAGAAGATAAGAGTATATTTCTCAGATTCCCTACCACAAAACTGTGTGATTTGGGCTTGGCAGACTAGAAAAGCTTGACATATTGTGTCAATACCACAGGATCTGCCTTTCTTTAAATACATAAGATCTCTCATGGTTACAGTTTAACGTATAACCATTCTCTTTTAAATTCTGCTTTCAATACTTTCTCAGCATAGAACTCCAGCTTCTATTCCAATCTTTTTCAAAGCAGCCCAGTCTACAAAAAGATTTTTTTAGCACTTCACATGTTCATAATTACTTTAATCAAAGAGCTTTAAAGGGCTCTGCAAACATTTAACAGCACTTGCAGCAGCCCCACAGCTCTTTTGTGGGGGATTCGCATTTTATCCCCAATGTGTAGACAAAGTAACTAAGGTAACCGAAGGCAAAAAGTATTCGACTTCCCCCTTCCAAGCTGTAGCATGTTAACTATTAGATAATTCTCCTTCTACTGAGAACACCTTAATTCTGTAATATACAAATATTGACTGCTTGTGCTCAAGTGTCACTCAAAGCCTCCTTCAAAGGTAACTGCATCCATCTCATTTCATGCAGAAATTAAGTCTATGTATTTGCCAAGTTTGCACAGGGATTTGGTTGACAAATGATGGAAGGCTACATTGAAAATTTCAGTTCAGACCCTGTACCAAAACAGGCCTTAGTTTTGAAACCCAAGGAGCTCACATATAAAAAGACCTCTCTGCTTTAAAAAGAGGCGGGCCCTAAACCCCACAATTCCATTATATGACACTAGGAATAACAAGGGTAGAGAAAGTGTCACCCGTACCCCACGAGGCAAAAAGGACATTGCAGGAGGCTGCAAGAGAAAACTTTTTGGAAAAAGACAGTTTTCCCTTAAGAGCATACAGGTTTGCACAACAGCTGGCTTGAAGTTTGAGTGAAAGTGCTCCTGGAGAAGGAGGAGAGGCTTCAGTGAAGGCCTCACACCTGCCTACAGAATAAGGGGCACCCCGGAAGACATGCTGTGGAGCTGGAGGAGCCACAGGGCTCCAGGGATGGAAGGACTCCATCCCGTTGGCCAGCAGCCCCATGGAGTCATGGAAGAATCCAGGAGCTCCAGGGAGTCATGGAGGAGCCCAAAACTCTTTGCCTGACCCCATGCTCCACCAGCAGGGGCCACAAGGCCAAGGCATCTCCCCACCAAGGCCTCCAGCTCAGCAGCTTCCATAGGCCTCCAGCCACTACTGCACATCTGCTCTATGGGTGCATGGGTGTTTTGAGATATATTTTTCTGACAATTGGGCTGCACCTTTTGCAGAATCAGAAAAGATCCCAAATGTTTGCCTCCCATCCACTCCATTACTAAGCACTAGAAACAAAATTATTACTGTTTAATATTATTTTGATCAGGCAAAGATCAAAATATTTCTGGCAAAGAAATACAGAACATGTAGAAAGCAAAAATCTACATGTCCCTCCACACAGCTGAGAGCGTCAATGAGAGCTACACACTGCGATCCCTTAGGTCCCCAGGAACTGAACTGAGACGCATTAAACTCATCTCATACAATCCATCAACAGTCAAACTGCCCTGTACACAAATTCATACCAGTACCCAAAAAAAGTTATTTTTCATTTCCAGTCCACTGACCCATCCAGATCCCATGAACAACAGCTAATGAAGTAATAGGCTCAGATTTTGCCAGTACCTACTAGGGTAGGTCAACCTAGAACAGCTTGAAGCTATTAAAATGGTTCTATATATTTTTGTGAACACATGTATCATAAAGTCAAAATGATGAAGTGCCTGGTACAAATAGATTTTGAAAACAGTCAAGAACAGTTTGTTCCCAGTCCTGGAGGAGTTGTGGATCCAAAGGATGGACCAGAGCTGCCAAACGAATCTAGAGATGAGAGCCTTTAACCTTCATCCCTTCAAGATTCGGGGGAGGGATGCAAGTCAGTAAAACCTGTGAAGCTGAAGGTGATGCAAGTCACGTACTGTTTAAAAAAGTCACGCAAATGGCAAAATAAAGGCAGAAAGGAAGAGCCAACCTAATGTGTGTACTCAGCTACTCAGCTGTTAGGAGCAAGCCCAGTTTATACTAGCTAACAGTATGATTCCATGAGGGTTTTAAAAATAAAGCTATTTAGGATACTTTTTGATTGCATGAGAGTTCTTTTAAAAAAGGCTATTTAAAGATATATTTTCCCTCTATAACCATTCTCCTCCCCAGCTCCCACAAAGCCAAGTCGAGCTCAGTGGGAGCAGGAGCAGGTCCACGCGCCCGCCCGCAGCAGCCGCGTTGGGAAGGAGCAGGGAAGGTTGGCAGTAACACGAGTCCTCCCCTCCATACTTCTCGGCGGCCTCATCTCCACAGCAATGGAGGAGGAACCTCGGCTGGAGGCAGGCCCGGGGCCACAGCGCAGGGAACCAAACCGCCCAGGGAAGGGCACCCAACGGGGTGCAGAACCAGCCCCAGTTCCCTCCTCCGCAGGGAATCCGATAGCTGGTTCCAAGCACCCAAGTGCTAGGAATAGAGTGAGTTCAACTACCTCCAGCTCTCTTCCCAAGGGGATTCTTAGATCAGATTCATCCATGTTAATATTAATGGGTGCTCAGGTATGAGTACTACCAAATATGCACCTGCAGGGCACTCCTCATCCAGAGGGCAACAGCCGGTATCGGCTGATGGCGATTTGATGTTTCAGAGAAATACAGAGATGAATATAAAATCACTGACTGGACCACACTCCTTCAACCAATTTATAAATGGTCTGGTCAGGATAGTGTGTTGACCCAGGCAAGGAATGAACCTGATCAAAATGACTTGATAGGAAAAGGCATGATGAGCTCCAGTATCCCCCATAAACACATTTACCAGCAAAGCACCACAGGTGACAGCAGTCACAAAGAACAACTTCTTTGGAGGAAAAAAAAGATCTACTTTACTTACTATAATAAATATACTTAAACAATAAATACAGCCCAAGTCTCAGTTTTGATTAGGCAGGACTTGCAGATCAGCATTATAACATGAAATCCCTCAATGTGACCGAACCAAACAGCCTTTCAAATTTCACTCCTCCTCCCACCACTTCCTGGGTTTTGCAGGAATTGTTTCTTGATGGTCAACCCTCTACTCCATCTGTTGTGCCAGGGCAGCCCTTTGTGTGCAAGAACAGAAGAGCAGGTTTTTGTTTCCGAGCTGGTAAAGGAATGTGGCAGTTGAGAGAATGGAATTAAAAAAATTCTTCAGAGTTTCAACAGCAGGCCCTGCACTCAAGGAGCACACTAAAATTTAAAAAAAAAAAATCCTGAGGGTCTTTTGTATTTTCTGTGCTAAGCAAGGAACAGGTGTTCAGCTATTTTGTAGCCAGGAGCATCATTCCAGTCAAAGATGCCTCTGTAACGTCAAGGGTTTTCCAGGAACACATTTGCACTCATTAGCAGTTACTGCTACAATGGCACAAGTCAGAACAAGCTTGGGGTGCTGGCACAAATATAAACTTGGTTGCTGTCCAGAAAAGCATATTAAGTTTGTCTGAACGAGGTGAGGAGAGCTATAGTGGAACAAAGCATCCTCTAGGTACCTTACTTAATCATAAAACAAAGTAGAGGAAAAGGGAAACAAAAGTAACTGTGTTGACTTGCAGGTTTGAAAATCATCATTAAAGACACCTTGCCAAGCCTGGTGCTCAGTCACACATCAGACTTGCCTATTCAAGCAGTGGGGCTGTGCATCTATACTAAATTCAAGGAAATGCACTTAATTAACCTTTGCACTTACCTCCTCCTGTGCTCAGACATCCAGTCCTTTTGCTCAGAAAATCTTTTCCCACTTCTGCACCCCAGACTGCTTGAAAATCTAGGCCTGTGTTTTCACCGATTTTGACATTTATTCAATAACACGATAGCTCACATCCAGCTAGCAGCTCATGTTTTCATATCCTTCACAGATAGAAATCAATTCTTAATGAGGATCTGAAGACATCAGCTTACATCACCTCTAAGGCCTAGCATGCTATATTAACCAGGTTCTAGCTAATTTTATTTAGACATTAACTCATTGCATTATATCTGACCCACGACAGTAATTGCTCTCCATATAACAGCTACTGACGGGACACCCTCAGCCTGCTGCAGGCTCATGGGAGAGCCTGTGGTCCCAGGGGACATCAAACCCACGTTCTCCTTCCCTGCCAAGAGGTAGCTCTAGTCCACATCTGCCAGCTAGAAGCCAGGCCAGGAAC
The DNA here is from genome assembly GCA_013398315.1 of Nothoprocta pentlandii. Classification (NCBI taxonomy): domain Eukaryota; kingdom Metazoa; phylum Chordata; class Aves; order Tinamiformes; family Tinamidae; genus Nothoprocta; species Nothoprocta pentlandii. The sequence continues at coordinate 1,377,444 of VZSG01000072.1, read as the reverse complement.
TGCAGCATAAAATGAAATTATCAGAAGCAAGTAGACTTGCTGGAACAATTTTCCAAGAAGAGGTTGCAAAGCCTGTGTTTTGGACAAACAAATGAACCACAACTATTGGCATTTGCCCTGTACTATCTGCAGCAAATGTTCTGTTTCTCAGTCTGCCTCCCATCTCTAAGTGTTACCGCTGTGACTGGAACAACTGCCCCATCTTTCAGCTTGGGCTTGAGGGGAGAGAGCTTGTTTTTTACCTCCTATTCCCCCTGTGACTGAGGAATCCAAACCCTGAGAGCAGGAAACAGGCAAATTCATCCTCAAATTCATCTTCTGCACCCAAACATGGACCTTGTCTGTCACTCCTCTTGCTATTTCAATGGCATATTGAAAGGTCTGGTGTGGTCTCAGCTAGAAGCCAAGAAGGGTGCAGCAATATGTCTGCACTCCTGATATTTTTGATGACGTAAGTGGCATAGAACAGCACTAACTTCACACTGACCTAAGGATGCCGAGGGACAAAGACAGGAAAAACACAGCTCATTGACAACTCAATAGCCTCCTCCAAAGACCTGTGATGTGGGAAGCAAACAGGACTTCTGAGGGCACGAGATCCAGTTTCTGCCACACAATCAAAATGCCACAACTGCATGAGGCAAAATGCTGATCTGCTGGTTCAGATTTGTTCAAAACATTTCATCATGTTAACTTTGCACCGGCAGGCTCCATGCCAGATCAAATATCACCTGTCTGCACCTCTCAGACTTCATGCCAGATCAAGTCTTCTCTGCCCTCTGCAACCAGCATAGAGCTGAAATACAACTGAGAACAGGTTCCGCATCTGTGCCAGACAGGATAGCAGCTGCACTCCCTTTTCTGACCTGCACGACTGCAACACCGCAGGGCACACGGACCTGGTGTTGTAGCTCCACAACCCAAAGACCTCATTACCAAGTCATTTTCTCCAGGCAAAGAAGTGTCAGCTTGAGAAGCTTCCATGTAGTTGCCAGTCACCAGCCTCCTGTTCCCATCACACCTCAGTTCACCTCCTCTCCTGTTGTGCTGATGCAACTGCTTGTGGGGCTATGCGGCAAACTGGGTCAGGAAAGTGTCTTTTGGATAGCTGACATTTTTTTTGTTTTTTTTTGGTTTTTAATTTTTGGATTATTTTGTGTCTCTACAAGCAGCCACCTCAGCGCAACTGAGGGGGCAATGAACAGCCCAGTCCAGTGCCAGCAGCTGAACATGGGGGCAAAACTTCTCACCCCATCTCTGCTGCTGGGAAAAGCTTTCCTGTAGCTGCACCCAGAGCAGCACAGCTGCCAAACCGAGCAAGCTATCAGCATAGCATTTGCATTTGAATCGAGAGGAAAAATCCCCACGGAGCGTGTTTAGGCAGGTGGCTAGTCGAGTTGGTCAGAGGTGGGATGGAAGGAGGGCATTCCTCCCAAAAACAGGGTAAGCAGTTCCCCAGACCGCTGCACATTGCAAGGATTTTAGATTTTTTTCCCCCAAAACTGCATATCCAAATCTGCGTATCCAAACATTTGCCTTAAACTTTAATAAATCAGTCTCCCCTTGGCTTTACTGTGAAACCATCCAGGCTCACGGGCCCAGGCTCCTCTCTGCACTGTAAAAAGCCCCCTCCTTCTCTTCCAGCTATTTAATTACTGCTCCTGCCTTCCTCAGCATCAGAGTGCGAATCCAGGCCCTTTGGCTCCAGCAACTAATAGGAAACCACCTTTAGCTGCAGCTGGGAACTGCATCCTCTGTACAACAGGGAATTTCCCCCCTTAGAACTGCTGGAAAACTGAGGGAAGCCAAAAGCACAGGACAGGCTGCAGAAATGCAACCTCCTGAACCAACCTGGTGGCAAATATACCCACTACTGCAGCTCATTACCACAGCCAAGGCCACGTAATCCTGCAGATATTGGCTGCTGCTGGGTTTTTATTTGCTCACTTCTTTCAGGGGGAAAAGCAGGGAGAGAGAAAAGGGGAGACGAGGGTGGTAGCAGAATTACCACATACAGTTATTATAATCATTAACCGCAGAGCACTAAATGAATCATTAGGCATCACAACAGATCCACACATGCTTTGCTGCTTAAAGCCTCCCGACTTGAATCTCGGCTTTCTGCACAAGTGCCCAGCAATTGTTCCAAGACACCAAGCACATTTCCAGTGATCCTGCTGCAGCTCCTTCCAACGGAGCAACTCCACAGGCCAAGCTCTGCCGAAGACACAGATCTGTTTATAGAACGTGCTTTTCTTGCCCGAGACCAAATATATTCAGTCCTCTTAAATATGTACATTAAGAAATGATTACTGGCTAAATCAGAAAAAATGAAATAGCTAATGGGAAATTATGCAACTAAGAACAACCTCAATGAGAACATGCACTTTAAAATATTTTAGTTATGTCCTTTCTAGGCTAATTTGAAAGCAATTTTTTTAAAATTCTAATACCCAAGACCAAACTAAATGGTTCCATTAGAAACAGTAATAAAAAAGCAAAGGGAAAGAATTTAAATATACAAGTAAACAAACATTCAGTCTATGGTATTGCAACACAAATGTTGCCCTAGTCTGGCATGTCTGGCTACCAAAGTAATATATATTTTTTTTTTATCATTCAAGCTAAAAAAAGTGAAAGATGAGTAAATTTCTTCAAATTCTATTGTTCTTTTTACTCAAACAGCTATTTCCACAGTCACATGCTTGCAACAGGACCTGGCAGCCATTTCAATAAGTTATCTAAGTATTACAAAACTGCAGTACAACAGCCGACAAAACCGCCCCATTCAGCCCTCCTGAGCTGATCTCCTCTTGGCTGGCGTTCGAGGGAGCCCCTCCGGACCAGTCCTCCCCATATCACAAGGCTTCGGCCATCACGCCAATCAAATCAAAACCCCGGAACATCACAATAGGATTAAAAAATACTGACAAAGCCAGCCAGATTTTCCATAGACACATATAAAAGCAGCATCAGGCCATAAATACAACTCCATAATCTCTCAACCTTTACTCAGGTGTTCAAGTATGAACTGCAACTTCACCTACACTTGCACTGCACTTAGACTGAGAGAAATAAGTCTAATAGTTACGCAAGCAGCAGTTGCTTTCACTGATCAACTCCTTGGAATAAAGGTTGCAGAATCAGACTCCAGTCTATATATCATAATCCTATCTTTATAATCTTTCAGTTTATTCTAATCCAATAGAGAGGCCATATGCAGCATTCATTAGCACAGAGCCCTAAGTACACAGGTAAGGCAGCAAAAATCACCGCAGCTCTATCAGTTCAGATAAAACAGTCTTATCTGTCAGCTGTCTCTGCAGTTTATACGAGCTGCTTATCTCCAAGAGCTATTAGATCTGAACTTTAGTTCAGCCTCTTGTTTGATCTCGTTTTGCCCTGCGTTCATTTGAAGCTCCGCATATTGCGCTTTTAATTCCACAGCGGAACGCATCAGGGCCTTTAATTTTATTCCTGCTACTGATGCAATACGGGCTTAGCAACAATGAGGGCAGTGAGCAAGGCAGGAAAATAATAAACCACGCTAGGTCTGGAGGCTATGAAATCAGTTCAAACATACTGCAGGGAGCTGCACTGAAACACATGGCTTTCCACGGGCACCAGCCCATTTATGAGTCATGAAACATAATGGAGTATTGTTGAAAGCTTTGGGACCATGAGAAATTATCTACTGCCCGGCATGGGGAATGGTATAAACTGGCAAGGAACTGGAGTTACATTCTTTTACAGAAATGAAATCAGACAGCCCTGGCCTGCTTTCCAGTATACAAAACCACAAATCATGGGGACAACTCCTTAATTAGTCCTAATTTTTTTTTTATTTTATTATTATTAAAGCATTGCCACCACACTAACAGGTCAGGGAAGCTGACTTTTTCTGTGCCCCTAGCAAAGGGGACAGGGGGAGACAAAAAGCATGTGTGTGCGAGGGGGCAAGGCATGAATGAGCCTCACATCTCAGCACGAACTAAAGCAAAAGCACCTTTCTCATCTGTACCACATCTCATATACAGAGAAGATGGAGCCAGCCTCTTCCCACTGATATCCATTTAAATACAAGAAAAAAAACTGTTTTACTGTGCACATGTTCAGATGCCAGACCAGGTTGTGGCGTCTCCTTCCAGAGACATTCAGGACTCGACCAGACACGACCCTGAGCAACCTGCTCTAGGTCACCCTGCTCTCACAGGCAGCTCGGATGGGCTTTGGAGGCTTCTGCCAGCACCGGTGACACTGTGATCCCATTGGACCTTCCCTCTGTGTAGCTGCCCTAGGAGCTGCATGCTAGAACTGGGAATCGGCACCGAGCCAGGCGAGCCACCGCATGGGTGCAACTTGCAGAAGCTGCACCAAAGGCAGACATAAGGGTGAACATAAATTGAGACACCTAAATCAAAGGTTTTGCACACTCTAAATACTGTCCTCAAAATAAATGTAGGGTCCTTGAAAGCTAACAGAAGAGTTAACAATGTCCATTTGAATATTTATATAGATTTGTTCACTTCACACTAACACCTCTTTGGCATTAGCTTGTCATGAGCTTTGGAAAGATCAGGTTTTACTGGCACAAATGCTTATGGAAAGCAAAGTTTACATTTTTGTTTACTTTGGAAATGCTTACACACTCATCCAGTTAGGCAGACAATAGCAATATTATGTGCACTCTAAACAGTTTCAGTTAACCAATGTAATCTGGATATCAAGTTTTTATTATGTATTTGCTCATCCCAGAAAGGTGGGGAGAACAAAAGACCCACAGCATCTGTTAACAACTAATTAAAGTGTCTTAGAAAAAACTGTGGCCTACGTACCAAGGATGAGCAAGCAGAAAAGGTCAAAAATCAAATGCATATTCACAAGAAATCATTTAATCCACAAAGACAACTTCAGTTTGTTGTGTAGCACACAGTCCATAATAATTCCTGGGCTCATATCCCTTCCTGTGCCATGTACTATCTGACATGGGACCAGGTGCTCCCTTCTTCCTTGCCCAAGCCAATCTCAGAATCAAAGCACGTCGCTACCTGAAGCATATGATTCAGGTTGACATTTTTGCAAGGTCATCAAGATATTAGCAGCCCTTAGAGACATCAGCTTGGCTTCAAATTTGCAAACCCCCCCCCCAAGGCTGTTCAAGCACAAGTGTCTACTAGACCTCCCAATAAAGAGCCTGGCTTACAGAGCAGATACAGCTCCAGATGCTGAGGGCCAACAGCCCCTCTGGAAAAGGGGCTTCTTATTCATGTGACAGTATAAGCAGATACATCTCACTGGCATTCAGGTTTGAAAAAATTGGGTTTGCGCTACAATTTCAGCAAGACATTTTCTTCTGTAAGAAAAAACCCTCTATCTTCCTCTAGAAATGGAAAGAAAGCAGCTGTGGGTCACACACCAGTTGGATATTTGGGACACAGACTCAGTTCCTAGCTCAACCCAAGCGGCCCTTGGCAAGCTGGATCAGCCAGACTATTTTTTCAGTTCACCTTGTAAAACAGAGATAAGGCATTCTGCAGCCAGAGGAGTATCAGGAAAATATGCCTGAAACAGCAACCATGAGGCATTCAGAGGTCACAGCACACAGGCAGGAGGAGCAACATCTAGTACCAGACCTGAGAGCAGCAGAGAGTAGAACAGAAATCCCAATGAAAGGCTTCAGCTGAAGGCATCCACATTTCACCCAAAACAACATAAAGGGTGCCCATCTGGAAAGATATCTACAATCTTTGTGGAAGGAACTGTACAGTTTCCATACTTGTCTTTTACAGGAAATAGGGCATCTTTGCTCCTAACTGTGGATATTGCTGAAGACATTTGCAGTGCAATCCTGAGTGTGAACACTGCTCTTTCAGACAGTCCTGAGGTAATTTCAGCCCTATTTGGTTGGTACAAGAGCCTGGCTCACAGCAGTGGGTATTTCAGCACAGGCTTGGCACACTAGCATGGAACATTGGGGATGGATTTGTCAGCTAAGCACATGCCACTGCAGTCATGCTGCCATTACCACAGGTACACAAGGCGAAGCCAGCCCATCTTGGTGCTGCATCTGCACATACAGCACATCTTGGAGTGCTGCAGACTCAAACTGGGCACTGTGAAAGACAAAAGCAGAGCAAGAGTTGGGGGAGGCCTTAGGCAAGCTCTCTGGACTGGTGAGTGTCTGAGTTTCGCTCCAAGAATGGGATATCTTTCCTTTTATTGGAAACCATCACTACATACATTAAATGCATGCATGCTCCCTGTATACGTCAGTAATGAACTCATAACTCTTCCACATTTCTGTTGTTCCTGGACAACCAAAAATGTCACCTTCGTGTCTACTTCTGTGTTGCACTTTCACCTCACACTCTAAGCTGCAGCTGGACCATAAAAAGGAAATAAAATTAAAAACTCAGCATTTGCAACAATCACATCTTACCTTAATGTCTTCCAGGTTCTTGGCTAGGATGATGCATCCCAAACAATGAAGCAAAAGAAAATGTCCTCTCTCATACAAGCTAGACTTCTGTTTTCCACAAAGCTTTTCCAAGTTCTGATCATGTGGTCATAGCAAGTCCAGTCTCTGACTTCTCCTTTCCTGATCCAGCAAGTAATTGGGAAGCTCAGATTCAACCCAAGTTTAAAACCACGTCACCACCAACCCTCTTTGGATAAGGACTGAGACAGAGGAACCAGGAAGGATTTGATCTCCAACCTACCAAAGCGGGGCTGGAGAAATAAAACCAAAGTCCTAGAACTTTGTGAGCCTGAATGACTGGTGAGCATTGGCCAAGGTAAGCATGAAGGTGAAAGCAGAACTTCAAAACAAATATTTTCCTGCATTCCTAAAAGGCTTTTAGTTAAAAAGCAGCATTTTTAATAAAAACTAAAACAAGTTTTGAAAACTTCAGAAGCCAGAGGCACAAAGAATTTCCAACACAGTCAAGAGAAATTTATCACTGCCTAAACTGAGGGGAGAGAACATATTAATGATGTTGGCTACAAAATAAGGCATGAAATCAAGGCAATTATTTTTTCCTAGGGACATATATTCGAAGGTCCCCTCCCCTTAGTGTCTGCCTTTGCTTCCCCCAGCAGCTTTGTGCTCATGATTATTCTGGAACAAAATCTCACCTCACTGAATTACAGCATTTTTATAAGTTATGCTACATAGGAAGTAATAGCTCAGTAATTGTCAATATGCAGTCCATCTTGTGGGAAACCAGAGAAAATAATACAAATGAGAGGTAATTTATGAAAAGAATGTCAGTTGCATCAGCCAGCCCATCTGTGAAACTTTGTTCATTATGTAGATTACACCACTGACATATGGAAGAGACATTTCAGTATTGTACCACAGATGAAAGGAGTTAGAAGTGTTTTATTTCCCAGCTAGAAAAATCATATGGAGCTCCCCACCAGTTTACAGAGACTCCTAATATGTTTTGCCTTTGTCCTTTTGTATACTTTTTTCCTCCAAAACATAGACTAATTAGAATGATAAAACAGCTCATAAGATGTGACTCACACAGCCCTTAGGAGCACAATACAGTCCTACCCTCAGACAGGGAAACTGCCTATCGTACAGTCCGCAATAAACTTTAGAGCTGGGATCATTCCCATGCATTCTTAGATATCAAGCTTAATTGCAAGGTCACGTTAGGTAATTCTATTTTTAGATCATTTCCTAGTCACACATCCAGCCACAAGACTTTGTAGGCAGAAACTGCAAACACAAATGGCTAGTTTTGTTTTTCCCCCCATTGGGACATAGAGCATTAAGGAAAAAATCACCCCCTTCGTGCTTTTCAGAAAATCCTGGCCAGGCTGTGGCTGCCCAATGCCTTCCATATGGAATTTGCCTGGAGATACCACACAGACAAGATGCAACTTACTCAGTTCTTGGAAGAACAACACAAACCAAGGGTATGGACATGCATGTAATTAGGATACAGCAACGCAAGAAACAGCGATATGAAGATCAAAACAGGCTAAAAGCTTAATGAATGATAAAACCCAACTGCAAGCTTTAGCAGCAATGCAAAGAAAGCCTTGAGGTGGCTTATCCACACCATACCCCTGTACATCACGGTGGGAATGAGTTTTCTTGTATTAAGCTACCTCTGGCTTCAAGATCATGTGGAACCAGCCAGTGCTGAGCCCTGTGCTCGAGGAGAGCGCACAGAGCACCTCAGACCTTGAACCTAGTCCTTCCCTAGCCTTCACCTTCCCACCTTTGACTGCTACTCCTGTTCCAATATTGCAGCCCACTCATTTACACACAATGCACCAAATATTTGCACCTGCTGACTGCTTTTATTGACCATGAACCTTTAAAGAAGTTTCTGTTTTTTCATAATCATACACAGAGAAGTAGGTGATTTCACTGGGGAGCAAGTGAAAAGTAAGCGAGACACAAAATTGAGGCAAGCTAATACAGTAAGAAACCACCATGCCAATTTACAAATAATATTCCAAAACCCTTCATTTCCTCTACTGTACCCAGAGATGAAAGTTTAATGTCATTCTCCCTCAACTCCCATGCCAGCTGTTGAACCGCCCACTTGCTGTCCTTATGTTCTGACTGTGATATGCAGAGCAGATGCCAATGGTCCCACATCAAAGATTTCAACCTAAGCAGAGCCCAAGTGCTCCCTGTTCAGCTGTCACAGCCATAGTTTGTTGGGAGTCAGACTATAAATTTCTTTTCTGAAATGCTGTATTTCACCCAGCTTCTGAAAGAGCATTCATCACCCCCTCAGGAAGAAGCAACTAGGCTAAAGGAGACAAACCCACACTTCTCTCTGCAAATGTTTTTACCTAACTAGTGAGAAATGAGGAATGCCTGCATGCAAAAAATCAAATTCCTCTGGAGATCAAGTATGCTTAGATCTAGCCGTGAGGGGAGCTAATAATATGCAAGCAATACAAACTATTCACAGGCTTAACCCAGCTGCAATCAAGTCAATGTTTTACCTCCCCCTGCCTTCAAAGGGAGAGAAATGTGGCGCTCTGCATATTCCTATGGCTCAGTTTCCTGCTGGACTGGCTCATTTTCCAGGGATGAGTCTAGGAGCTGCAGCCTGCGTGGGATATAGCCCCAGCTATACCTACCTCTTGTTGCAGAGAATTCTGACAGCTCCGTGCATGTGCCTTCCCCCTCTCTAAATGCCCATGTTTGAGGTGAAGGTACTAAATTATATAACTAGCTACATATATCCACCTCAGGATGAACAGAGAGCTGAAAAGCCTTTTTTTTGTGGACCAACACAAGTGATAGAGGTTTTATCTCCACATTAACAGAGTGGAGCTATCATACTAAAAAACCCTGTGAGCTTTAGCTTTCTCTACAGAAAAAAACTAGAAGCACTGCAGTAATGTACTCTGAAAAGATGCAATTAAGATGCCTTTACATCTTCATCGCATGCTTACCAGCACAGGCTCTTTCTATATGAGACTGGATTTAACCCAGCAGTCGGAGAGCAGGAATGGAATCCAGAACTCCCGAGTCTTGCCAGCCATTTGTTCCATTTGTTCAACCATCTTGGATCCACATTTTTTTTTCCAAGCTGGTTACCTGAAATAGGGCCTGATCCAATCCCCCAAAAGGCAAATGGGAAGTTTCCAATCCACTTCAATGGTGCCCATAGACTTATGCTCATAGGCCTCTACATCTATATTTAGGCACTTATATATAGTGGGTAATCTCCTGGGCTTCAGAGACTACCAAGTGCCCCCAGCTGCTGCTGAGCTTGGGAGAAGGGGTGGAGGACAGACAACAAATCTGTACTTCAAAACATTTCTCAGTGACAGACTGCTGGAGGCCAGGAAGGTAAGTTAATGAAAGTACCATAGCTTTCTTAACCTGTTATATGCATCTCCTCACAAGGCAGCCCCAAAACAGACAAGCCGGAGAGATACTTAAACTTTATATGACTCAGTTGCAATCATGAAAACCAGAATTGTAAAGAAAGAACAGAGGAAGAGATGCAAATCACTGGAAAAGCTCTGCATAATCACAGAACACATAGCCTACTGCAATATCCTCCTTGTTATATTCAGCATATACCTAGGAAGAGCCACCATCCTCCTTGTACAGGGGTAAAAGACTTCAGAGAAACTAAGTTTTGAGAGAAACTTTCTTCTCTAAAGACCAGCCATCCCAATTCTGTCCATTTAAAGTACAATTCTGCACAGTAAAGTGTGGAAGGTCATTGAGTTGGTACTCTACAGTAGTCAAAGCACATCACCAGTTCCTGGACCTTTCACAGATAGTTAGGGGGAAGAGCAACAGGCATGTGGTTGGCACTCTTCCATTGCAACCAGAATGACCAAAGCAGGAGACCAACAGGCAGAGATGCATAAGGAAAGACAGGGCTCCTATTCTTCAAGACAGAGTTTATGCAACTTCTTGGCATGCATCTTTTCAATTATGGCTTTGGGAATTACACTGCAAAACCTCTAAATTATGGAAATATAGCTTACCTTACTTTCTACATGACATGCCTGCTTCATATCAGGGCAGCAGTAGAAGATGCCAGCCTATAAAAAATAAAAATAAAAAAGTTAGTCTGTGTTGTTTCTTACCATCTTGTCTACAAAGTTTGTGTTCATCATGCTTTTCAAATTCAGATTCAGATCTTTCCCTCATTTGAAAACCTGCTAATTTGAGTAGCAGGAGCATCCTCAACATTTTCCTGGAACTCTCCAACAGTTTCCTGTTGGACCTTTTACTACCATGAATCTCTCCTTGGCTTCCCATGCCTAGATCTTCAGACATATTTTGTTTATAGGCATCATTCCCGAGATGGGCCATAGAACGCTGATTACCAAGACAGGCCAATGTTAGACTGCAGCCATGCAAACATGCAGTCTAAAAACTCTGTGTAGACAGATGCACAAGTAATGCAGGAATAAATCTGGAAAACCAGGTTACAATCTATTCATTTGTTTATTCTCCTTCACTAGTATGCCTTGAATTTGGTAAAAGGACACCTAAATTTCAATAAGCTTTTAAATCTAACAATAGCACAGAACATGTATTACCCAAGATCTACCTCAGCTAGGAAATAAGTTTCCTTTTGCAAGTAATACAGGACACAAGTAATTTAGGCAATAATGAAACCAGTCAGTAGAACTATATTGTCCTATGTATAGTGCAATTCTACACAAACTCCTACCTACATGTCAAGTTAAGCCTGCCTTCAGGAGGACATGAAGAATCCTCTTTCCAATTGAATAACACAGCACTTTGTGCCATTTTGGCAGAAAGGGGAAGACCAAAAAGAAACTCTCAATAGGAAGATAGTAGCCTTTTCCTTTCTGAAAGGAAATTTGAGAGCTGACAGACTTAAACTCAAGAGCAGTGGCTTTCTCTGCTCCACATCATTCCCAAGGCCTTCAGTTACTGCACTCAGTAACTGAAATGCAGCAGCTATAGCATGGGGCTGTAGAATAACATCTGGAAAGAGCCTGAGGCAACTACTACCTGGGTTTATTGGAGACCAGCAAGGCATGACAGTAGGTCTCAACCAACGGCGAGAAGCCATGGAAGGTCAGGTGCCCCAAGCTGGTTCACAACACAACAGAGCTATCTCATCATCTGCTGGTAAGGGCAAGGGCAGCAGTTCTGCTCTGTGACTTGGAAAAAGAGGCAGCTACTGCGAGGAAGGGAGGGAAACCTCATCCCTGCCCATCTGGAGCATGACCTCAAAGTAGTGGTGAAGCAACTGCAAGTTCACCTTGTCTGATACAACCCTGCTTCACCACAGGAATGAGAGGAGTGAGGAACTGCCTTTTGCCTTTGCCATCAGCCTTATGATAGGCAGATTAAATTTCACACTGACCTAGTTCTACCATGGCAGGAAAGAGATTCATGAATGAAACCGTGATTGATGTTTTCCCTTATACAAGAATTTTGATTGTGAGTTGATCTATCCTTTAGTTAAGCATACCTTGGCCTAATGTCCAAGGTGACCACTTGACTTTTCCAATTACAAAAAGTCATTCTCTTATAAAGCTCATTTAACTTTCCTTGTGCATTTCTCCCTTACCCAAAAAGGGAGCAAGGAAAAATATATTGTATAAGATCCTTAGAGGGGAAAAAATAATAATAAAAAAAACATAGCAGTTCTCAAGGGCAGAGCAAGAGTCTGGACTTGTAAAAATACTCAGGCAAGAGTCCAAGTGAAAGGCCCAGTCTTCAGAACAACTAAACAAAGAAGGGCAGGATTTTGTCCCACGTCAGTCTTTAGAGGACAGTGAGAACAAGCAGAACTTTGGTCCCAAAGCATTCAACATCAGAAGGCGTGAAGAATGGCCTCCTCCAAGAAATTTGGGAGAGCGCTCCAAGAATCAACTGCCAGCCTGAGGAGAGGGGAGGAGAAAGGTAACCCAGATACAGGCCAGTGAATATCAGCTTATTTTTAAACCTGTTCTACAAACAAAAGCTGCAATGCCACAGCAGGAACGGGTGGCTTTAAGGCTTATATCACTTGACTGTGTTTGCTTCCAGTGTGTTACTTTATTCCCCAAGACAAACTATGAGACTCTTTCTTAAAGAAAACATCTGAGATGAAGTCAGACAATCAGCCCTGACCAACAAACTTGACCCAAACTCAACCATTCTTCAATGTATAAGCAAGGAATAGATGCTTTTTTGCTGCACTCCTCAAACTCAACTAGCCATAGCTGACAAGCATTCAAAGCCTTAAGCTATGCAAGGGACAGAAGGGCTCTAACACAGACACATCTGTTAAATTCTCACTCACTGGTAATACACAGGCTCAAAACACTGGGCCATTAACTTCCACAGGAATTTATTTTTCTCCTCAGGAGAATCATCTGTTTCTGCAAATCCTGTTCATTTCCACCCTCAAGTTCCAGATTGTGCAACTTGCACAACACCTCCTCTTATAAGCCAAAAAGGAGCAGAATACTAGCAAAAGAACAGACATTGGTTTCCTTGTCCGCTTCTTGCAATCTCATCAGCTGCTGCTGATGTAAAACTTACAAATGATTTAATCGACACTCTTTGCTAAGTATTTTATGAAACCAAATCAAGATAGACCTATAAAGTGTGCAAGCAGACGACAGACCATTAGTGCTACAGAGCCAGCTACAACAAAACTGTATAAGAATACTAGACAATACCTCAAACCTTCATCATCTTGAGCCTTTCTGCACTCCTCCATCTCCCCATTAACCCCTCTGGCACTACCAAAGCAAACCAAGGTCTCCATGGCCATTCCAGAGGACACATCAAAGGAAACACACATTCTGAAGAACTGTGTCCTCTGCAGAAGGAAAAGTGCTGGATCTCAATGCACCAGTAACTGTTAGGACCCTTGCCCGTCTTAACATTTCCCACCACAACCACCTTCCGCATCAGCCAGTTTTCTTCACCAAGAGAAGCATGAAGGGAGAGGTTGTTCCTTGCATGGGTTTTTGAAGGGAAGCAGGGTGAGGAATGTTCTTTTCCTCCCTCCAACCAACATCCAGCCTGCTGGCACACTGCTCCTCACAAAGAGGAGAGAAAAGTGGGCAAATGGCACAGACTACCAGGGGACAAAGACTTTAAGAGTGGCACAACGTTGTGAGCAGAGAGCCTCTCATAAGGAGAGCAGAAAGGTGTCACCAGCCTTTTTTCTTTTGTCACAGCATTATGTGGCAGCACAGAGTGACTGCAGTGTCCTGAGGAAACTCAGATCCAACTCTGCACTGGTGTCAGTCATGTCAGAACTGGGCCAGGGTGCACAAATAAGCATTCTCCCACTATATGTCACAATGCAAGCAGGCTCTTTTCCATATTTGTGCCTGCAAAGTGTTGCCCACAATCAGAAACAAACTTCTGTGCAACCCAGGTACCAGTGGCAAACCTCCTTTAATTACACTCAGAAATATGTTTTTAGGAATCACTCCAAGAAGTCAACTTCCTCTCTTAAAAGCGATAGTAANAAAAAAAAAAAAAAAAAAAAAAAAAAAAAAAAAAAAAAAAAAAAAAAAAAAAAAAAAAAAAAAAAAAAAAAAAAAAGGCATCTGATGGGTTGGGAATGAAGAAAAATAAAAATGTGCTGATTTGCTCAACCGCTGGAAAAGTGACTACTGGTACAAATAAAATTTTAAAGAGACCTGTTAACATTTTAAAGACTGTGTTGCTGGAAAAAGCAACTTTGTTACTTTTCTGTTACTCTTCAGTTTTATGAAAACCCTATTTTTCAGCAGCTGTAAATCCCTATCTCCTGTTCAATGCCATTAAAAAGCTCAAAAAAAAAACCTTAATATTTAACAGATACCAACTGGAAAGGCAACAGGCCTATTAAGGAGATGTGATGGCTATTGCAATGATTTTACATATTCCATCATGTGTCAGGTGGGAAGGACTTTTTTTTTTTTTTAAGAAAATTCCTTCTATTGACTCTGGATAGCCTTCTGTTGCTGACACCTAGCAAAAGGGAAGAGTAGGCTACAAGATAAAGCACTGAAGACCTGAAAAACTGAATTAATGTTCCTGCTACAGCTCCATGGCACTTGAACTTGACTACAGCACTTGAACAAATATGTCAGATAATATCCTTAAACGCATCTCCTAATCTTGCGTGTCCAACCTAAGGGACAAAGGGGAGCTGGCTTTCCTAGATGTCCAACTTCCTTTTTGAGCTGCAAAAATCAACGGAAGCTGCAAATCCTTATTCTCAACATACACACACACACACAGGCATTTTGTTCAAGTTGATAAGACTCCTCTCAGTCTTCTTTTCTCCAGGCTAAACAGGCCCCACTCGCTTAGTCTTTCCTCATACAAGAGACGTTCCAGTCCCTTAATCTTTGTTGCTCTGCGCTGGACCCTCTTCTAGAGGCTCCATGTCCCTCTTGTCCTGGAGAGCCCAGAACTGCACCCAATACTCCAGGTGCAGCCTCACCAGAGCTGAGCAGAGGGGCAGGATTCCCTCCCTTGACCTGCTGGCAACATCCTCCTGATGCAGCCAGGATCCCACTGGCCTTCTTGGCCACAAGGACATCCAGTTTTAGAATTCCAAGTTACCATAAACAAAAGAAAAGGTTGGCTTTAATACGTTACCAGAAATTCCTTAAACCCCAGTGCCTACAAACAGAACAATCAGAAAGCGAGATCTCCATTCCCAGCACAACTCATCCTCATTTTTTTCTGAAAAGTCTAACAAACTTCTGACTTGGACAGCTACCATGTAGTTTTGGCCTCTTGGTTTAGAGGTGATGAACATCTCATCTATTCTTCTCTTCATCTAGAAGTCTATAATAAAAAGTTACTGACACAAACTAGTACCATCTGAACTTTCTTCATTTTTCAAGCAAATCTAACAAGAATTACGACAAAGACACTTCCTTTCTCAAAAAACCTCATGTGTCAAGCCTTATTGACTACTTTTGCTGGCCAGAATCTTACTTTGGTCAGCAAATCCTCAACAGGGCAGCCAGAAATCAGCTTTGGTTCTACGCTGTGTTATTCATGCATGAATTGTCTTGATGATGATCATGCTAAAGCAAAAAGGCAGACAGCTTTTACAAGTGCTACTGCCATAAACTTTGTGGTGTCCAAAAGTCATTTACTTACGAATCAAGCAAGTTTACTCTGGATGCCACATCACAGAAGAATGAACAGATGAACAAAGATGGAAGACTGATGCCAACTTTCCATGGGTCATTTCCTGATTTAGTCTTATTTAGTGTTGTTTTGTCTTTGATCCTCATGTAAGTTCAAAAGTACATGTTTACATCCAGATCATCACCGCTGACTCAATAATTCAGCGGGACAACATGTCTGAAAGAAAGTGCCTAGACTAACTACTGAGGTTGTAGGGTTTTGTTATCAATTTATGTCATGCCATAAAGCAGAAAATGATCTTAAATGTTGAAGGAAGAGACATGAATCAAAGAAAGCAGCCAAGAGCACAGGCATTCTGGATAACAATTTACAACAGAAAGTACTCTTGAACTATTTAACTTTGACATGGTTTCAGAGCAGGAGAAAGTCTAACTCTGCAGCAAGCAGACTTTAACCCTGGAAAGAAAAAATACATATATTTTAGAAACCATAGGGCCCTTTCATCATTGATTTTTCCCTTATTTTCTACATAAATTATGAAAAGTTTCAGGATTGCTTTCTTTATTCCCCTTCACTTGAACTTTGCACTCGAATTCTCTCATGGGCATAAATGCTCCAGTTTGCTTGAAATAAAGGTTAGTAGGTAAAAATGGCAAGTGTCTTGTAACAGCTTCCTCTCCATGGAGTTAAACTCCATGAGCTAAAACATGTACATCTAAGTTGTCCTCCACTTCTGCCAAGATTTTAAGTAACCTGCAACTGAAGGCAGCATTTAGCTAACACAGACCCAGAAAGGTTTCTAACTAGTAGCTGGCAAAGCAGCTTTGAGTTTCCCTTCACATAAAAATGTGAAGAGGGATAGCAACAGTTACCTTGACACTATCCTAGAGGAAGAAAAGAGGCTAAAATGCTCTCTGGGTATCTGCCACTGGCTGTCTGGTGTTGATAGTCTGAAACCCCAAGCCACAATGGGACCAGAGCTCAGGTTGCTTGCAACACCATCAGCCCCATGGCCCAGATACCAAGGCCCTTGTAGGACAGACCCTGGAGGCATCATCTGCTGAAGATCCACAGCAGATGTCATCCTCTGCATGGCTGTCACCGAATAAATGGCATTTCCTTGGTGAAGTTGTATTTCTGGCTTCAGAGCTTTCTAAAATTCGTAAGAATAGACCGACAGCATCCAGCTCCGAATGAACTGCGATGTACATACTACAACACTTAACACATTGTGAAAGTGGCAATAGCAACTGCAGCTTCCCAAATTCCTCTGTTAACTCTTGAAACAATGCTGGAAAAATATTAAATTATAGCCTAACCCAAAGGGAACATTACATTAAATCACACTCACCTCCTATCTCAAGCAGTGCCACATTTGGGCACCTGATTTACCATCAAGTCCTTTGTGCTGATACCTATCCATCTGCTTGATAAACACTCTCCAACAGTACAAGTTATGTCCATCTCTGAACAGCACACTTCATCTGACAGGAGTTTTTCTCCTCCTCAAGTGACCTCGCAGGTCAGATTCCTGCCTTTTACCCTTACTTGTGCATCTGAACAAAAGCCAATACTCTGATAGAGTGAGAAAAGCAATTACCAGAAAACTCAGAATGCAAAAACAGATGAAGCCAGAGAGAATCAAAGTTGAAAAGAATGAAAAAATTAAGGAAGACCTAAGAAAGAGGAAGCATCTTTTTATTTCTGACAAGCTGACAGCCCAATCCCATACAAAATGGGATTTTACAGAATTAAAGACGGGATGAGTGATGAAAGGGAAACTAGGTGCAGCTCACATGGTCATAAAGAGATATCAGGAAGACAGTATCATTCTTTGCTACTGTGGTTTACAGTACTACTGCTAGGTGTGTTTTTCATCTTTTTTTAACATGCATAGGGGATAAAGAACTGTCAGTGCAATTTTTTTCTCATTCATTTTTGATGCTTTCAGTTATAGTCATTAACCAGTCCAGAAAGTACCAACAAAGAGGTCTAGAACCACAAGCACCAAACAACTCAAAAGTCAGGGTGAGTTTACCTCAGGAAGGACCTTCAGCTTGGGTCAAAACAAGCAAGCTCAAACACTTTGAGCTTAAAATGTTTCTTAAAATTATTCAGTAAAAATATTCAGTAGCAGTTTCCCTTGAAGAATTTCTCCAGAAAATAGGAACCTTCCTCCTCTTTCCACTGCAGATATCCCAAGCATCTCCATTGTTTTTCCTTCAGTATTTTGGGGTTTTCTGGATGTGCACACAGCTACCCGCCACTGCTCTCCATTGTAACACAGCATAATGTCACAGACCACACTTGCACCTCCAGCAAGGCAAAGGAGGTGACACAGCAGATGGTCCAGGTCACCAGATGAGTGCACACACAAACACACCACAACTCACATCCCCACCTCAGACCCCCACCCCCTTTTTAAAGTGTAGGTACATCATTCAACCAGGTTTCCCAATGTAAATGCTAATTGCCATGGTTGGAAACATTCTGTACTCCACCAGAATTAATAGCAAACCAGCAGTTCTGATGAGATGGTGAATGATTTATCCACTGATATCCTGCATTCCTGCAGCATGCTTAAGCAATGAGGCATGCCAAGGAGAACATTTGCAAGCAATTAACTTGACATTAGTGTGGGCTCCAGTCAAAGGTTAATGACCTTGAGCACCCAAGAAGTTCAATTAATAACTGGAAATGAGCTATCTAGAAGGCCTCACAGCTATTATTAAATAGAATATGAACACAGGGAACACTATTTCATGCAACTACAAGGCTTTATGTGCCTTGATACAGTACTTCTGATATCCAAAGCACTCTACTCATCCGTATTAGCAAATACACAAAAAACTATTTGTAGAGAGATGGGCCCCAACTGACCTCGATTGACCTAGATTTCACCACAACTTTGGACTGTATGAAACTAGGGTTTGGATGAAGCTTCTTAGTTTCTACTACTCAGCTCATCTCAAGTTTTTCAAGAGGTCTTGGAAATCTTCAAAAGAAGAGAACAAGTTAAGTTGCTATCATCTCCAGTGATACCAAGATACAAGTCACAGTTTTCTACCCTCTACCATCTTACTCTTTCAGCCTCCATTTCCACCAAAACATCCAAAAGCCTGAAAATACCAACAACGACAAAGGAGCAGTGACTCTCCCCAAAACCAGCATCACTGACAACAGACACTACTGGTGACTAACGGGGCTGGTCTGTCCTCTCCACCACAAATATGGTGCTGCTTGGACTCCTTGCTCTGCTGCATCCCTGTCACTGTGCTTGCAAGAGAAGTGGACATCACCAAGAACGAGAATCTAGTTCAGAAAATGACTACTTCCAGTGCCAGGCATCCAGTCAACACTTCCATTTGGTTTTACCAAAAGTCAAGTTCCTCCACCCATAAGAGTACGAGATGAGCACAGGAGAGCAGAGAGAAGCAGGTAGCTTGCATAAGTCCCAGAGTGAGTCCACTTAAGCACCAGCACTTGCAGGAAGTCAAGGAGAGTCAGGAAGAAAACCCCAAGGCCCAAAATTCACACAGACACCACCCATTCCCTCGATTCCTTTAAGGAGTTGCACAAAACGCAGACAGTTCTGCCTCTATTCACCTAAACTTAACTTATCCACTGAAAATTAAGATCTTTTCTCTGCAAGCTAACTCCTTATTTTTAGTCCACTTAGAAACCTTGGCCCCAAATCCTTCCTAGATATGACCAAGGCAGTCATGATGCAACATGACAAGACATTCAGCCAGATTTAGTCTTGGGAGGCTCTGTGGCTGCCCCATCCCAGCTACAAAAATCCCTGCTAACACTAACAAGGTTCAGCTCGAGTCAGATGGCAAGACCTGGACTGCAGGTCCTCTTCACAGTGAGGAGAGCTCCACAGGCTCTGTGTAATAAGAGAGCCGCAAACCATGAAGAAAAAGAATTTGACTTTTGGAGAAGAGAACAAAGATAGATGCAAAATACAAAGGTCTGAGTGTTTAGGTATTACTTCAGAGAGACAAAGAGTAAGGGAAGAGAGTCTTATTTTAAACCAGTCAATCTTTTCTCAGCAAATCCCAGCAGTCTATAAGTCCCCCAATGATTGCCGAACAGGCAACAAAGCTGCAGGAGAGGGAGGAGTCCAGTCTGTCTTCATCTTTTGAATTAAGATAATGATAGGGAAAAAGAGTTTCATCTTCAGATCTCCAGCTGAATTTTCTGTGCTACAAATATAATCTGTAAATAGTTTTGATCTGGAAACTCTCCATATTATCAGCCTTGCGAAAATCAGCACTGCAAAGCCACGGTCACCTGATGCATCAGCACACAAAAGGGCCGGCCAGCCATTAAATATATAAGCTCCTGCTAACCTGAGTGTGATCAGAAGTCAAGCATTTTCTTAAATACTTGGACTGGGGTTTTAGTGTTAAGGGTGTTCTCTAGTTCCACATCTAATTGAAGCATAATCTGACTCCAGAAAAGGTTGTAAATTATACTATCCACAAAGTAACCATAGGCAAGTATAAAAACTATAGGGTTTCATTTAATACATTTACTCATTGAGTTGGAAAGGTAATTCAAATTCTTGGCATATTAACACTGAAAAAAAAGGATCACAATAAAAGACTTTCTACAGAGTGAATGTTATTCTGATGAGGCAAACTGATCTCCCCAGCACAAGTCTGTCTTTCTCAGTGCTCCCCTCTAGAATAGGGCATCCCAGGAAGCAGTGTGGGATCAGCTCACAGAGCTTCAGAAAAAAATCCCTCCAGAGGCTGCACACATTATTTGTGCAGAGCTGAACTACAAGCATTATACCCAAAATTACTGCATTGCAGAGTAACTTGGTTTCACAGCTCCCTGCATGATCGGCTTCCACCAAACACCACTGTGGGAAACCCTCTTCTTTCCAGGTTCCGCCCAGAGCACCTCTCCTTCCCGATCGCCTGCAGCAGAAATTAAGCACAGCTTTGGCAGGATTTGGGGAAGGTCAGCTCTGCCCTTCGCCAAACAACTAGCCTGTGCTGCTCAGCCACTACAAATACAGCCGTATGTTCCTGCTCTCAGTACAGCAAATGGGTAATTGAGAATTCCTGCCTCCTGGAAAAGAGTTTTATTTTTCTCTTCCAGTTCAGTTTGTGTTTGTTCAAGCTTGAGGCAGGCGAGCACGACACAAGCCCCCAGGAATCCATAACCACCCCGATGCTTCTGGGTTGCAAAGCATCTCTGCAGCCATCTGTTTTGAGTCACTCTGAAATGAGTTCTGAAGAGTCAATTGTTTTCTTCTAGGAAAAATAAACATGCAAGCTGCTATTCTCCTGATTTCCAGCAATTTTCTGCTGCGGGTAAATGTAGCTTCGGATTTTAGAACGCAAGTCTCATTCTCATCCAAAGAATTTTGCAATATAATTACCTCATTTTTACTGACTTGGATAACTGCTGCCCTCAAGAAAAAAAGAGGAGGGGGTGTAAAGTCTGCAGAATTAATTATTCCTCTCACCCCTCTGTTATAAAAACTTGGAACAACCGATAGTTCATTTGGTATATCTCTGGTTCTGTCTTTGTTGATTTAAAGCAGTTTGCTTTATGACTGATTGTTCTCAGTTGCTTGGACAGCTGTCAGATCTGTACTGTGGTTTGATTGAGCTTCCAGGGAGTAGGAGCATTTATTTATTTCTTTATTGCAGCTGTAATGCATGGTGGCTGACTGCAGTGGCTCTCCAAAAAAACATATACGTGAACTCCAAACTACCTCCAGAGTGGGAGAAGGCTTCCCTGGAGAGGCTGCAGATGAAGTGCACAAGCAAGATGCTGAAGTGGGTGACACAATCTCTCAGGATGCCCAGCATGTAGACTGAACACATCTACTTTCAGATACATGGGCAAAATGTATCCCTAGCTGCTGCTTCCATGGTTTTACAGGAACAATCCCAGTCTTCGGAGCGGCCCTGTCAGGGCCAGGCAAGGGTGCCCTGCTAGGGCCCTTTCCCAAGCTGGGCAGCAAGCACCTGCAGCCAGGCTTGGAGCAGCACTAACACAGGTCTAAAATGTCAGACTCCAGGAACAAAGATCAAGTCCTTGGCAAACCCCGAGACATAAGGGCATTACTGCTGAACAGCTCCATATTCACCAGCTGCACCTTCTGCCTGTAAAGGGCTGCCCACCTCTAACAGTCACGCTCCCTCTCTCAGGTCCTCTCTCAGTTTTGGCACCCTCTCATCTCTGCATTCTCCCTTTACCTTTTATTTGCTGCTCATAGGTCCTCTATGGGCCATGGGTCCTCTGGCTCCATTCGTCTTGGCCTTTTCTTTCCTACCTCTTCGCTTTTTTTTCCACAAGCTGAAGTACCTATAAACACAATCAGCAGCCATCCATATATCCCTGATCAGGCTCTTGCCTCGTCTTCCAATTCCAAACCAGCCTCACCAGCCACTACCTCAAGCTGAGAGTCAGGAATGAGCCCTGTTCTCTGGCAGAGCCTGTCTCCCAAAGCACGGGGAGTAAAGCAGCTCTGAAACAGAGATCTTTGGTATTAGACAGGGCTTTCATTGCCTTTTTACACATAATGCTTGCAAGCTTCACTAGTTTTCAGAAAGCTATATGAAGAGCCATGTGTGCTTCTTCTGTGGCCTGCTGTGCTCATTTATGCACAATATCTGCGCTAACAACTTGATCCAAGCCAAAACTTAAACGTGAGCTTAAGCACAAGGCTAGACCAACAGACTACTATTAAGCAATGTATCATGAGGAAAAAATGCTATTGCCATAGTGTCTTACTCTTATCTTATTTGCTTGATGCATTTTCATGTTTGTTCCTATCCAGTTAACAGGCACGAGCAGGAGATGGCTCTAGACCAAGTACAAGATACTCAGCTTTAGGCACAGCTCAGGAGCCACTCTTGCTTCTTCCCCATTTCCTCGTACTGTGTCCTCCACTGCCCAACTTTAGCAGCTTTGCCAAATTATTGCAATGAGCTTCACAGGAAGATCAGAAACCTAACCAGTACATGCATCTCCTCCCAGGGAAGGTGCCTCCCATTCCCTCTGCCCCACCAGGTCACCTTCATACTCTCTTGCCCACATGACTTCTTTGTCTGCACTGCCCTTCTGCCTAGGCAGCGTCCCTGCCAGTTCTCTTAAAGCCTCTTCCACTTGCCAGTTCATTATTTACACTTTTGGGCCACATGAAGCATCTTGAATTATTTAGACAGGATGCCTCTCTGCTTCTCTTCTAGAGATGACAGCCTTGCAATTCTTTTCAAACTTCACACTTAATTTTTCTTTTCTCCCCCCTTCTCTTTCCAAACACTTTCTCTTCTAGCCCCATACTCCATTATACACTGCAAGCAATGGAAACAAGCTCTGTTATACACGGCCTTACGTGCCCTAAGAGACTACTTACGGTGATAGAGTTTGGCCAAGTTTTTCTAAATCACTCATACCAACATCTTCCAGTTTTAGCTTCTTAGCTTCCTGAACCATGGTCATGAGTTGAGAAAACAGGACAATATTTTACCTTCATACCTACGCTCTTAGCACCTTCTCTAGCGCACATCAAATATGGGCCAGTGTCCAGGACCAAGTTCAGCTGTGCACACCCAGGGCCACAGCCTGGGCCGGGGTTTCACCTGCCCTCATTCACATACAGATCTCATGACTCAGTTTCTTACCCCAACCCATCATACACAGCTGCACAAGCTCCCCCTCCACCCTTGGTCATGTTATTAGGGGACTGCCTTCTGTAGACACCCACATCACTAACACAGCAGTGCTGCTTTCGTTCAAAGCACTCGGATGCAGGATGGATGGAGATTGCCCTTGAACAAATCATCCTGGCATTCCCATGTCTTCTGCTTTCCACCACTCCAGTCTCATTTCCATCACCCAACTCCTCTTTATCCAGTCTCATACCCATTCACGTCATATATTTAAGGAGCTGACAAAGACTGCCAAACATTTTCATAATCCAACTCGACCACATTTGCAGCTTCAACCACCAGCTTCGTTCACTGCTCTCCTTTTAAACAAGCACAAACAGCTCCAGAAGATCTAGCAACAACAGAAACAGGCGGACAGCAGAGCAGCTCATGCTGAAACTCAGCGTGATCCCCCATTAGGGGGAACATTTCAAGTGCTTTAATCATGACAAACAGCACCGCAATGAGTCAGTGGATGCGATGGGTCAGCCTCTCAGCTGGTTCAGCGCCAACTTCCACAGGGGTTCATCAGGCATGAATTGGCCCCATATGTGTAAACCCCCTACAGTTTGTCCAGTTTCTCCCATCCCTGTGGAGCAGTCTCCATATGTGAGATCCCACAGAGCTGTCAGCCAATGTCACATTTCAATAACAACAAAAATAACCAGGGCTGAATAAACCAGCAGAGCAATCCCATTGCTCATAAACTGGCAAGTGACCTAGGTTGGCAGTGTTTTTGTTGATCACAACCTTTCTGTGGAACAAAACATAGGAAGCGTCATGCCAGAACAGACCCAATGATCCATCTTCTTCTTGTCTTCTGTCTCTAGCAGAGGCCAACACTGATGCTTTAAAGGAAGACGAAGAAGAGACGAGGCTTTCAAGGCACCTGAGATCATTGCACAATATTCTGCTCTCAACCCAAGGCAAGACTAAGCTGTTACGTAAACCACACACTATCAGACTGGGTTAGCCCAGTTGTCTTCATAACAGTTGTCCTGATGGTCTTCCATATCTTAAATTTGGAAGACTACCATTTCTTCTTTTTTCTTTAAAAAGGATTGATTTGTATAAGTGCAGATCCTCTTCTTATTCTTAGAACATCAAATACAGACTTTTTGCTACACTCAGCAGTATTTGACTCTACAAGTTAACTGTGTCAAAAAGCAACCTTATTTTTCTTAATTACCTTCATGTCATCTTTCACTGAGGAAGAAGCTCCACAGGATTCTTTTCTTGAATTCAGTTCCCTTTCTTGCCTTATTCCCCTCCAAATAAATGCTGGACAATTTCTTTTGAGACATTCTCTGACCCTACACTTTTTAAAGAGTTTTTCTCTTTCACCTTTACTGCATTTTTTCTTACACAAGCTTCAGAGCTCAGCTACAAAACCTTTTAGCAGTGCTCTAAACACAAGGTTGAATTCTCAGCTCATATAACAGAAAACAAGAGACCAGAAATGAAAAAAATAAAGACACCCACACACTCAAATGATATCTTCTGGCCTGCTATATCTGAAATAGGGTTTAGGGAAGCTGGCTCAGATAATACTGATAGTAATACAATGAATCATATTTTCCCTAAAGTGCAGATACTTCTGTATGAACTGCATTTCACTTCCAGACTGGATCAACAGATTGCTGGCTTTATTTTTACACCTCTTTTTGTAACAATGATGCTGCAAATATTAAATCAAAAGCAAACAGTTTATGTTTTCTCCTATTTTTCTGTTTCTGGGGAAAAAAACAGATCCTTAACTGCTCTGCCTCTGAGTTTAGTGCAGCACACCAGTATAGAGAACTTGCTAATCAATAGGAAAAAATAACCCCACAACACTGCAGGCATTTTTGATTTGTTTTAATCTACTTAGAGTGGAAACGCTTGCCTCACTCAGTTTTTATATTAAAATTCATTGCATCTTCTCATTATGGAGACTGAATTAGAGAGGGAGACACTTGCCCTAACCCCCAGGCTAACCGTTTCGGGCAGCCCCAGGGCTCCGGCCGCCTCGAGCAGCGGGACACTTGTCCACACGGCACCCACCCTCTAGTGGGATGAGGGAAAAGTGCTCCTGGAGGCACCTTCCCTGGGCCAGTCCAGGCCCCTATCCTTGCCTTGTCCCTACCTTTCTTTTATTAAAGGAGAAAGTTAAGAAAAACCCTCTCCGATAAACAGCAGATATTCCCTCATTTTCCTTCATGCTTTTGCTTTCCTTCATTATTTCCCCTAGCTTAACATCAGTGACTGCGAGAAATAAAGGTGGAATTTGTTGCTACACAGCTCAATTTGCAATTGCAGCATGACCTGCAAAAAGGCAGCAGAGCCATAAACAGGCTGCAGAACGTGACCTAGGTCAGTAGTACAAAATATAACAAGCGAACAGCAATTAGAGCAAACAGTTCTCAAAAGTGTTTGCATTAACCCGAGGCCAGATTCAGCTTTTTCCAGCCTTGCCAAGGAGCAGACAACGTGGGCTGTCCCCCAGGGAAAGCAGTGCAGGAGCCAGGATCACAGCAGGATGGCAGCCCCCCATACCTGAGGGAGAGCTGAGCAGGTCCAGCCACCACCATGGAACCCTGGAGAAGCCTATGGAGATGCAACAGCTCCAAACCAAGCCACAGGAACCCCCCAACAAGGAACCCTGGCAAACACAACCTCTCCAAGAGGGCTCTCTAGTGCTCTGAGCCTTAAATCAGCTTGGGGGCCAGCTGGGTGTGTTGGCCCAGGTGGAGCTGGTCAGGGCAATCAGGGCCCTTAGGGAACCCAGAGTAATGAGCTCAGTGAATTCAGGTGGGGCAAACTGGTCCAAAAGAAAGAACCTTCCAGAAAAGGGAAAACATATATATATATATATAAAAATATATATATATATAGTATGCTAATATAGATACAAAAGAATGAATTACAAACTAACAAATATTCTCAAATTTCTCAAATACAAAGCTGTAGTTTGCAAAGAAATGCCCTGCCTTTAATGCCAAACCGGCTGGAGATAACAATACAAATCTCCCAGCAGCGACACCTTTTCCTAGTCCGGGTTTTAGCAGCCGAGGCCGTTCCAAGCAAGACGGGACCTGCAGCCATGGAACAGGACCGAGCAGAGCACGATCCCTTCCTCGACATGATGCAATCGGCTGCCTCCAGCAGCCGGGGCTGGAAGGGAAACAGCGGGAAGCGAAGGGGAGGGGGAGGAATGAAAATAAAGCTATCTTTCATAGATCACATGGTCCCACCAGGAAATACGGAAACCTCTGGCTCGCCTAGCTCGCTGTCTCTCCCTCCCTTTGGGTCCTTTGCAGAAAGCGCAGCCTGTGTGCCCAGGAGGTGATGAAATCCCTAATGCCGTATGGCACATGGGGAATTTGGGGGATTGCAAAACAGGATGTTTCTTGGAGGAAATACAGCCTCAGCAAGCAAAAGGTTCAAGTACGGTACATCTCACAATGATGTAAGAGCTTGATTATGCATCTCACTTAAAGCCCAGCTTAGGGTTTTAGTTCTAGTAGAACTAATAGGCAACACCTGCTGCGATGAAAACAATTTCCGTCCCTGAACTCTACCAGAAGTGTTTATCTTTTGAGTTAGAAAATGTTTCTCTAATGTCTGAACAAGGCTCCAGGGACAGGAACATATGCCCAGAGTTGACGTTTCTGCACATTAGATAGCTTATAAAAATGAGAATTAGAAAAACCTGGTATCATCAGATATCTCATCCAATAAAGTCATTAAATGCAAAATACAGCAAGGTTCCCCTGGCACTTTCTCTCCCCACTGCTGTAGTTGTTGCTGTTTGTGGAACAGACATGGAAGTTTCTGGAAAAGCTCATTGGGGTAAACTTCGATTTTTGCAGTCGGGGCTTACCCAAACCTGTCCCTGGCCAGGCTGCCACTGGCTGCAATGGAAACTTTACCCAAAAAGGGGCCTCAGGACTTGGGCCTCTTGGTTTTAGTTACTAATTTTATTATTAAAGGTTAAACAGAACTGTTGACAGTACAAACGATTTTCTTACGTAAGTAGAGAAAGGGAGGTTGTCAGATATACGAGATAAAACAATACTGCCAAGGCAAGGCAATGCAGGTTATGGGTTAACATCCTTTCACCAAACGTACTGAGTCAAATCCTGCCCTTCCTCCTCCTCTTCCTCAAGAGGACCCCCCTCTTAAATCAACCAGAGCTCCGGGCGATCAAGGGGCAGAGGGAAGCCCAAGGAAGGCCCTCAGGGCTCAACCATGGTTGCCACAAGGGCTTTAAGAGGCTCTACGTGGTCAAAACAGAGAGGGGGATCTTTGCAGAGTAAAATCTGTCAGCTGTGAAAGTTCATCAGAAGCAAAACATGCTTTGCTTTGCGCTTGGAAGGGAAGAGACACAGCTCCTAGGGTTGATCAACAGAGCTGCAGGGTGAAACATTGCTTCATTTCAAGCTTACAAGGACTGTTTGTCCTCATAATGTGCTCGAGTGATAGGAGAGGCCTGCCCAAGGCTACCCCGTTGCAGGGCAGCAAGAACAGATGTAACTGCTGGGCAGATTCATTATTTAATACCAATTAAACGCAACAATTGCTGATGCTTCAGCCCTTCTGCACCCTCAGACACAACCCTAAGCGATGAACTGCCACACTCCTCAGCGACAGAAATGTCCAGGGGGCCATTGAGACTCTCCTCTTATACACTGAGCCATGATGTTGTTTTCATCTCCTGCTTGAACAGAAAACAGATATTGTTTTTTAATTCTTGATCAAAAACCTTAGTACCAAAGGATGCGATGGTTAAAAATAATAACCATCCAGTGAAAAGCAAACTGCTCTCAGTTTGGTCTAACAACAGCCCTTCATTGGTTTGGTGATTAGGTGGCAACCTGGAAGTTAACTTCCTGGAAAAAATCTACAGTTGTTGTTATGAAATTGCCCTCTCAGAGCCATACGATAGCTCTGGCTTTAATAACAATGCAACAGACACTGCGGGAAATTCCTGTGGTCGTCTGTCCTATTCAGATACAGTTATCATCCAATAGATCATCAGCCCTACCATAGTCAGCGGTGTCGCAAAGCTCTTGACACAGTTAACACATTAGACAAATGTAGGAGTTGAGTCAATTCCCACTGAGGCCAGTGGAAAAACTCCAGCTGTGTTGTACGGAGCCACAGGGGCTGTCACACACATTGTCAATCACGTCGAGAACAAGGCAATCACAGCAGCTCTCTTCTGCCATCAGCATCTCCTTCCACTTCAGGCTTTGGCAGAGCTTTAGGAAAGGCTGGTTTTTCCTTCTTTCTTTTAAACAACCTCAGAATCACTTGGGTTCATTTTTTGGTGAAGATCACTCAAAAGGATATTACCAGGTTCACAGAAGACAAAGCTAAATAAGAACATTTGTCTTCTGCTCCTAAATTTCATATACTTCTAAAATATGGGGGGTTTTTTTGTCCTTAGCAGACTGCTTCATTGCTTTTTAAAACAAAGCAGCAGCAAAAACATTGCTTTGCATTCATAAACAACCCACCACCATAAGTCACAGGCCAGATCCAGTCACCGACTGTTTAAGCATGGTTTTAACAGCAAACATGCCATGAAATACCTCGAACCAGGAAATGCATTTTCAGAGCAAATGTTTAGTAAGACTCACATAATTTGCTGAGTAAGAGTTCATTGGAATTGATCTGCTCAGGAACATGAGTGATGAAAACATACTGTTCCTTTACAGTCATACGTTAACGTTGCTACTATCTCAACTGACAAACCAAGTTCATAATAATAATAATAATAATAATAATAATAATAATAATAATAATAATAAATCCTTGTGCAAATGATGCACAGACGTGCCTGAGCTCATGATTTAAAATAAAAAGCTAAAAAAATAACAAAAGAGAAAGGCTATAAATTAATAATTATGGCACGCATCCCTGCTGTGTTGGGGATCCAAATGAACGACCGAGCAAGAGAATCTGATCCTGGAAATACACTCACAGAGACACTAGCAGGAGCCTAAATTCAAGGTACTTCTCCCTTTTTAAGACATCAAGGTTTTAACAGCAGAAGGAAACCTGTATATTTTCCTATTAGTATGAAAAAAATGCTATCCCAGGCTTGAGGAAGAACAACCAGCAGGCAGGAGGGTTCTCTCCCTTTCTGCTTTGCCATCCCTACGTTTGCCATCTCTCTGCCCTCTGGGCCTACAGAGAGGATGAAGTTATGTCTCAGAACGGCCCAGGTTCGGGCTGTGACCCTGCACCGGGGCTGAGGGGCGGAGAGCAACGTCCTGCTGCTAGAGAGCTCTCTGTGAGCCGCTCCGCGAGCAGGGCTAGCGCAGGTGGCAGAGCCTGCAGCGCAGAAGAAGCTGCTGCGCTGGAGACAAAACACAGAAGGGTGCAGGTGAGACTGCAGTTGGCCAAAGATGGTTGGGTTTGAGGCTGCTCCTTCCTAACAGCTCTGGGTGAGCTGTGTTCTCCTCTGTTCCCTGCGCTCTCTGCAGTTTTCAGACCATTATGAGGAAGAACCTGCTGAAACACTAAAGGAAGCAGGAGATGGGACTGGCACATAATGTGTCACAGGAAACCTGCTTCAGGAGGGTCTGGGGGAGCCCTTCAGCCAGGCAGTGGCTTTGGGGAGCAGCCTCCACTGAGCTCAACGTAAAACTAGTGGTTTGAAAAGACACCAGTCCTCACAAGGGCTCCATATAAAAAGCTTTTGTGAAAAGTCAGGTCATAAACAATTGAATTAAGGAACTTCAGAACCTTCATTGATGGAGAAAAATGGAGGTACTGAATGAGCCTAAATTAGAGAAAGCCCCCTCCAGGGAAGCAGAAATAGGGGTTTTGTTAAAGCACCAGTGTTAATTCCCAGCCCCAGGGTGACCCCTCTGCATGGGATACAGCCCTTCAAGAGAAAAGCACCATTGGTGAACGGGCTAGAAACTGGAGAAGGCCCAAGCGCGAGCTCCGCAGAGGTGTCCCCAGCGCAGAGGAGGCTGCTTCCCACATGGGTTTGAGGCCGGCTGACATTTGCAGGCGATACGGACACAAAGGTCACTAGTGACAGCATTGCCCAAGAGCAGGGAAACCGCATCGGGGGAAACGAGACATTGCTGAAGCAGCAGAGTTGTCATCAGCAGCTATCCCCATGGCCTGTGTGAAGAGCTGGACGTGCAGTTGCCACTGAGGGCATGACACTTGAAAGCCACATTGCTGATCCGAAATAGCTCAGGCCCACAGGAAGCACGCACTGCTGAAGAAAATGGGAACTGCAAGAACTAAACAGACAGCAAGAGAAATGCAGCTCCTAGTGAAGTTCTAGTCTACCTAAGGAGTGAACTTTTAATAGAAAGATCAATATCTCTAGTGCTGTTGCTTTTCTGAGGGACTTCCACTTGAGCTAAGTGTTGCTGTACCAGGGTATCCTGTAGCTTCATTCTTTGAGTAAGGTCCTGTTTTGGAGTGAGTTCATCCATCTGTTAGTGATGGTAACAAATGCCTTTTCTGCAGGGGCAGCTCGTACCTTCTCCACCAACGCTTCAGGATGGCAGAGATGAAGTGTCGCCCACGTTGGCTCAGAAAAAAAATGGGTCAAAGCAACTCCCGATGCAGTGATATCCCAAAGGATTCCCAGTGCAATGATGCCGCCTCAGCCAGCTGGCCGAAATCAGCATGTAGTGCCAAGATGGTCTATGCTGGACAAAGACCACGTTCTGCATAAGAACTGACATGACCGAGTGGCAGGTGCAGCTCATGAAAAGTCACGCCAAAGGGACAGAGTTCAGGGTGCCTGGCGTCACCCGCTGGCTTTGGAATAGCTCAGCAGAGTAAAGGCTGGCAGATGCAACCATGGAAGGGGTAGAGCAGACGTAACGAGGAGAGCGGCTCTCGAAAAACACCATTTTTTTCCCCAGGAGGGATGAAGCAGTTAGGACCTACCCCTCAGCCAACATCAGCCTGCACTTAAACCAGGGACAGCCATCCAGCAGCTCCAAAATCATCACGTTCGTCAGATGGCGGAGAAAGAGAAACAAGAGCACATCCTGGAGCGCAGCCAGGGGGAACTACCTAAATTGCCCTCAGCAGACCCAACTGCAACAGGAAGGAATGCCAAGAGAGACTTAGGCAAATCACTGACTATCGCAACTTTGATTTACAGACGTATCTATTGTTATCCCAGATAGCAGACGCCCTGGATAAAACACCCAGAGTAACATGTGTTCACAGTTTAGATGGGGGGTGCCTCTAACACCATCAGGCTAAAGCAGTACCCAAAGATTAAGGCAAAATGACTAGTGAGAATCTGCTCTGTTGAACGTCATTCAAATCTATAAATGTTCAAGAGACCTTTCAGAGTGATGCATGATCTAACCCACGATTTGGGAACTGAAGATCTGCTCACTTTGTTTCATTTGCTTCCTTAAGACGTGGAGGGAACATTTGGTTGGAGAGAAAGGGATTCCAAATAATTTTAATGAGACAGAGTTTAAATTTGCAGGGAGCAGACCTAGATTTGAGAGAAACCCTGCCCTCCTCCCAGGAGGTGTAATCAGCTGTTTAGCTCAGGGACACACTTGGGCACACCGGGGTGATGCAGCCGTTTGTAGGTCCCAAGAAACCACACAGGAGGTTGGCTCAAAACCCCACGGATGAGGCACAGAACTGCTGTGTCAGGTAACCAAGTGGCACTAGGCTGCGCCTAAACAGCACTAGGCTGCTCGTCACTGTCTGACAAGCGTGATGATTTTGGAGCTGCTGGATGGCTGTCCCTGGTTTAAGTGCAGGCTGATGATGTGATTAGAATGAGGGATTGGAGCAAGGGGTTGGGGTTGGGACATTACATGAGGGGTTGGGATTGGGGATTGGAGCGAGGGGTTCTTGGGAGCTGCAGTAGGTCCCAGCAGGGATCAGAGGGAGCCGCAGCCACCCCTCCCGCAGCACCGCATGCAGAACCGTCCCGCTGATGCCAACCTCTTGTGCTCACAGCTTGACAGCGATATCAGCACAGCTCCGTGGCGTCGCTAGCAGGACACGGGGGACAGGGCCATTCACCACGCGCAGAGGCAGCTCCCTTGCTTGCCTGAGATGCAGGGCTCTGTAGCGCGATGTGCTACACACAAATGCTGGCTCCATTCATTCAGGAACCTGGTGATAAGCAAGGGTAAGTGCAAGTGCATGGGCAGGTAGGGAAATAGGAGAGGCATCTCTGTCCCTCGGGAACTGCTGGGTCCTCTCCGTGGGGTTTTCACACAGCACTTTTATCTCATTAACATTTTGGTTTTTTCATGAGCCATGATTTTCTGATGATTTTCTGATGATTTTCTGAGCATGGGAAGCTCATAGTACTCTCAGCTCTGAGCAGAGAAACCCACAGGGGATGGCTGGGAGAGGCCAGTGCTGCACCTAGCCCCAGAAAAGCCACCAGCTCCGCTCAGCAAAGCTCTGCTCAGCAAAGAATACAGATGCTTGTTTTCCCCTTTCCACACTGCTCTTCCCTGTGGTATCGCAGCGCTTCCCCCCTGTCTCCAAACACAGCGGCCCCCTCCTCGCTGCCTCGCTGGCTGCTGCTCAGTGTCCCGCAGCCTCTGCACATACAGGTCAAGGTTCCAGTGCCTGCACGTCACGTTGTAAAGAATCACGGGTCGCCCAGGAAAGCCCCAGGAAAGGCAACGAGCAAGCGACGCACAACGTTACGGCGCCAGGATGTTAAATGCTGGGACACGGGGTGGACGTGCGGCTGTGCGGGACGTGCTGCGCCCCTGTGCTCCCCCTTCCTCGCAGCGTGGGTAACGAGCCCGTGCTTGGCCGCGCGGAGCCCGGCCCTCTCGCTAGCTCTGTTGATGCACAGAATAAAACTCCCTGGCTTGTTCTTGTATAACGCTGTCACAAGACCAGTCTGAAGCTATTTTCACTGCTTTTTAGCCAGCTGAGGACATCTGCACTGAAGCCTGCTCTGCTTTCCAGGCACACGTGGGGAGTGCATACCCACGTGCCCGTACCTCACCAAGGTGCCCTGGGGTGGCACTGCGGAATAAATTCTCTGGCCTGGGCACACTGTAGTTCCTGCACTCTCACACAGCAATGCAGAAAATGAACTGCCTATTTCTGCAAATGCACACCCAAAGATTTGGGCCTGTTCGGTACAACAAAACTGCTACACGCACTCATTGAAAGAAAGGCGAATGCTGAGGGAAGTCCGTAACGCTCCCAGACAGATGCGCAAGAATTTGGAAATGCCCCAGAGTGTCCCAGTAGCCTCTAATGGGAGAGTGGCTGTAGAGGAGGAATTGCTGGTATGATCTCAGGACTCAGCCCGCTGCAGTCAGACAGTCTGCCCACAAGGACGGGCGCAGCCAAGGCAATGCAAGCTCTATACTCCCTGATAATAGAGACCCGAACACAAACAGGCAGTGCCTGCGCACACTGCGCGACAGTGCGGATGACCACGGCGGTCCCATGTGGATAGCAGGCTACCTGGGCACCGAGGAGCTTCCACACCAGCCAAGTGCCGTTCCTGCTTTCAAAACTCCGAATGAGGCCATTGGAAATGATGGATGTAGGCAGCTCCTCCAGCCACGGGCAGCACTGGATGCTCCGCTGAGCACTCAGCTCCGTGTATTATATGGCTGCCTCTATTCAGGAGGCTAAAAAGAAGTTCAGTCCTGCTTGTATGTGCTGGAATCATTACATACAGTGTTCCCATAAATCATATAAATGAGTATTGCTATGTCATTAGTTAGGCTGGTTGCTGTTATTATTGTAAAACCTTCTGGCAATCTAAGCGCAGGGCCATCCAAGCCGAGGCTGACCTCAGTGCAATTTATACCAGTCTCAAGTCTGCTCTAAGCTCTGCCCTGCCTACGGCTTCCCGAAAAGCCTCTGGCAGCTGGAGACGGCCGGAGTTCAGTGCGCGGTGCCCATCGCCACCACATTCCCCAGCGCAGGGCTGAGGAGCGGGGCCACCTCCGCAGCCCGCGCGCCGGCGCCGCCTCCTGCTCCACAGATATTGCGTGACGGAGCCGGAGCTGGAGCTGGGACCGGAGCTGGAACCGGCTTCCTCGGCGCTGCGTGGGCCACAGCGGCTGGGGAAGGGGCGATCCCAGTCTTCCTGCTGGGAAGGGTGCACGGAGCAGTTGTCTCCTGCTGGTGAAAGGAGACTGAAAAGCTGAGACTGTATCTACCTCAGCCAACGTGCCAGGAATTACCAGAACATTAAATGAGTAAATCCAGAAGCCTGAATAGGCAGAGGGAAGAGAAGGCCTGGGAGATGGCAGAGGACCATGGAGACGCTGTCTGTGGTCTCATTCCACACATTCCACCCTCTAGTCAGTTCTGTCTCAACCATTTACCCAGAGCCCAATTTATTCCTGTGGATTTTGAAGAAATTTGAATCCTAAAACAAGATGTACTGAAAGTTCAGTACATGGTATTAAAGCAAGTATCCATCATGTCAGTTCTATCTCTGCAATTGACTCATCCTGCTAGCTATTATCATCTGACCATAATCTACTCATAAACAATACCCTTATGACTTTTTTTTCCATGTCCATTGATTTCCTTAGTTATTGACTTGGTTTCCTAAGGTTATCATAAAAATATATTTTTTTCTATATATACATAAACATATCTCTGTTTTGAAACAGTCTTTAACTACTTACAAACACAATACGGCATCAGCCAAAAATCAAAGCATTTTTGGCAAACGGGACCCACTACAGGGCATGAGAACAGCAGTAGCTGCAGTCCCCCAGGAAAGGACCCACGCAGAATATACGCAGGATCCATTTGAATCCAATAGCGTCCAAACTCTTGGTCCAGGGCCAGCAAAACTCTCAGGGCAGAGGGAGAACAGCCCCTGGGCAGCAGCGCTGAGGGGTGTCCGCGCAGCAGCCCATGTGGAGCTGGTGCTGCGGGCACCGCGGCAGCCCAGCTCGACGGCGGTGGAGAGAGGAAAAGACTGACTTCTAACCGTGGAGATGATTCCAGAATAAAGTCTGATTACACTGAAGGAGGAAAGAGAATAAGATATTATCTATCAGGGATTTCTCATGGCAAACAGCATCCAGTAACTCTCCCGTTTTGGCATATAGCTTTATGGCAATGGAGAACAGAAAGCCTCTTGCAGCAATCCCTTTGCAGACATGATAAACTACCACGTGCAGCCCCACGTTGATGGGCCCAGCTGTAATCCCGGCTTTGCTTTCTGCTGACTCGCCGAGCGCTCGTGGTTTATTATGTCAGTGGAACCCCTCAAAAGAATTATAGCCTTTTACTCAGCTCTGAACCACATATTATTATGAACACTGAACCGGTTCAAACAGCCTATTGGTCTTGCTAGGATGTTAGACAAGGTCTTTAGTAACTAGCTGGCTCTTCAAAGACGGGGTTTGCGTTGGTGTGGAGGCCCCGCCAAGCAGGAGGGCTGGTGTTGAATGCGCTGTGCATGGCACAGGGTGTAAACAGGAGCCGGGGCGCCCATCACGCACACGGCACAAGCAGGGCCACTGCACAGCCTAGTCACATCAGAGACCTGTGAAGTGATGCTGCAAGTACATACTGATGGGGGGGACGTAGCAGGTGTCACCCTGGACAAACTGCCCATTGCTTGGTGATAAATATTGGAACGGAGGTAGCAAGGCAACTTTGAGAACTGATGTTGACATCAGCTCTGCAAAAGCGTCTGTTCATGCGGGTTCCCTGCACCCAAGTGGTCCCAGAGAAGTCAGTAGATCCCAGAGGAGCAGCAGGACATTCCCATGTATCTTCAAAGTCACCTGCTTCAGCACTGGTAAGTGCACATCCAGTAGCCATGAACTGGCAGGGCCTCAGCTCGCTGGCTCTGCTCACACTGAGCCCTGGTTTTACAGCCTGCTGACTGCAAGTGCTGGTCGCAGCTGACAAGACTTGAGAAATGGTCTTAGTCTCCACCGACAGGGCTCGACAAATAACTGTTCCCAGAAAGGCCTAGTTTTTTGTTGTTTTTCTAACGTTTTTTGTTGTTGCTTTAGGGTTTTTTACAGGAATTTCAATTCACAGTAGTCATTATTCCACGGGAGGAAGAATGCAAATCCATGAGCTGTTTCGTGCAGGGCACAGACCACGCACACCTCACCTGCAAGCAGAGCAGTTGCAGACTGTGCTGTGTGGCTCAGAATCTGCCTGGGCCCCATACAAGTGAAGCAAGAGGTCCCACCAAGACGGGTCACTTAGGTGTAGGAGCAGTCGGAGCTGGGGATTGATCCTTGTCCGAGCTGCACTTACAAGTCCCAAAGCAGTGAGAAGAGCATCCACATGTGCCAAGTGAAATGTGGTCATGAAGACGAAAGGCAGTGAGGAGATGGGACAGGCGGGTGCATTTGCACCTCACGCACCCTTATCTGCTGTGCATGAAGATAAAAAGTAACCCTTCCTTTCAGCATCACTCCACTGGGCTGTTGGCTGAAGTGAATCCAAAGAGAAGGAGGTTTAGGAGGGGCAGGCGAGCCATCCATCCACCCATTCAGTCGGCGCTTGCTGGCATCTCTACAGCCACTCACAGGAGAGACAGATTCATTTTCCATCTGAGGTCAATCAGACAGAGAGCCAGGATTGGCGGCTGGGGAAATTTAAGAGCACTATATTGTCTGGAGTGTGATGCTGGAATCATTGTACTCTGCAGAGAGCTGTACTTTGTGGGCGGTGACTACAGTGCTATAATTACTACTATAATTACACTGGCGTGTTTCCTTCTTGGCGAGCCCCATGGAATTACAGTCCCGTTACCTGAGCTGGGTTTCTGATAGTCCTGGCAGGCCAGACAATAGCATTTTCTTTGGTCTGGCGGCGAGGTGGTAGGGTTAGCGTGACCTGGAATGCCAGGAAGGGCAAGGTGCTTTCTTCCAGAGCAAAGAAAAGGGTGAAATGAATTCCACTTAGACTGCAGCTACCTGGTTCTGTTGACACATTCCCTGCTCCTATCACCTGTGGCTCCTTGGGGTGTTATCAGCAACAAGACAGTGAATGGAAGAAAAAGGGAACAAAAAAACTATCTTAAAACTCTCACTCCAAAGGAAAATGGTGCAATCTCCACTGAGGAACTTGTCTTTCCAATGTGGAGAAAGCCCAAGGAAACCAAACACAGGAAAGAAACCGGCTCTGCAGCAGAGAAGGACACCCTGCGACTAGCAAAACTCACCTGTCTTTAACTTCTGCCTCACAGAACTGCATCACGAATACCTATAAGCAGGGTGTGTCTCATAAATACATCAGCTGTGACACTTGGAGTTGCTTGAATTATTTGCATTGGACTTTGGCCTTAGCATCATAGTAGTAACTCTCCTTTCTCCCAGAGCTACTGCTTGAGGATTTTACAAATTCAAAAGTGCCAAGTCATCTTGTACCACAGGTTGATGTTCATCTCCAGGTTCTGATCCTGCCCATCACTAAGCACATGTTAACCCTGACATGCATAAAATCAAGACACCCCATATACCAGGTCACCTTCTGGCAGAGTACCCAGATAGCTGATTTTGCTTTATATGAGTGTGTGTTTCCTCAGAAACTAGCAGGGTTCCTGCAGAAAAGCTGCGATGACTTTCTTGTGAAACTGCAGCCTTTGGGCAGGAGACGAAGCTCACTGTGTCCCAGCATCCTGTTGTCTGGATCCGACCGCGGATTCCACTGCAAATCACTTGCAGATCCGTCTTTTCTCTACGACGCATGGGGGGATTTTGTTTTGGTGACTTTGCTGAACAATCCTCTGAATCCAAGCTTCTTCCCCAAACTTTTTTCTCCAGTTTGTGGTGTAATTTCTCCCTGCTGATTTGGAGTCCGTCCTGGGAATGTGGGTGTCACAGGATGTTCAGCACTCTTCTGCATCAAGCCACAGCCAACCAAGGTGGCCACGTGGCTGCAGGAGATTATTTGAGGTTTTCTGAGAGCCTCTTGACAGGAGGTAAAGACTGTTTCAGCTTGTGGGAGGGACTAGAATCCTTTTTAATCTGAATGCCACATAATGGCATTAAAACACCTGCTAAAACTCACCGTGTCCTTTCAAGGTGGCAGTATATGTCATGGGAAGCATCACAGAGCAGCTTATCTGGATAAGGACTGGCAAGTTGGAGGTGGACTTGGAGCTTGCCTACCTCCATGTTGCAACAAGAATATCATACGTATTCATAACTAAAATATATTTTTACTTTATATATTATTCTAGTTAGGAATGCAACTAACTCAGTGTGTCTTACAGATCTCTCTCCCATTCTCTCAAGAAAAATCTGTACTACTGTGAGAAAAAGGGAGGAATAGGAGCGTTTGGCCAAGGCTCTTCTGGAGTGACTAAGCAGCCTGCAGCCTGATATGTCTCAATCTGAACAGCCGCATTTCGAAGACCCTTTCACACATAATTGCCAAAAAAGCTTCCCTCTTTCTTTAGCTAGTGCAGTAGTCACAGAAACCAGGGCTGTCTGTCATTATCTGTCCCGTATTAGCTATAATCACATCACATTTTTGTTTATATCCACTAGTAATAAAAACCATGCATATCTTTAGTTTGACTTTAAAATAAAGCAAATACATAATTCTGGCAAATTGCTTGGAATTATAGTTTAACGGCATCTGGTTCAGATATTCTGTAGTAAATTGTTGGCACTAACATTGCCACATTTTTTTTTTACTTGAACCAAAATGTTCTCAGAAACATGTGTTTTTCGTCCGACTTCCATGTAATCCGTTTTATGAAGGCCACAAAGCCTGCGAACTTTGAAACTTAAACTACCTGTGCAGAAGGGCTTGTTTCTGGACACCTATTACACAGCTGATTAACCAAGGAATAAACAATTCTGGCATGCGACCCGGCGTGGCTGTTGTCTTGGCTTTTTGTCTCAAGGAGTTGTCTTTCTCGAAATACCTCTGCAGGTACAATGTGTACGTTCCACTCTGTTTTGCTCACAAATTACATACCTCTCTTTTATGTCAAGTCCAATATAGCTACATCAGGTCTTCTTATTCCACATAAAAAGTAACCAATTACTTGAGTAAATACCTGTTTTAAAAATATCACCAAGCGGTTTCCTGCTGCTCCAAATACTAAAATGTTCAGCAGGCGTTTTGACCCTTATAAATCTTTCAAATAGTTCATATTTTATCAAAGGAGCCAGCCCATCTTTAAACGGGGTCATTGAGATCATTTTTCAAATATTTGATTTTTTGCAAAAATAATCAGGGGAAAGAAAATATTTGCACAATTTTAAATATAATTAGTCCTGACTTTTCTTGCATTTTATTCTCTGTGGCTTTATCATCGTCTCCTGCTCATTCATCATAAAAACTACTGTTGCTGGAGATTCAAAAATATTCAAAGATGGATGGAGGAGAAGTGGCTTAAAACACAACCCTTTGAGGCTCCCCACCAGACCTACATCTCGCGAGCCCAGCAGGTTCTCCGGTGTCAAACCCCATTTTGTTCACCGTGAGCAGCTGTATCTGCACCACCCGAGGACCAACTTGTGGGAATTAAACGGCGCGTTCCCAGGGCAGGCCCAGCTCCAGCAGGAAAGGAAGAGCAGGAGCAGCTCCAGCTGCTCCACGTCCCCCAGGGGTGCTGCTGCCTCTGCACCGAGGTGTCTTCCCAAGTCAATGTGAAGCCCCGGGCTGGGGAAATCCCACAGTGCGGAGAGGCCACAATGAATCCCGCTCTCCCACTTCTTCTCTTGAGCCTGGTGAAATCGCACCGGGAAATGCATCAGTCACTGCTCAACAGGCCGGCCCTTGGCCCACCTTCCCCGTGGCCTCCCCATACAGAGGTACTTGCAAAATGGCCCTGCTGCTGCGCTGAGCATTTAGCGCTTGGCTCTAAGCGTGACACACTCTTGAAAAAAAAATGTAAAACCTATACAAGTTAGTTAAAGGGTACTCGAAAAGTGCATTCTTGAAAGAAATGAGCCACTCAAAACTGCTGGGACTGCTTTTGGTCACCTCGGAGGCCGTACTCCTGAAGGGTCATCTAACGCTTTGCAGTTGGGCACCATCCTGCAGTCAGATCCCTGCATCCATGCAAACTGCTGCCGGAGCAAATCTGCAGGCTCGGTGCCTCAGGATGCGGGCATCCCAAGTCTCTTGGAAACCAGCCTCCAAATCACTGGAATTGGTAACTTCTATAAATTACCTGGCACGCAAATTGGCAGTCGGTCGTGCTGCTAGGGAGCAGCTCTCCAAATGCTCTCCAAAGTATTCCTGAATCGCTAGCGTGTGGATTGTGTCCCACGAGCATTTTCCGGACAGTTCTCACCTCTAAAATGCAACCACAGCCTCTTGCCTTCCTCGGGAAGGACAACCAGGACCAGAGCAGCTGATGCCACCGGCACCCTGGGCAGTGTTGTGACCTCGGGAGAGCAAAGCAGGGAAAAAGCCTTTAGCTCTCAGCGACCTTCCTGTGTGCTGGAGGGAAAGCGGTGGGAAATGCTGACCTTGCTGGCGGCAGGTATCTTCACCAAATCCCAACACGAGGGGGTGCTATTTTAGGCACAGTTTTGGTAAGGAAGGGAAAAAAAAAGAAGAAGAAAAAGAAAAAGCTGGACATGAAAATAACCTTGGAAGGAGCGATTTCCACAGTATAGCCCGAAAGGAAGGGCAAGGCAGGCTGCAGAAGCTCGGGCTCGCTCTTTCAAAGGACACGCTCGGAGAAGGGATGAGACCTGACCAGAGAAGTCAAGCAGATGCGAGAACTCCAGGTCTTGAGTGAGGAGGACGCGTGGCATTCCTTGAAACCAAAAGGGCCAAAATCAGCTCCAAATTATAACCTAAAAGAAGGGCAGAAGGATTCCCAGGGAATGGCTCCAGGAGGGCGTCTGGCCTAAGTCAGCAGAGAAAAGACAAGGAGAAAGCTCAATTTGCAAGGATTGGAAAAAAAAAAAAAAAAAAAAAAAAAAAAAAAAAAAAAAAAAAAAAAAAAAAAAAAAAAAAAAAAAAAAAAAAGATGGAAAAAAATATCTATCTATATATACACTTGTCGGTTAGGAACAGTACGTTGGTTGTTACCTCTTCTGGCTGAGAAAAGCTCTGTCCCCGGGATGCTGCTGTCCATCCTTGCATCCGTGTTCAGGCAGCCCCGAGTCTCCAAGCCCTGGAGATGGGAATTGCTCAAGCAGAGCTGGCCGGACCTGCAAAGGCAATTCCCGGGATGAGGGCAGAGCCCGCGGCCGAGGCGCGCGGCACGCGCAGACACCCGGCGAAGCTGCAGGGTGCCCACGCACGGCAGCAGGCTCCCGAGGAAAGGGGATTTGCGCCTAGGCTCGGCACGACGCTGGCGGTGTGGATGTTAGGGGGCTGCTCGGAAGCCCGAGCGGGAGGGCGCAGCAAGGCGGCGGTGCCGCCAGGCCGGGCCG
>VZSG01000072.1:1297429-1323114 GCA_013398315.1 Nothoprocta pentlandii | reverse complement strand
TTTTTTTTAAGGGACTAGAAGCAGTCTTGTTAAGAACTAGATTTTTGTTCTTTCTCAAGTAAGTTGCAGGCGGCTTTTTTTTTTTTTATCAGT
This sequence comes from Nothoprocta pentlandii, assembly GCA_013398315.1. Taxonomy (NCBI): domain Eukaryota; kingdom Metazoa; phylum Chordata; class Aves; order Tinamiformes; family Tinamidae; genus Nothoprocta; species Nothoprocta pentlandii. The sequence goes on along the minus strand of VZSG01000072.1, from coordinate 1,323,021 downwards.
GTTACATAACATCTCTTAGGGCAGTACAGCTACATATGTAGTTGCTAGCCTAATTGATCTATTTTATATATATTGCACGCATATACACACACTCAAAAATGCCTGATTTTGAATTGATTTCTGAGGAGCTGAGGCCGCAGTCGCAGCGTTATGCAATGCTCTGTGCAAAGGACTTTGCTATCAGTGGGAATTCTGCCATTCCCATCCCAGACGTTGGGATTGGGGAGCCCAGTGGTCCATGAAGAACTTTGTGCTGCATCACCAGACCCGAGCCTGGAGTACCAGGAATAACCAATCCCTGCGGCTCCTGCACCTCTCCCTCGGGCACCTGAGTTCCATGGGTGTCTTTACGCAGCCAGACGGCAAAAATTGTGCCTGTCCCTTAGCTGCTACGGAATCAAAAAGCATTAGATGGTTCTCCAGTAAAACAGCTTGACGTAAGCTTAGTGGATTTGGCACTTACTTCTTGGAGATCACTTTCATAACATAATACACCCAAGTTTTGGCCTAATTTCTGCAAAAAGCAGGCATGCTGTGGGTACAATAACTGTTGTCACATGTGTTTTTTCTTTTCAACTGATGATGTTAGCAAAATATCTCTTTCCCTCCCCCCTCCCACCACTAGCTTCTGTGAACAGTTCTCCAAATTAACCATAATCAATGCTCATTTTAGCTGAAATCCAGCACTGCCTGGTTAATGCTGGCGATGTGGGATGTGGAGTGTTCGAATGCTTTGAGAACAATTCTTGTGAGATCCGAGGCTTGCACGAGATCTGCATGACGTTCCTGCACAACGCTGGAAAATTTGATGCCCAGGTAACAAAAAGTGCAATGTCCAGTTTATCTGCTCGCCTCTGATGCGTTCTTGGCATGTGTATTAGTTCTTTAACATATTTTTGGAAAAAAGCAAAAGTGACCATTAAGGAGCAATTCTGCTTTTGCAAATTTGCTTCTACATTTTTTGCATCAGAACTCAGCTGCATGCAATACAAGGCTTATATATATTATATAGATAGATATAGTTCAACACAATTGAAACTTCGCTGTTGGTTTAAAGGGTCTAAAACCAAGACACACATGCAGAGCAGCACAGGGGCAGTGTGTGACTGTCCCTCCAGTTCCCTCCCAGAATAATATTCCAGAAAATTGTCATCTAGATGCTTCTGATTTACACTTCTAAATCTTGTTATTCTCAAAGCTGATTCCCAAATGCAGCTTGGGCACCCAGGTCATTCAGGCATCATTTCCCAAGGTGTAGCTAAAGTTTGTCCTTCGGACTTGCACACAGCTGATATGGGCAACCTCCTAAAGCCACTAGTCAACTAATGCTTTGGTTCGAGCGCTGGCATTAAGATACATTACTTGGATGGTATGCAATATTAAGTTTGTCTCCTCCATTTTCTCCCCAGACCATGTATGCATCACTGAGACATCCTGTCATTATGTCCTGTAAAGCTCCTCTCCCATTTCAGTGCAGAGAGGAGAACATGACGCCGGGCCAGCAGCATTTGGCTTGACCGTGCAGCTTGCAGTGTAGCTTGACTAACAGCAGCAGCTATGGAGCACTGCTAGAAGCATGGCAGAAGGCAGGGCAGGCTTCAGCATTTGGCCTTTTTGATGGGGAATGGTGGGACCATCCAGTAGAAAAACAAACTGGAAGTGCTGGAGTGCTTGGCTTAAGTTCTCAAGGATGTACAAAGCATTTGTGTGGCCGTTAAAGTTGGAGAATTTAATCTGTTAAGCCTGTGGGTATCTGAAAACCCTCAATTTCCAGCTGACTTCCTGAGAATGCTGTCTTATTTATGCACACTTGGTGAACAAGGCAGGGGTGGGAAGGCCAACTGCAGCCTGGGATGCCCCTTCCCCAGGATACCCAGATACTGTCACTTGGGTACAGGCTGTTTCCTGTCCACGCTGTCTGCACTGCCGAGCAAAAAGGAGTCTCAAACCTTCTTAATACAGCGGTGACTTGACTATGATGTGGCTTTTTAGGGCCCCTCTCATTATCCACATGACTTTCTGGGTGCATTAAATGATGAGCAGCACTGGTCACTTTGCTTTCTGTTCCCTTTTGAAACCTGAGTGTTTCAAAACTCACTTTTCTTTGAAACCTGAGAATTGACATTGGCGTTGGTTTGTATCAGAACTTTTCTCTCTGTCCTTATTTGCCCACGGTGCATGTTGGCTATCATGGGGCAGGGCTGCCGAGTGCCCTTGGTATGTGGCACAGATGCACAAGATGACTGAAGCAGCCCTTTGATCAGTGAGAAACAATTCAATCTGTCTTGAAACAATCTGGGGACAAAATTTACTTGCCCATCTCCTGTGAATCTTCATTAATGTCAGTGGAGTTGAGCCGGGGTCCCTTTGGGTAAAAGACTGGATCTTTCTCCATCCAATAGGAGGGAGGGGTTTTGCCTCAACTTCTTCCAAACAATTGCATGAGGGAATCGCAAGCAGTGGTTAAAGGGATGTTGCCAAAGCAGCTTTCCAGCAACTTTTAAGATTTCTTGTTCTGATTTTTTTTTAATGTCACTCAGTTTCTTCCAGCAAAAGACATCAAAGACTGTAGGGTTATTGGGAGAGCTCATTTGGGTCCTTTTCTGCCTGAGGAAGTGGTTGTAGAGAAAGCACTGACAGCTGGGATGGGGCCTGTACATATCTTGATGGACTCTGAGGAGATTGCAAACTCATCTTCAAAAAGAACAAAGCTAATTTGGGGTGACTAACTTAGTATGTGCTCAGGGCCGTGGAGACTTGAGCCACTGTAGGATGCACTTGTCCTTGGTGTGAGCCTGCTGTGCTGCAGCCCCAGAAGGGGATGGAGCCAAAAACTCGAGCATCACATTCACTAAAGGTGCCCTGATGCCTGTCCCCTTTCTGATCACTCCTCTGTTCAGGCAGAGGAAACCTTAAAGGTTTCCTAAAAGCAGAGAAAAGACCTTGTGTGTTCAGCCTTGTTGGAATAACTAGACAGGGAAAGTTAGCACGATCTTGAAGGGTGAAGAAATAGAGAAGAGGGGGAAGCCATTAACCAATATCCTTAGCAATCTAATAACTCCTGACGTTGTCTTACTGAGGAGCAGCTAGTTGAGCATAAATCACCTGCTGTGCTTAATGGACAGAAATACAGACCTACTGCATGTCTTTTCTTCTCAGGGAAAATCCTTCATTAAAGATGCTCTGAAGTGTAAGGCTCATGCCTTGAGGCATAAATTCAGCTGCATCAGCCGTAAGTGCCCTGCCATTAAAGAGATGGTGTTCCAGTTGCAGCGGGAGTGCTACCTGAAGCACGACCTCTGCTCTGCCGCCAAGGAGAACGTCCAGGTCATTGTGGAGATGATTCACTTCAAAGACCTGCTGCAGCACGAGTAAGTGGCCGTGCCGGTGCGCTCCGAGGTCTGGGAGCTCCCGCCAGGAGCGCCTGGATGCCCATGGGTTGTGCATCTGCCCAGCAGCCCCCCTGCCTTGCGCAGGTCGTGTTTGCCCATGCCCTAGACCAAGGTAACACCTTCTTCACAGGGTTCCTTGAGGACTAGCTTCTCAAGGGCTAGATGTGACTGTGGAAGGTGAAGACGTGGGTTGAAGATGGATCTAACTGTGTCCTTGGTTCACTGGCAAATATAGTGTTAGAGTTTGCTGCTTCCAGGGGGATCCCACAATGTCCAAGTGCTTTCCAAACTCAAAGGCACCATTCCTGATCCCTTGTAAAAGGCAGTAGCTAGAAATGATGAGCTGGGGATAAGGGCTATGCAAAACTCTCAGTAAGAAGATAAATCATATTGCAAATACGTGCTTTCAAATGCCCTGTAGTTAATTGTTCCTGAAAGAGCTGCAGTCCCACAGCTCCGTACTAACCTCAAATGCTCTTCAATAAAACACCAAGGTGCACAGCGTAAGGCACAGGTCAGATTTTAAGTAGTTCATCTCTCTGTCTGGGAACACGGCTGCCCCCCAGGGAACAGCAGGCACAAATCTTTGCTGGAATCAATCACGCTGCTACCTGATGGGAACAAACCAGGCCCAAGCTGCTTGTACCAGTGCTCTGCACAGCTGCAAAACCAGGGCTGTGTTTCTGGCAGGTGAACATCTATCCCCCAAGCAAGCAGGCTCAGCCACAACCTGAGAGCAACCTTAGCCTTAGAGCATCATCCTGCCATGCACTTCTCCCTCCCTTGCAGATACTAGCATGGAAATCCTAGCAGATTCATTTCTCACTGACTCATGTGTCCAGGGCTTGTAGCCTTGTATTTTTGTTGGTCCCCAAAGGTCCCAATTTTCTTGTTTTCTGTTGGAAACTTCAAGCTGCAGTTAGAGGGACTCTGGTGCCCGTTTACCCTCCAGCACAGACTCCTCTGCTGCGGTCTGACAAGCTGAACGCAGTGGGCTGAAAGCAAGGCTCTTCCCAGGAACATTCCTGCGGCTTGGATCCAAGGCAGGGCCGGTGGCCCACGGTGGCCCTGCCAGATGTGCTGGCAGTGGCCCTGGGGAAGGGCAGCACTCCGGGCACGTGCGGAGGTGACGCTTTCTGCTGCACAAGAGCCGCCTCCCCGTGGGCACCGCTGCAGAAATGGGCCCTCAGTGAGGGCACTTGGCACCAATCAGCCCCCATCCCTTGGAGATGGGAAGCGAGTGAGCCAAAAGCTGCACAAAGATGAGTGAGCTCTCCTTATTTTACAAGCAGGCTAAAGCTGGAAGACTCAAAAGCAGCTTCTTATTTCTGGGGACCTAAACTGGGGGGTTTCTCAGCCTGAGAAGAGAAGGGTTATTCAGCTGAACACCTATAATTTACGCGGTGTCGTTGAGTGCTTCTTACACTTCATTTGCAGCATCTCGTAGAAGCAGAGTGTAGCTTTCCTGTGCGGGACTCCCCAAATAGCCTCGCTCCATCCAGTCTCCTCCCTCCTATATTTAGAGGCCGTTTCTGCAATTCTTGAACTAAGTAACTTGTTCAAGCTCAATAGGCAAGTGTGGCAGAGCTGGAAATAAAATGAGGTCTGCTGACTTGCAGCCTTGTGCTCAGTTCAGGTACTATGGTCAGGCTAGCTGAAATGCAGAAGGGGAAGATGCAGAGGAGGAACAGGCCAGTGCTAATCCGCAGGGCTCTGGCAGGCTCTGAATACCTGAAATAGTTGGCAGCTCTGCCACTTTTTAGTCATACCAGCAACTTCTTTCTTCCAAAGATTTTTTTGTAAAGATTATATCCAATTTTACAACTGATCTCTTTTTTTTCTTCTCCCTTCCACTAGTTCATATGCAAAATGCTCAGGTCTTTCACATTTTCTATTTGGATTTTAAACAAAGACGAGCAGCTTGGAGCCCTGTGGATGCCTTCAGCTGTGTTCCCTGCTCTGCCCTTGCTGTTTTCTCTTGCTGTGTGCTGAGGAAGGCAAGCAGGGCAGCAAAGTTGCCTCTCGAGTCAGCTGCTGTGGGGGCGCGGGTCAGACCGATTTATTATGTGGAAGTGGTGACAGGCCCTGGCAGATTGTTCACTGTTGCATTCCAAACGACTCTTTTAAATGATAGAAACAATCCAAATATGGGAAATATTTTGAGATAGAGGCATAGGTGGCTCTCCAAGATTAGTCATTCAAAAATGAGGTTAAACAGTTGGGCAGAGGAACAGGCTGGTGGTGCCACCCGCTAATCGGCTGGATCTGCAGGCGTGACTCAGTGCTTGGGAGCGGGCGGCTGGAGAGGGCTCCTGTGCTCTCCGGGCCACGTGGAGCCCCGGCCACCCCTCCTCCTGCCCCAGCACGGGACAGGGGCAGCACCAGGGTGCTGCGAGGCGGCGGCGCTGCTGGCTGTGGGCACAGGGTTGGCCGAGGGTTATTTGGAGCCCTTTTTGCGGGGGGAGAAATGCTGCATCCCAACTTGAGTTAACTCCATGAAACTGAGGAGGCAGCTCAGTGTGGAAGGTGAATTTCCCCGAGTTTTAACTCTGTATGGCTACATCACAGGTGCAGATGAGATCTTGCTTCTGGCAGAGATCAACCTTCAGCTTTTCCTGAAGCACAAGGTGGTGAGAAAGCCCAGGGAACTGCTTAGTCAGGGGTCTTTTGCTCTTTCCAAGGTGAGGAAATGCCTTCCTCTCCCAGACTAGATTGCTGTATGCTCTGGGTGGTCATTCAACTGGAGGCAGCAAACTGTTGTATGAAGCTGAAGGGATATGGAAAGAGATGGAGGAAGGAGGTGTGAGACAGCAGTTGTTTCACTTGACAGCCCTGCTGGCTAAGCATATTGGCCTGACATCTCCCGATGGAAATTAAGCTCCCTCAGTTCGTTGGGTGGATAGGGAAGGCAGGCTCAGCAGTTGTACAGCACTTAGCTGCACTGCAGGCAGTCAGAAAAGTGCGTTTCCTACAGAGACGTGGCCAGGTAGAACATAACGAATGGGGAGTAAACGTGTGGCGTTGAGGGGCTCTGCGAGTTGGAGATTTTTGAACCTCAGGCTGCCAAGGAGGTAGAGAGCAAGAGCCTGAGCTGGGCTGTAAGCAAGGAGAGCACCCGTGCCTGGCCTGACTGCCGGGTAGTCCTGACAACCTCTAACTTGGTTCTTGTTTCCTTTATCTGCAGGCCCTATGTTGACCTAGTGAATATCCTGCTCACGTGTGGTGAGGAGGTGAAAAAGGCAATAACGAGAAGCGTCCAGGCACAGTGTGAACAGAACTGGGGAAGCCTCTGCTCTATCCTGAGCTTCTGCACCTCCACTGGGCCCGGAGACTCCATCCTGAGTCCGGAGAAGAAGGCGGGCGAAGGCAGCAGAGCGGCTGCCGGCCGTGGGGACATGCTGGCCCACTCGGAAGCCGAGCACAGAGAGAGCTCGCGAGCGCCCAAGGGGGAGAGAGGTACCAAGGGCCACCTGAACGCCCGGGGAAAAGCTGGGGCCCACGGTCCCAAAGGGGCACACGGGATCGTGGACCGGGCAGACGAACTGTCCGACTTCTCTGACATCCGGAGGTGAAAAAAGGCACCAACCTCCCCTCTTCCCCCTTCCTCCCCCTCCACTGGAAACGTCCTCCGTTGAGTCCATCTCCCTGTCTATGGACATTCCAAAGCATTTCCCCTTCAGAGGTCACACACAGGGCATTGCAAGATACTTGGACCTCAGCGACATGTATATAGTAGCAAAGGGAGAGCAGTGGCAATGGGTTATTGATGCAGCAAGCTCAACGCTCGAGTAGCCACCGAATGTGGCAAAATGTCTCCAAGTAAATTCTTTCCCCTTTTTACAAAATGGATGTTGGTTGAAAATTCAGGATCTTGTTTTGAGGTTGGTGGGTTGTTCGGGGGGGCTGTTTTCTCTTGGTCCCCTCAGCTGGGGAGCAGGTCACAGGAGGGCTCTGCCAGGCTGTATTTGGCCACACGTGGCTTCCCACGCCTGAAGGTTTAGGGCACAGTCTGAAGGCAGATGGCCAAATCCCAGAGGAGTTTAGTTTCTGCCTGTGGCTGAGAACATAAGAGCTCAAGGCTCTCTGTGATACTCTCTAATGAACCAACTATCTCATTTCTTGCACAGGGACCTTGGGGTCTTGAGCTCTTTCTTTTTCTCTCAAGTAACTTCTGAGCCATTGCTCCCTCCTGGGTGATGCTGCCTCCTCTAAGTGCCCCTGTTTGTTTCCTAACCACTGCAGAACTTGACACTTGCTCACCCAGGGACTTCAGGATGCCAAAGACCTAAGTGGTCGCCTTCCAGTCAAGACACCTGGACTGTTACAACTTGCTTAGCTGCAGAACACAGCGTGGAGGACCCCTGAGCGTAGGTTCCCAGACCTCTAACTGCCCAGGGCTGTTCTCTTGTAGAAATTACACCTGCCCACTCAGTGACACAGCTACCAGAGCAGCCACCTCCACCCTATGCACAGCCCAAGCTTACAGGCACGGGTGTGGGCTCAGGCAGCTCGGGAGTCCATAGTCTGTCCCATTAGAAATGTCTCTCTTAGGAAGCAGCTTGGTGCAGGTCAGCTGTGGTTGGTCAAAATGCCAAAGACTTGGGAGGGGGCTCAGACCTATTGCTAATTGTCACACAGTCAGGGTCTGCAGAATTCCTCACTGCAGAGGGAAGGGGGTCGGGAGCTCCCTCCTTCCCGGGCAATCCCTACTGCAGCTGAGGTGTGAGGACACGTCCTGCTCACCCTCATCCCCTATGCAATTGTAATTCTCAGGTTGCAGATGTGCAGTCCTGTAGCCCCACATGCTGTCCTGGAAAGGTAGGTTACAGCACCATGGGGATAGGAGGACGAGCTCCTTGGCTTCCTCTGGAGAAAAAGTGAATTTTCTGGGAAAGTGGGAATCACACCAAGCGTTGGAGCCTTCTCGTTTAGGAGCCTGCGAGGAAAGCTGTGGGGGCAGGAAGGCAGTTCAGAAGAGACAGAGCGTACCCAGGGAACGAACTTGGCGCATGGTGGGCAGGAGCTGCATAAACGGCAGAGCGTGTTGGAACTTGGCTGCAGTTTCCAGCCTAGATTTTCGTTACTGCTAAGTGAATGCAGTTCCTAATAACTTCAGTCAGAGTTTAATGCATGTATCCACCAGCAGAATTTATAGGCACTACTTTTAATAGAAGTCACGTAGGAAGCAAAGGGGATCGTCAAGTTGAAAAGATATGTCCTTATGCGATCACCGGCGCTTTATTTAAAGAAAGGACCTTGATCTTGTTTGAGTTTTACTCCCAGCTAAGTTCTGTGACAAAAATTCCTACTGACTTCATTGGGAAGATGTGGGATTGGGCAAAGACCGTGCGGAGCCGAGGAGCGGAGCTCCTTGCAGCCGGGAGGAGCCTTCCCGGCATCATTCCCGCCTCGCTCCTGAGCGGCTGCTGCCGGGTCTGGCTGCTGGTGGAGCCCAAAGCGGGTCCCTGGTCCCCGGAGCTTCCCAGGAGCATCCTCTTTTCCCTGTAGTCCATAGCCACACAAAGGAACAAGCTCAAACCAAAATGAACAGAAGCAGTTTAACAAACAGAGCAGAACAACTCGCTGCCGACCCGGTGCCTGGCACCAAACTGAAATCGGATCCCCCTCTCGTTAGAGGCCTGATTTATCTACGACAACCAAACAGAGATCCACATCCTTGAATGTCTCGGTCAACATATCACCTCAGCATGCATACAGATTTATTTGTAGTCATTCATCCCGAGTGGGGAAAGCTCTCTATTCCCTGGATTTAGTCAAAGAAAAATTCTTTTTTGTTGTTGTTGGGAGCGGGGGGGGGGGGGTGGGTATAAGGTATAACTTTTTTTTCCTGTGTTTGTGAAGATTTTATGTGTTCATCTACTGATTCCACATATGCTATTATTGTAAATATTTAACATTTCTATTTATTATAGTGTCTCCATTAAAAAAAAAAAAGAAAAGAACACTGCTGGCTATGATAATTTAAACGTATGTCATGACCTGTGTTGTATATATTCATGCCACTGGTATTTTTTTTTTATGTTTAAAGCAGCGTAAATATAGTTTTATACAGTTCCATAATGTTATTGACAGCATAAATCATTTATTTATTGTTAAACCTTCTTTCATATCTAACAAATAGGGTGCGTTTTACCTGAGAGTATTTTATTGTGACATCTGCATAGCCTTAATTCTTTATAAACTTTTGAAAAAGACTGTCCAGTTAGATACTGTATGATGCTTTAATTAACACTCCTTATGAACATAGTGTTCAGGAAGGAGATGTAGCTCAAAAGCTAAGGTTTGATGTTCCCTTTACGCTTCATATCTGGAATGAGCTTTGTTCAAGAATGGAAATACTGGGAGAAGCAAAATGCCTCCTGGAAGAAGATACCAATAAACCCTAGAAAATGCTGTCCTAGCTTCAAGTGCTGAAATAAACGAAAATAAAAGAAACCCTATCCTTCAATTCCAAATCTCTGGGAGAAAAAAACAGACTAGTTTTCTCTCATGTAGAATTTGCAGCCAAATAAGCTTGTTTAAAGAAAACTGCATATGGCTTTAGAGAAAGCTCTGTACCTTTCACACTATTATTTTCCTTAAACACTAATAAATGTTTTGAATAAGCCTGCGGCTGGGTGTGTTCGGGGGGGGGGGGACAGCGGCACTGGGCGCAGCGGGAAGGGCGCCTGGATCCCATCCTGTTCCCTGCACGGGGAGCAGCCCGGGATGGAGCGGGATTCCCAAGGGCACCAGTGCTTTGGGAGCAGCATCCCCTGGGATGGGGCTTCACCCAGATGGGGAGCAGGGCTCTGTGTGCGGGGTATCGGCCAGACCCGCTCACAAACCCAGCGGTAGCGGCTCCCAAAGCCGCAGGACCGGTACCAGCCCCGGCCGAGGACACGACCGGCAAGACGAGCAGCCTCAACCCCGTCCAGTCTTAGCCTAGCAAGGGAGAGCAGCCACAGCCCGGCACTCACAGAAAGAGACCCCAGAATTGGCTTTTTGTGCTGCCCCCAAGGCTGACGAGTAGTACAACAAACAAACAAACAAACAAATAAATAAATAAGGTGGCTTTTCCCCTTTTCATTCCGTGTCAGTGTGTAGGCAGGGAGGCAATGGGGAACTATGAAAAAGCAACTCGGAACATAAGGCAGGGAGTTTTTTTAAGGCTGCTTGCATGAAAAAGCACATTTTTAATGCTCCTTCTGCGAGGTTTAAAAATAACTAATACAGCTGAAGTCTGGCTAGGGATAAGAGGGACTTCACGAGGCTAAACGCGAGGCGCGGGGCGGCTGCAGGCAGAGCCAGGCGCTGCGCGGACGGAGCGCGGCGCCCAGCAAAGCACAACCCGCCGTCGAGCGGGACGGCACCAGCAGCGCGCAGCTTTGGGCCAGCCTGAAACTGGGCCCGGCCACAGAGCGCCTGGTGCTGAGGCTGGACCACCCGCCCTCGTTAAAGGCATTAGTTGCAGATGTCGTCGCACACTTTGACGCTGCCATCGTCCCTGCTGCTCCTCCGTCCGGGAACGTTACTTCCCCTTTCCCGGGGCGCGTTGCACGAGGCTGCTCTGCTGCGAGAAGCGGCTGCAGCGCCGGAGCAGCGGCCACGGGCTGCGTGCGGGAGGGCAGGTCCTGCGAGCGGTGACACGCACAGCGCAGCGGGAGCCCCACGAGGGAGCCCGGGGCTCCGGGCGGGAGGCGCCCCTGCCAGGGACGGGCAGAGGGAAGGGCAGGATGGGGGCGCTGATGGCCGGGACTGGACGGGATGCAGGAGCGCGTCGCGGGGAACGGCCCCAAAGCGCCGTGCTTGAAGCGCACTCAGGGCCCAGCACGGCAGGGGCTCGGCCCCGCGGGGGGCGACATGAACCAAGAGGAGGCCTCTCAAACCCCAAGCGCACGTCGCAGACCTGAACGAGTCCCACTGCCGTTCCTACCTGCCCCTGAGCCGCTTGGTTATCCTAGGGGCTCCCAGAAGAGGAAAAACTCCAGCTAGCGGCTTGCTGGAGCCTACCAAGGCATCTACAAACACGTCAGGGACGTCAGGCCGCTCCGGGCGCTGCCGTCCCCAGCACTGCGCTCGTGTCCTGCGCTCCGCACTGCACCCGGCTCCCTCGGGAAGCGGCACCCCGGAGCCCACGCTCCACGGAGCGCTTAACGTTGCTGGAAGCCTGGGAAGCCTCCTCGCCAGCACCCTAAGAGCTGTTTCCTGACACCTCACAGAAACACAAATCCTACTCAGTTTTCATCGCTAGCGACGTTCGTGTTCCCATGTTCTTTCTCCTTGCAAGCTCCCGGAGAAGCTCCCAGCTCTTCTATGCTTGCCGGGAACGGTCAGACCTTGCGGCACACGGCACGTCCCGGGCATCGCACTGAGCTGCCACAGGGCCCCCCTGCTGCAACAGGCCCAAACCCGGAAAGAAGAGAAACTCCGGACTGAGGATGCAGGGAGGAGCAGCCGGAGCGCCCCGGGCCGAGGCTCCCCAGCGCTTCCTGAGGTCCCTCTTGTGGACTGGAGGGTCCTGGCTAAAGATTGGGGCCAAAAACAACTGTGTAATTAGTGAAGTCCTGACAATTTCTGTTTCTGGACATTTTCTGCAGGGAATCCTGGCCCAGCCAGCTGTGCAGTTCTTTGAAATCAAAACCTCATGTCTCCCACGATCGCGAATGCAAAACGGGGACTTGAGCGTTTAAAGACATGACAAATTACGGGACGCTGCAGGGGCTGAGAATTCCTGTCTCCAAGGATGCTGACTGTTATAGCCTTGACCTTTTCTGCAAATGCCATCCTCTCTTATAAAAACGCGGCTTGGGGTTTCTTGGGAAATTCTCGTAAAGCCAGAAGCAGCCTCAGGACGGAGCGCGCGGGGCTCTGCCCGGGACAGGGCCAAGGGGCCGGGAGGGTTTTCCCGCGGTGCGGACACTGCGGAGATGGCCCCGGGTGCGGGATTCCAGGACAGGAGCCTGGACTCGTGTCATTCAAAGCAGGAAAGGCCTTTGTGCTAATGGAAAAAGCAGGACCCGGCTGCGTTTCGAAGCGCTGCAGAGCAGGGCAGCAGGAGCAGCTCTCTGCTCTCCAAGCCCACGCGGCGCTTCAGCCCCTCTCCAAGCCCATTTTCCTTTCACAGATTTCCCTCAGGTTGTATCTGCTTTTCTCTGCCCCACAACGCCCTGCACTGCACTTGTCAGCCATGAAGAAGCCCACTTGCATTTCAGAGGCTCCTTCTTCCCGGGTGAAAAAAAAAAAAAAAAAAAAAAAAAAAAAAAGAAAAAAAGGCCGTGGGAGGTGTGGGGAAGCTCAGTGAAAGCTGCCAGTCAGGAGAGACTGGGAAAGGCCCACAGAGCGCCTCATTTAGATGGCCTATTTTAAGGCAAAGTGAAGAAGCATTGTGCACGTTCAGCACTCTGTTCAGCTGACAAGTCACTACAGAATGGGTTTGCACGTGCAGAAAAGGACAGACCACGTTCCCCGCGTCTCCCAGGACACGCAAAAATCCCTCTGCTTTTCACAACGCAGCTGAAGAGCCACCACAGGAATTACACAGAGAGATTGCCCTCAGCTCTGCTACCCACACTGGCTGGCCCACAAACTGAACCCCAGCGAAGGGGCAACCAGAGGTCTGCACGGGCCGGGTAAAAACGTTTTGGCCCATGCAGAGGACAGGGGTAACGAGGAGGTAACAAGGGTGTCCTGGTGGGTCTGGGGGTCTGCATGGAGCCTGAAGTGTCTCTGCACCGAGAATGTCCATGGATTTTGGGAAGAACCCCTGTGTTTTGTTGCAAACTGCCCTCATGCAGCGGGGAAATGGCCACACTCTGCAGGCCAGGACTGTGGAGGGAGCCTTGGGCAACAACCAACAGCTTGGTCTCGGTTTCACCAAAGCCTGCAGTAAAACATCTCATTGCAGGATGTTAGGACCAGGTGCCCAGCCGGCACTGGGAGTCTCGGAAGACCTCCGAGGTGCACATGCTTACAGAGAACGATCCTCATAGCAAAAGCAGCAAATGGATAAGGCTGAAAACGAGCTGTTCTCAAGCAGCCCACGTGGAAGTGAGGCTCGGCGCCGGCATCCGCCGCACTGCCAAGCACCCACCGTTCACAGTACGTGCAGGGACAGGCGATTCCTGTGTCCTTGCTACAGTATCTGCGACTGTACGAGCTACCTCAATGCAATAGGAGACATAATTGCTGCCTTTAAAAACCTGAAATAAAGTGTACTGGTACCCATGCTGCACATAAGGGCTGCCCTCTCCCGTTTCTCCTGTTGGGCACAAACAATAAAGTAGCATAACATTAATACAGCAAAAGAGGCCAGGCCTCTCTTCCAACGACACAACAAAAGTTATCCCTTCCAAAGCCAGAATTTATGTGGGTAAATACAGCAGCAACTGCAGGCATTAACTTGGAAACAGGAACATGAAAGGGTGGAGTGAAAAAGGGCCAGGAGACGGCGCTGGGAATACGTGGCAATGCCGTCTGGATAAGCACATAGAGTCACTTTGGAGGTTGCTTAGAACAGGCTGTTCTCGCGGCACTGCCAGACTGACCAGCAACAGGAAGAGCATTGAGGTCCAGCTGACCAATAAATTGGTCAAATCCTCCTTCATAGGGTCGCCAGGCCAGTTGGTGCGTAGTGAGGGTCACATAAACACACAAGTGTTGCAACCCCTTGGACTCGGATTCCTCTGGCAAACCCACCTGGATTCCTTTGCTTAGGCCAGGGGTTCGAGTGGGTGGTGGGCAGATACGGTGGCCATTGGGGACCCTCCTTTGGGAGAGGTGACACAACGTCAAAAACGGTCGCGATCGCGGCCTCGCGGCCAGCACGGTGACCGTGAAAGCAGAGCTGGCCCCAAGACACAAGCTCTCATCGACAGCAGTACCAGCCTGTTCTCGCGGCGGGTCCAAGCGGGATCTACGTTCCCGAGCAATCTGATAGCACATGGATCCCGTAAGATCTGTGGGAACTCCTGCCCCAGCTCCCAGGAAACGGCTGCACAGCTAAATCAGCTAAAACAGAAAGAAAACACGGGACCCAAAGGAACTTCATGGCTATGGTGAATTCCATGGTTTCTTTTCTTTTGTTTCATACAAAAATGGCCAAAAGGACAGAATCCAACCAGACCAAAGGGACAAGGTGGAGAAGTGAGAATAAAGTCATAAAAACATTTAATCCTTATCCATAGGGTCATGCCGATTCCTACTCAGTCCCTTCTGCAGGTTGCAAGTTGGAAGCAAAACCAAAAAAGAGGGAACGAATCCCTTAATAACAATGGCTGCATCTTCCTAGGGGTGTCTATAGAGAATGACCCACGAGGCTCTAATTCCCGTGACTTTCTGCCAGCGAAGATTTCCCTTGCAGACCTGACCAAGTGCCATCAGTTCAAATTTAGTCTCTCTTTACCTGATACTTAAGTGCAGCCAGACAGACACCCGGCAAGGAGAACTGCAGCTGCCCGTTACTGAACGGCAGCAGGGAAAGGAAACGGGCAAAGAGCTCTGGAAAGGCCCTCTCTGCCAAGCGTGACTTGCCAGGGAGCGTGTCCTTCAACAGCGATGCTTTCAAAGGCCAGAAAGACAAGGAATTAGGGTTTAGCCCTCATTAGGGACAAAGTCCATGGAGAGGGACGGGAATGTAAAGCAAGGCTGGTATTAGGGGCCTTTAACTGCCCTGGCCCCCTTTCCCTGGGCAGCTGGACTCAGCACCAAGCGAAGGCCACGCGGGAGAACTGCCCTGTCTGCACCCAGGGGGTGAAACCCACCTAGGGCAAGGGGGGAAAACATGATAGAATGGAAAGCTGTGAAAGCAATTCCTGCTGCCCTGCCGTGGAAGCAATTCCTACCCTGCCGTGGGAGCAGTTCCTACCGTCCTGCCATCGGTAACGCGCAGGCAGAAGGGAAAAGCAATCCCAGCTTCCAGGCACCTCTGGCTCCAACCCGCACCCTCCTGAGAGCTCCCAAAGCCGGGCCTACAGCCACCAGAAGAGGCCCTGGGGCGCTGACACGCTGCTTATTTCTGGCTTTGAACTTGAGCAAGCTGCAGCGCTCGGGGCCGGGCGCTGCTGCTGGCATCAGGTGCTGCCCGGGGTCCCTGGCGCTGCCCGTCGGCGCCTGCTTTACGTCTGACAGCAGCACAGCTGAACAAGGGGCAAGCGAAACTAATCGTGTGAGGAGGGAGCCAAAAAGGGATTCCAGCAACATGAAAACCGGGGGGAAATGCCAGAGCCGGGCTATCTGCGATCGCTATCTGGGACCCTTCATTTTCCAAGAAGTGGCAGTGATAAGGCAGCTTTGTCCAGGTGAAAGATATCAGCGGGGCTAATTGTGGCCGAGCAGATGGATTCTCATGGCAAGGTCGTTATCGGCCCGGATTCCAGCTCCCAGGGGCTGCTGTCGCTGCTCATAATATCCAGCAGCAGTAGCAGGAGAGAAAGGGAAGGGGGAGACAGGGGCGAAATGGCAAATAAAAGAATGGGGAAGGGAATTAGAAACAAGAGAGAAGGTGTAAAAGCAATCGGAGAAGAAAGGGAAGGAAGAGAGGATTCGGAAGAAACCAAGATAAATGGGAGCCTTTAGTCACTCCACAATTTCCTTGCAAAGGATTTTGGGGAGAGGAAGGCAGATGGTGGGACCTGGGGGCTGAAGGACCTGAGGGAGAAATGTCTCCCTATTTTTATATATTTTATATATAAAAAAAAATATAAACCAGGTCTGTAAACCTACACTCAGGGGTCCTCCACGCTGTGTTCTGCAGCTAAGCAAGTTGTAACAGTCCAGGGGTCCTGTCTGGAAGGCGACCACTTAGGTCCTTGGCATCCTGAGGTCCCTGGGTGAGCAAGTGGTCAGGAAACAAACAGGGGCACTTAGAGGAGGCAGCATCCCCCAGGCGGGAGCGACGGTGCAGAATTACTTAAGAGGAAAAGACAGAGCTCAAGACCACAAGGTCCCTGTGCAAGAAATGAGATAGTTTTTATATTTATATTTTTTTATATATATATTTTTGAAAGGAGCAGTACAAACAGGGAGAGAACATGATGCAAGGGGCTTCAGCGCTGCCAAGACGGAGCTGGCAGGAGCCACCTGATCCATGCTGGGTTATCCAAGGCACCCACGTGGGGCTGGCACAGAGGACACTGGGCTGCCCGGACACCCGCAGCCTTCTGGAGCATCCGCCGCAGGCCAAGTAGGACACTTGAGTCTGGAAAACTGACTCCAGCCTCATTTTAAGAGTGGTGCTAAGTCAAACTGCTGCAATGGTGAAAGCCACAGACTGCAGGCAGGACGTGTTGAAAAGCTCAACAAGCTCCTGACACAACTTAGTTTCTGGAAGCACAGGGAAAAAAATGCTTTTTCGTTCTGATTTATTCAATTAGTTCTGTTCAAGTACTTTATCATTCAGACTAAACACTTGAAAAGCAAGATTTTTTCCCTTTTCTGGACATGAAGAAGTATTTCAGAATAATAAGTTCTGCTAGTGCTAAGACCCTGAAGCCTCTGATCAGCAGAGACACCTTCTTTAGCTCTCCATTTAAAAATAGAAGTGCCTCCCTCGGAGCTCTGACCACGGAGCAGCGCTGATGATGTGGACCCAATTTCCGCAGGGAAACAACCACGGGCTCCAGCAGGGCAGGGCGACACCGAGAGCCTCGGGACCCGCAAGAGGATTTAGAGCGGGATGAACTCGCTGCTTTTCAGCTACTCGGGTTCACGTCATCCCAGCCAGCCCATGGACTCGCCCAGGCCGCCCCAAGGGGAAGGACACAGAATCACGGGGTGGTTGAGGTTGGGAGGGACCTCTAGGGATCATCCCGTCCAACCCCCTGCACCAGCAGGGACACCCGGAGCACGGGGCACCCGGTCACATCCAGGTAGGTTTGGAAGGTCTCCAAGAGAAGGAGCCTCCACAGCCTCCCTAGGCAGCCTGTGCCAGGGCTCAGGCACCCTCATGTGGAGAAGCTCTTCCTCACATGGAGATGGAGGTACCTGGGTTTCAACTTCCATTCATTGCCCCTTGTCCTGTGACTGGCCACCACTAAGAAGAGCTTGGCCCCTTCCTCCCTACATTCTCCCTTCAGGCATCTGTACACGTTGATCAGATCCCCTCTCCACCTTCCCTTGTCCAGGCTGACCTGGACCAGCTCACAGCTGGTTGGGACACAGGGACCCCGGCCAGCAGCACCAGCCGCTCCGTGTGTCCCCTTGCAGAAGAGCCACTTCCACCCATCCCAGAAGAGCCATTTCCAGCTGCGTTGCCATCGCCGCCCAGATCCGTGAGCTCCATGGAGTGTGTTTCCCACGGGGCTCCCGGCGGCTCCGGCTCGCAGGGCTGAGCGCAGCCCTTGCAGGGGAGGCTGCTCCATGCACGGTGCTCGCGGGGCCTCATTTCCCTATTCTGCAGCACCATCTTGCAGCAGGAGGGAGGAAAGCAGCGCCCGGGAGCAGCCCCGCGCGGGGATGGACCCCTGGATACGGAGCTGGGATCACAGCTATGGGCAGGAGCAAAGCAGATGGGCCAAGACCTGAAATATTCCCAGGAGGGATGGAAAGCTGCAGCCTCCAGCACCCCAGGCAAAACCAGCCTCGGCACCGGGGATCTGCTCCAGCTGGGAGCAGTTTGCAGGAATTTCTGGTCACGCTCTGCATCCGTTAGAGCCTGCCTGGTGCCACACGCGGACACAGCCCTGTGCATCCATCATGGGAAGGAACCGAGCGGGAATTCCCAGCTGCTGCATTACACAGCAAGGCACTGAAAGAGAAACGGCCTGTAGGCCCTGAAGCAGGTAGGCAAATTGCTACTGGCTTTAAGGAAGCTTTAAGTGGTTGTTTCCAGAGCCTTTTTAGTAAAAGAAATGACATTTTAAGAGGGACCTTCTCAGGAAAGTTAATTTTAGACAATTTATGATAATAACGGTGAAGGGGGTTGCTACTTCATGAAAAAAAAAGTATTCCAAATAGACCATAATTAGCTATTATCATGATAATTATTCTTTTTTTTCTTTTTTCCCCATAAAGAAAAGCAGCCTGACATGGAGCTGGGAGGCAGGGCCAAGTGCTCTTGGAGCTCCCGTCCTGCCTGGGCCAGGGGGCATCTCCTGCTGTCACTGGGCAGGCTCAGGGGGCACAAACACCCACCAGGGCCGAGGAAACCGCGAGCTCCCTCTCCCAGGAGGGCTCAGAAGCGCCACCACCTCTCACGTGGCCTCACTCGGCCTCTTTTTGGCCATACCAGTTCCCCCACAAGGCCACTGCATAGTCGTGTATGCAGCAGTGCAAAGCAGTTTTAATTTTTTTCCCTAAACTCCACATACGTGGTGCAGGTCCTCGCCGTCCTGCAGTACCTTTGTGCTCGCGCTGGAAGGCAACCTTGCACCACGCGATTCGGCGCAGAGCAGCAGCCGGGAAGCGCCGCTGGCCCCGGCCACCTTCCACCTCCGGCAGGTGGGAAGAGGCTGAGCCCCTGGCACGGAGCAGAACCAGCCTCGCGGTTCTTCCCCTGTCCCAATCATCCGTGTTTCCAAATGTGGATTTTCCATTTCAAACCTGCCCAGTTTCTCCAGGCGGTCGGTGCCGGAGCGAGGGGGGCTCCCTGGATGCCTCTCCATGGGTTTGTTTTGGCTCCTCTTCACCCAAAACACCAGCAGTGACTGCAAGTAACAGCAGTGACAGGGGCGGGAGCTTCGATTTGAGCGGGGACGAGAACAAGCTGGGAAGCGCGGAGATAAGAGTGATATTCCCTAATCAGCTGGCTCCAAGGAATTTATCCCGGGATGCTTGGCGAGCCAGTTATCTTGGCCATTAGTGAACTTGTGAGGGACAGGTGAGATACCGGCGACGGGCAAAGGGCACAGGCAGCAGCTCCCCAAAGAGGCAGGAAAAAGGAGGAGCCGCCAGTTACAGACCTGTCTGCTCAACTCGAGGGCCTGGAGAAGCTGCTGGAAGCGGTCGGTACCCGGGTGAAAACAAGATGAGTAGGAGCCCCCTCCAGCTGTCAAACTGGGTGAATATGGGGCATGGTGCAACACAAGGACGGGCTGGATGCGGAGCACAAACAAATGCCTAAGCGTTAAATATGTCACGTCCCTGCCTTGCTCCGAGCAGAGACACGTCCACAGGATGCACATCCACCTCGTGGCACTGCTTGGGAAAGAACAACCAGTAACACTGCTGTGAATGAAGCTAAATTTATGAAAACACCCTTGGACACCCACAGGACACGGAGTGAAATCTCTGCATTGTCCAATTTACTCCCAACTTGCCCTAAAATGCCTGCATCCAACCCATCTGGAGTTTGAGTTAAAAACTCTAGAAAAAAATCCTTTAAAACTTTTAGAAATTTTCATTTAGAACTTCGAGAAGCTTTCATTTAAAAATCTACAGCACAAGATCCTCTTCAGACACAGCTGGCACAATTACTGTTGTTCAACCGTTTTTAAAAGCAGAAGGAACAAGGGGATCTTTGAGGCAAAGCTCCCATTCGGGGGCACGGGGAGCTGGGGAGGACAACGCAGCCCACCCCTAAGGGCAGCACAGCCCCACTTTGCCCATGGGGCTCTGAGTTTTGGAGGCAGCACCTGAAGCCTTTGGGCAGCCCTACAGTGTCACACGTGTGCGGGGCCATCCCCGGATATGCAGGACCTGGAGACACACACAGAAGGAAAAAAAAAGCCACACGGAACATCCTGTATCTTTTCCTAAAAACCCACCTTTTCTGGATCTAAAATTTGGGAGGAAGGGCTTAGAATAATGCCATACACTGGGGTAAAGATCCTGACATCTATCGCCTAGAGATGAACGGTGGCCAAGGAGCGATTCCAGGGAAAGCGCCTCGGGAAGGAGCGCGTGCCGCAGGCGGGGAGGTGCGTGGGGGGGCACGGAGGCGAGCGCAGGAGCGCGGCAGGACTCGCCGCTTCGGCCCGGCCCGCTCGGCTGCAACTGCCGCCTCGTGTTCCCATCTACTAGGTCTGCTAAAGCGCGAGGCCTTGAGCTGTACTCTCAAAATCATCAAAGCCTGCTATTTCTTTTCCAAGAGCAGCAAACGCCCACATTTTCCGACTGCATTTTCACCTCTGCATCACTTCTCCTCTGAGGAGATGAGCGGCTCGCGGGCGCCAGACCCCAGCTCGAGGAAAATACCCTAAATCCTTCCTCCCCGTAGGCTGCCGGGTGACAGCTTTGGCCAGGGCTGCCGAGAAGCAGAACTCGGATATTCCAAGTGCCATGCCAGACAGGCTAAAATATTAGCCTGTCTCTCCCTGTAGCGCTGGAGAGGAGCAATCGGGGTATTTTTAGCAGCTCTGTGGGCTGGATGTATGCGCTGAGCTGCCTCCCGGCTCTCACGCATCCTGTGTCCATGTGTGTTTCCCAGCACCGGGACATCACTCCAGGAGGATTTAGTGGCTCTACTGAGATAACAGCAGCCCAGTCACAGTGCTTCCCAGCGCAAGACAGCCACTCAATCCGCGCTCACTGCTTAATGTCGCCGGCAAAGTGGAACAAGGATACGGGCCCCTGGCTGACTCGGCTGTGAAGGTTTGATTATTTTCAGCGGGGACCTTCCTCCCCGATGCCGTGTTTCATTCCAGGACAGTTGCTGGGTTTGTGTTTCCCCCCTCAACAAGAGCCACTGAAGTCACCCCGGTGCCGTGCCACATTTTTGACCGCTTCCCAAGCGTTTGCTCCCGCCTGTGGCTGCAGCCGTCCGTGCCGGCTGCCAGGGAGCAGTAAAGGCTGCTCCCCGCTTTGAAATTAATAGCGGTTTGTTTGGCCTCCCAGCCAGACACGCTGTAATCTAATAACGTGCCCCGTGGCTCTGCCCGGCACTCGTCCTTCTCCTGGCCCTGATGCTGCTGCTCTGCGCGGGGGCTCCTCGGCGCCCGGGGGAGCAGGCGGCGCCCGAGCACCCTCGCTAAGGCGCAGGGCAGGCGGCCGCCGGCGCCGTTTGGACCCGGCTCGTGGCGGAGAAGAGCCGCACGAGGAGGCTCCCCCAGCACTGAGCCAGTGTGGGGTCTCCAGCGTCACCCCAACCGCAGCGCTGGTGCGGGAGGCACCAGCACAGCCCAGGCGGGTGGAAAGCAGCGGGCCTGGGGCTGCCGGGCATCCCAAGCAGGATCCAGAGCAGGCCTTGCCCTCAGATAAGCAGGGAATCGGATCTAGAGGGATCCTGGGTTTGGATATGTGGGCATGATGGGTTCACCAGGGCCGAGGTCGGTTCCTCAGAGAGCCTTGGCAGGGGGTGGGCAGCGCACAGCAAGGGCTGCTCCCCCTCAGCCTTGTCTCGCTCCCGAGATCCACAGGCTCCAAAAGGGAATATGAAGCGTTCATTCTTATTCCCAACCTCCCCTAGTCCGGCTGCAGTGCTCCAGGTGCTCTAGGAGCCAGTGCCCCCCAGAGAAACCAGTGCCCAACCCTTCTCTGAAACCCTGACCCTGAGCAGCCCCCGGCTCTCTGTGGGTCTCACACAGCACAAACATTTCACCCTTCTGCTCCAGACCAGACCACATCTGTGACTAGTTCTGTTCTGGTATCAAATCCAGCCCTTCAGATCCACTAAATCAAAAAGCAGAGAGCTGGAAAAGCCAGAGAAGAGAAGCCAGCCAAGCCGCCTTCCTTGAAGAACCCCAAAGCTGGATTTCCATGCTTAAAGCCAGGGAAACGCTGCATATGGGAACCGGGATCGACAGCAAGCGGCACCTGCTGAAGGCGGGAAGGAGCCCGCGGTGCTGTCCCAGTGTCAAACGAGGGGAGAGGCTCTAGGCCAGGCCTGGAGGCAGCTGCCGGCCCCGGCCCTGCTGCCTGCGCCCGGCCACGGCCGCCTCGAGCCTCCCCTCTCCCCGAGTTTCCCTAATTCCGAGGAACGGAGACGCAGGCAGCGCCTTATCTTGGCGACACCCCTCTGCAGAGCCTGCGATGCCCGCGGCCGTCGGGAATGACAAGCGCCGCTCTCGCCAGGGAGGATCACGGACGGCTCTTGGCAGCCACGGCGGCCCTCGCCTGTGCCGCTTCCCAAGCAGCACGAGGGATGACAGATTCATATTAATTCCAGTCAGCAAATTGATTATAAATACTGCCCCGGCCAGTTGCCACCTGATAGGACTGTCTTTGAGTCCTCCGAGTGTGGGAGGGAGTTGTCAACTCTAAATTTACCCACGAGCGCGCGTTATATAAAACACATCACCCTGTGGTCCCGGGGAGCCGCTCGTGCCATGGCCCGGATTAGCCAGAGCCTCCCAGTTCTGTGCAGCCGCTGGACATCCCACTGCCCTTATCTGGGGCGGACGGAGCGCGGGGCACGTTTGACGGGACGCGGTGGCGCGTTGGTGACGCGGCGAGACCGGGTTCCTGCAGAGATCAAAAACTGCCCGCACCTCACGCCATCCTGAGGGTCTGTAGGAGGTGACGGCTCCTGTTCCCCACGTCAGCCTTTCCCATCGTGGAAACCCACCACAACAAGCAGCAGAAGGAAAGTGGCTCCTAGGATAGGGTGTCCAGGCCTGGGTAATGCCCATCCTGAGCAAGGAGAGGTAACAGTGTCTGGCGGCCCTGCTCACCTGAAGGATGGTGAGAGGATGTAACCCTCGCAGAACGGAAAACCAGGCAAGGAAAGCAAGCAGGGAGCCCTGTGATTGCTCAGAGCATTGTCATGTAGGGGTCAAAAATGCTCGAATAAAGATGAGAAAATCCCAGAGATCTCTGCTTTGGAAAACGAGAGCACAGCTCTGAGTCCGGCCAAGGACCTGCCCTGTGCCCTTGCATCAGAATATGCATTTCTGACCCCTACATGAAAATCTCCCTAAAAGAACTCCCTGAAATGAAGGAGCAATGGGGAAGGTCGCTCCGTGCGTTTAACAACTTGCTGTGCAACAAGGCCGGGAGCCCCACGCCAAGCAGCAAGGATAGCACCAAATACTGAATGTGTTACATGAGCGTGGTTCCTCCTGGGTGCTTTGGGAGGCTTTCTGCAGAAAAGGGAGGCTAAAGAGACCCTGAGCGCAGCTTGTGGGGACGAGCAGACACGTGGAGGGCACATCCCGAGTCCCGGCCACGCCGCCCGCACCAGCTCCCTGCCACGTGGGAACAATTCCTACCGAGACTCCCGCAGTCAGGCAAGGAGCAGGCCCCTTTCCAGAGGCAGATTGAGGCCGAGGCTGCCGGGGCTTATGACAAAGAGCGCACAGAGCCAACCCCAGCTACCCACATCAAAACGCAGAATACAAATCTGCATCTCGGGACATTTTATCCTGCTGGAACTTTAATCCAGCTAATGCTAACACGTCGCTCCGAATAAACGCGGAGGGAGCGAGAACGGGCGCGCGAGTCAGCCAAGCAACTGGAGCAGCGCTGCCTCCGTCAGCTCCTCTCGGGCAGGGACAAGTCCACTGCCTCCTTCCACACATCTCCTAATGTCCCAGGAACGACCCTGCCTAGAACCGCATCGGTGTCCAAATCCGGAATTCCCAAGGCCAGGGATATGCAGTGTCCTCCACTCTCTATTTTGCCACAACTCCCCCCACCTTAAGTCCAGAGCTTAGCCTAAACGCAAGCTTCAGGATCAGGTTCGTATTTTACAAATATTATTCTTATCTGATGCACTTTGGCATCAATGTGAGCAGAGACGCTGGGATACGACACAGTGGTGCTGAGCGTGGCTGTTGTTTGTTCATCTTTTAAAAAGTGCGGAGGGAGAAGGAAAAGGATAGTTTAGAATTGTGGTTAAACACATTTTTGTCTCTAGAGGCATTTAGGTTTTTGCCTTTGCTTTGTTTATTCTTCTTTGGGACTAAGTAAAGTCATGTTTTTAAACATAGGACATCTCCCTTTCATTTTTAAATACTGGAAATCTAAGAGTCACTCTAGATGGGGCTCGGGCTGCTCGAGGCTCAGGCTGCTCGCAGTCAATGTGCTCGCAGCCAAATCTATCTGTCCGAGTGTTTTCTCGTGGCCTCAGAAACTATTTATTTTTTCAGTCATTCCACTTGGATGTCACCTTTCTTCATGCTCCAGGAACAGTTCAATGTCCTGGCTTTTTTTTTTTTTTAATCACAGCAAGTAACCGAATTCCTACTTTGGGCCTCAATTATTAGGCTTGAAGCACATGAATGGACCTGGTAGTTGAGGTATTTAGGTAGCATCCAGGGCCCGGGCTGGGTGCACCCGCCTGCCCCATTGCCAGGACAGGCTCTGCTGGAAGCCACAAAGCAAATGACTCCAAAATACGTGTATGGGGCTAGGGGCAACCAGCCTCTATGGACACAATGGGGGAAAAAAGGGATCAGAAAATGCCCAATATGGGGTCCTGGGGTGTGCTGGGGATGGCCAGCAGCTGCAGGGGAGAGCACATCTGGGAAGGAGCAGCGGAGCCGGACAGCCTCAGACAGCCAGATGTTTTCATCATTATGGGAAAAAAAAAATATCTGCTGGTGCCTCTTTGCCCGGAGAGGCTCTGGAGGAGGAAATACCCTCTTGAGCTCTGATCGGGGCCACGCATTAAAACGGTGATGGGCGGGGGGGCAGAAAAACCACAGAGACGGGGAGGGGGGCGATCCCTCTGCCCCCGGCTCTGCCATCCCCCCCGAGCAGCGGCTTCTCGAGCGTGCTGAGAGCCGGGGGCTCCGGACGGGCCCCCGCACCCCGCGCTGCCCCCTCGTCCCCGCGGCTCGGGCAGGTGCTGCCCGCGGATGCAGCCGCGAGAC
Source organism: Nothoprocta pentlandii (assembly GCA_013398315.1). Lineage (NCBI taxonomy): Eukaryota > Metazoa > Chordata > Aves > Tinamiformes > Tinamidae > Nothoprocta > Nothoprocta pentlandii. The sequence goes on along the minus strand of VZSG01000072.1, from coordinate 1,297,940 downwards.
CCGTACGGGGGTCACAGCCCCGGTGAGCGGGGGGACACGGAGCAGCGACGCATCCCCCGTCCCGGGGAATCAATCCCCGTCCCGGGGACACAACCCCGGAGCCCCCGGCGCCCCGCGCAGCATCCCCAGAGGGGTTCAGCGCTCCAAACGCTGCCACGAGAAGGAAACCAAAACCGAGCCGCGAAACGGGGGAAAGCGCTCGAAACTGTGAAAAAACGCCAAGAAATAGAGAGAAAAAAAAATCAATACAGAAATAAATCCTATGAGTGGCGAAAAAAATAACGTTTCGTGCGTTTCGCTGTGATTTTTTATTTTTTTTTTAACTGACAAATACAAAATGCGGCGGTTTCGGGCCGGCTGCTCTCACCCCCTGCCCTGCGGTCCGAGAGACCCAAGGCGGGAGCGACCGCGGCCCCGGTGACCTGCGCGACGCTCCCTCGAAACGCGGTTCACGGCGCTTGAAACATAAACCCGCGCTTCTGAGGGCAGCACAACCCGGGAAACACTATCC
>VZSG01000072.1:1270531-1290190 GCA_013398315.1 Nothoprocta pentlandii | reverse complement strand
AGTAGTCACTATCAAGTGTCACTTATTGGGAGCGAGGAACAACAAACACCGTAATTCAGCATCACTATCAAGTGTCACTTATTGGGAGCGAGGAACAACAAACACCGTAATTCAGCACAGTCAAAACATCCTCCCAGTGTCTGAGAGGCTGATAAGGCGACGGGGGAACCTGCCACCTCTCCCGCCTCGGCCCTATCGGCCCCATCAGTAAACAGGGCTGGAGCCAGGGTGGCTGTGGCCCTGGGACATGGCAGGAAAGGCGTGGGGAGCCGGAGCCATCCCGGGCCTCCATCCTCCTTCCCGAGGGACCAGTCCCCCTCAGAGGGTTGGGATGCACAGATGAGGAGCTCCCACCTCCTACCCATCTCCGTACATGGGAGTCCTGGGTGCACACAGGGACCCTCAGAAAACAGCAAAGCCCAACTTTGCGCAAGGGGAGGTATCAGGATTAGCTAAACTGTCACCATTTGTGCTCAGAAAGCAGCCTGGACTAGAGCCCCATGGTATTGCTCACTCAGGATAAACTGCACCGTAATCCTCAAGCAGCCAGGGCAGAAATAACACCACACACCAGCCCAGTACTCCCTCACTCCAATATATTCTGAAAATTCTTTCCCTGTTCTCAGATGCCACCACTTTTTCTTCCAAACCCATTTTTCCTCCATAATACCTTGCATGTGCAGCTCCCAGGGAATCTGCCCGCCCAGCAGCACTTAGGCTGGTGGTTACTCCACAAGGGCAGCCAAGGCCGGAACCCAAGCGGGTCCCGGGACCCAAGCCCTTGGGTGCTATAACCAGTCATGCCAGGGATCAATATGCCCAAAAACCCTGCCGAAATGCGGCTCACACTCCCCTCCTCCCTGCGCCTGCTGCTCCTGTGGGAACTGCAGTCCGAGCAGATGCTCGGCGGGATAAGAGAGACTCGGAAGAGCAGCCGGAGCATTGGAGTCGATTCAGACACAACTGCAGCTGGCCGAACACGAGCACGAGGGGCACAGCTGCAGGCCTCACATTGGGCGGCTTAAGGGGAAAAGCGAGGGAAATGGAGAGGGAAACAGAGCGGGAACCATACGCAGGCGGTTGCTCTTGCTGTGCCCACGGGTCCAGCCCCACGGCCGCCGCGGGAGGAGGCCCCCGGGAGCTGCCGAGGCCACCGCACTCCCCGCATGGCCGGGGCTCCCCAAGGCACCAAAACCTGGGGGCGGCAGTGCCCGCGCTCCTTGGCCCCGGCCATGGACCACCATGGACAAGCCGTGGCTACGGTACCCCGGAGAAAAGCGTTGGATACTGATCCTGCCCTAGGGAACACATCCTCCCAGAATGCGAGGACTTGCTAGGAGGTGTGGGAAAGATGTGAGTATTCGTTAGATGTTAGGATTAGGATACCTGCAAAGCTGGCCTCACTGTCCTTCCCTCAGCTCCTTCCATTAACACAACCCTCCACTGACATTAGGGTCTCTGTTCTAGACCAGCTTTTTTTTTTTTTTTTTAATATATATAAATAAACGCTCAATGTTACCAACCACAAATAAGACACCAGGAACAAGTGGGGCTCAGCACCACTTGTCCTCTCAGACAGTAGAGCAGCTTTGTACAGACTCTCTGGAATTTCCCCTTTTTTAAAGTAACAAACTAAATAATGAGCAATCCCAGCAGCTGTAGGGGACTGATATCAAATCCTCCATCTTCAGCAGTTTTTCAGAATTCCAAGTAATTTTTTCCCCCCTAGAAAATGCCCCTGCAATTTCTGAAGTTTCTCTGCAGCCAGAACTGGTCCTTAGCTCAGTAAGTTCATGCTCAGAAAGTTACTCCATGGAGCCAGAAAACAGGGAGATTCGGTGCTGGCAGGAACTGCCTGAATAGTTCAGTGTTCTCGAGAGCCCGGCAGGAAAACAGCAGATAAACAAGGCTCTCTCCTAGCCCCCTGCTCCTAATTCATCTCACTGACAACAGTTTAGATCAGTATCAGCTGTAAGTGAGTTCTCGCTAATGGGGATTATTAAGAAGAATCAGCACCTTTAAAATGGGCTTCCCTGTTGCCTCCAGAGTGAGCAGGGAATGGGCTGGCAGAGGAGCCTGACACTTCATTCCCAGACAGTTAGTTATTTACTGCAATACGGATTTAGCAAAAGATTGAAATTTTGCAGCAGAAAGAGGGGGGAAGGAAGGTTTCTCCCCACGGAAGATGGGACACGGGCAAGACATTTGTGAGGGTTAACCGGTCGAATGACCCAGATGAGTTACTGCCTCCTGTAACCATTTCAAAGCCAGGCACCCAAGAGCATCTTTTGGTAAGAAAGCCCCATTTGGTGGCAAATCAATCAGCCAAAGGCCTCTCCAAACCTCTGTTCCTCCTCCACCACTAAAAGGAACGCTGCTGTTCTTAGCTAGTTACATCAGCTTTTTCTCTGCCAAAATAACTCACTTTAGTAAAAAGTAAAATCAACTCCAACTCAGCCATCACAGAGGTCACGTCACACTGCTTCTTGCAATTAACAGATAATACACCAAGCCATTTCTTTCCCCTCATAGATGCCAAAAAGGGATATTTAAGGACTTCTTCCCCCTATCCCACTGTGCCTCGTGCAGGAGTCCAAGGAAGCAGAGGGCATTAGGGAAACTCCTCGGCAGCCGTGGGTTATTGCAGCAGATTTTAGCGACAGGGAAAGTGGTACCCTCCATCCTGCACGGGCCCCTGCTGCACACACAGCAGCTCTCACCTGAGCCTGCTTTAATACTCCATAGGATGGACTAAGGCAACAAACCCTTTCCTGCAAACCAGCTGACCAAAGCACCAGCAAAGAGTTGAAAATCCAGACAACCAAAAGCAAAATACAGCAGAGCTCACTGTAGCAGAGCAGAAATCTCCTAGCAGCTCCTGTTGTCCCCTCTATGCTCCAGCATTAGCTCTGAGTAAGTCCCAGGAATGACTCCCAGAAATTGTCCCCAAATCCCACTTTCCGGGCCAGGCATTTTGGTGCCACTTGCTATCTGTGCACAATAAAAGCTGCTTTCAAAGCAGCCCAGACACAGGCAGGGCTGCCCGTCGGGCAGCCAGAGACACCCTTAAAAAGGAGGCCACAAGAAAATAAAGAGCCCGAAAGCCTCAGTGGGAGCAGCAAGTTTCTTGTTCTTCTTAAATGTTTCAAAGCTAGAACAGAAATTTTGCCTCAGCAGCAGCAGCAATGAGCTGGTTTACGCATTGAAAGTGATGAAAACCAACGTCCCGGCTGCCTGGCGGCTCCCGGCCCCGCTCTGCCCACGGCACAGGGCATTCGTGCTGCTCCCTGCCGCAGCCGCCCACGCGTCGCTCGTGGACGCCGCTCTTCCCAGCAAAACTTTTCCTGGCGTTGCAGGCAGGGGAAGCGGATGGACATGCCGAGGCTCCAGCATCCTTCTGCTATTTGTTCCTGGTTCTGAGGGCTAAAAGAGTCTCTGTCCTTCTCTGGGCTGTGGGGTATTTCTGCTTCTGATTTCAGTGTGTGTAAGTGCTTGGAAAGCAACGCACTCCCTGGGCATTAACGAGCATGGCGAGTGCCATCCCAGAGACATTGGGCACAGAGACCCGTGCCCCAAGCACAGGGTCTTCACTCACTTCCTTATGGCCAATAGCTCTCAAAGCAAGGCCAAAACAACTGCTTCACCTAGCTTAGGGTTTGAAAGCACATTTGCTGCTATTAAAAGAGACCCTACACAGTATTGCTCATCCAGAGCTCGTGTTTTTGGGACCTCGGGCTAAATTCTCCTTTTAGGCACACACAGGCAGAGCCCTGAAGCGACTACATTTGTTTGTTTTGACACCAGGTTGGAAACTATCCCTCTTTAGTCCAGATAAAGTTGCATCTAAATGACTCCTTTCATAAGGACAGCATTAGAGCTAGAACCAAAATTTCTTGACCATCCTTAAGCACTAACAACATACATCACATTTTGCCTTATACACTCAAGAACTTGGCTCCGAGCATTGGCTGCAAGTAGTTACTTCTTTTCACAAGAGGTAGGAGGGCAAAAAGGAACTACCCCTAGCGCAACACACCAAGATGACAGGGATAATTGCTGCTTCCAAATATCCCATTTGCTTTCCTTTCTTTCCCAGCCCTGTTGCTCTCAATATTCCAGCAGTAGAACCACGTCGCCCTGGCTCTTTGATCAGCCAGCGCAAAGCCCTTTCATGTCTCGCTGTCTTCATTACCTCATGATTTAATTGCCGGCCTTGCAGGCAGCGGGCAGGTGCTCCAAGGTCACCGGGGGGAGATGACGGACGCCTCCCGGCAGCGCACGGCCCGGGATCGCCCTGGGAGGCCGCGGTGCCTCCCGCCGGCCACGGCCGCCTCTTCCAGATCCTTTTGGTGAATCCTCGCAGGTGGCGCTTCAAAACGCCGTGCAAGGGGCCTGGAACTGACACCGCTGTCCCTACAAGCTGCTGGCAATGCACTTGGATAAAGCGGTACATCCGGAGGCATTGGGATTCACTCAGAAGGCTGTGGAGAGTTAGGGTTGGATCTCTCCAAGTCTGGGACTAACCCAAACTTTGACATCAAACTCCCACACCAAAGGCTGAGTCCTGTGGAGTGAATGTTTCTGAAATGAGGCACAAAACCTTTCAGATGCTGTTTTCACTCTACATTCCCAAGAGGAATGGCAAGATCACTCTCTTGACACACCCAGATCCTCCTTTCCCTATCTGGAATAACAGTTCTGTTGTTGGGACCCCCAGGGTATAGCCGCATCAGTCAGACGTTGTCTGACTGTACCTGCTTGTTCATGGCGAATACATGAGCCTGTCACTTCCCGGTGCAGGTGAGGGTGTCTCCTGTGCATCGGGGCTGCTGCTCTCCCTTCCATGGCTGGAGTTACTCAGGGCTCGCTGAAGGACAGTTGTATCGACTAAGAGGCGCCGCATTGCCATTTTATACACTTGAGCAGGGAGGCTTTAAGAGATCATAGGGAACTGGATACCCTAGGCTGTGTTACACAAGAGATTAGGCTAGTTCATTGCACTAGTCCCATTAGCCTTAAAATTCCATAGATGGAGCAAGTGGGTTTCCAAACCAAAGCTTTGTCAACACAGATACCAATATACTCCTAAACTTGATGCAATTCAGAGCCAAACTTGAATTCAGCACCATGATCTCCATTTTGGTGACCCCCCTACATCAAAGGATGCTCTTCTGGTGAAAGCACCTGGTGTTTTTTGGGGGGCAGTTTCATTCAGACCTCAATATATAACCAGAACAGAGCCAAGAGGTTACTTAGCTAAAACCAAACACTTATTTGCTCCTTATAGTAAAACACCCTTAAAACAAACACAAAACTGATGATTTTAAGGACCCCTCTCCAGCAGAGTCACTAAGCTGGCCCTCCAAGATCCTTCCTGAAAGGCAGAGGGCTGATGAGCTGTGCAGCAGAGGGAAATGCCCCCCAATTCCTTGCTCTTCCTCCTCCTCTTCCTCCCCAGGCTCCCAGGCAGCCATTCCCTTCATTTGCCAGGCAGATTCCTCGGCCCCAGGCAGCTGTTCCCCACGGCCGCTGAAATGAAGACCCTGAAACTCATTAGCTGCACATGTCTGTCTTTCCTTTCCTTTCCCCCCCCCTCTGTGAAATAACAGCCTGCAGAAACTGGGCAGATTTTGGGGTGTGCCCCAAGAGCATCACTGTCTGCAAAATGCATCAGTCCGACACGATCAAACCCAAGGTCTCCTTTGAGACCCTTCCCCTTGCTATCGGATCGACCAGGACACCAGCCTCCCTCACCTGGCTACTAATGGGAATGTTTAGTGAAGATTCAAAATGAGTTGAGGGCACATGGGCCACGGTACTTATTTTTATCTGGGGATTTATTTTAAAACTGAACAAATGCCACTTTGACTCAGGGGCATCTTAAGGAGCTGCTGAGAAGCTCCTTCTGTGGAAGTTTTTTGAAGAGGAAAAAGAAAGGTTGTGTGTTTACCTATGCCTTTTACTGCAGCACTTCTTGGTTAGCTGTGAACTTAGAGCCAGGGAAATCGTGAAATCAGGAAATACCCTTTGACCTCCAGATCTGACATTCGTTCGGGGCAGAGCTTTGAGCCAGGCTCTTGGCTTCGCGCCCGCCCCGGGCAGAGGCTCAGGGGCAGAACGGGCTCCCCGGCGGCCCTTGGCCGCAGGCAGAGCTACATACGCGGGGCCGAAGGCCTCGGCTCGGACGCTCCCGCACGCGGAGGGATGGACAGCACAGGGGAGCTGCGGTCTCCACAGGGAAAACGCTTCCTGATGGCCAGAGCTAAAGATAGGCTGGGCGCAAGCAGGAGCTTTTTAAAGCAGCTGAGCCCGCCTTATCAGCACGGCGCTGGTGAAGAGTGGAGCTTTCCCCGAATACGGCGTTTTCCGGAGCCCGCCCTTCGTGCGGCAGCCTCTGCTACGGCCGGTGTCAGACACCCCCCCGGACAGCACAGGGCCCTCGTGCAGCTCCGTGGCCCTGTCCCACGCCGCTGTCCCCGGGGTCCCGCCAGCAGGAGCTGCCTTTATGGTTTTGACTCTTGACCCCGGGCAGGACAGCAGGTCTACCCGGCTGCGTCCCGCTCCCCTCCTCTCCTTCCAATGCGGGAGCTGCTTTAGGCAAAGGGCAGCACAGTGATAGATTTGTCAAGACCAAGGGTCAAGTTTATGTTGATCTACAGGTGTCAGGAGCATATTGATCCCGGGATTAAGGTCTGCTGGAGGTCACCATAAATCCTCAAGGGGATGAAAATACCAAATAACCTACGTGCAGATGTTGCAGGAGGAGCCAGATAAGGCCAAGCCGCCGCGGTAGGCGCTAACAGAGAGGCAGGTGCTGCCGTAACGTCTTCCTTCCCAAACCAGGGTGGCCCAAGGTATGAAAGGGTGAAAACCTCAAGCTTTTCAGGCCCTTGTCAAGGTAAACTAAGGACGTTTGTTTCAGCAGCAACTCCTGCACTCACACAGGACAGAAGGCAGTTCACTACAAACACTTGGCCCGTTATAGGCAGCACTTTCCAGGCCAATCCAGCAGCGGATTACGCCCGATGCAAAAATCCTTTTGTAGAGATAACCACCTCACAGACAGAAAAACCATTACAAGCAGCAATAGAGATACAGGAAAATAATTGTCCTTTTTTTTTTTTTTTTTTCTTTTTTCCAGGCCCTCAACCAATGTCAACATTTTCCAACAGGTTTCAATGACAGCGAGTGCAAATCACCACCCTGAAGCCAGGGGCCACAACGACTTTCCCGGGTTTCCGCAACCCGAGTGTCTCAGCTGGGCAGTGACCGCAGGGCGCGATGCTGCAGCCCTTTATCACGTCTCTGCTCCCCGCCACGGTCGGGACGAGTTCTAATTTTAAAAGGCAGCAGCGATATGTCCTGCTGCCCGCGGACAGGCAGCTGCCGGCCTGAGCAGAACGCAAGGGGCTGCCTTAGCTGCTTCCTGCAAGTCCAAGCAGGTGACGTGCTGGTTTTATCTTTAATTTCATGGGCGATAATCAGAAATATTTCCATGATGGAGCTAAAGTAATTTTAATAAACTAATATAATAAAGAAGAATTGTTACCCAATTCCACTCCCTGAGAAGGCAACCACTTAGAGTAAGCCAAACTAGTACATTTGCCCTTGGTGGGCTATTCCGATGAAAGTAAGAAATGGAATGGATCTCATGGGAATTAATAAAACTGATTGATATGGAACAAACTCAGATTTTAACCCAAGATTCTTAAACATCAAACAAGAAAGTAACATGTTGGACTTGGTTATAGCAGCCATATTCTGGTAAATAGAGTCCTTTTTATGAGAAGGAAAATACTTATTATAGGAACCCTGTGCAGTAAGTACGAGTGCAGGACACCTTAGCTATATCATAGAGCGACCACCACGAAAGCACAGAGATTAACCATTTCAGCAGGGTTTGCAGCGCCGTGTTGCAGAAAGCAGTGGTAGCCACCACACACCTGTGCCCAGCACTGGGCAAGTTTTGCCCCTGCCCTTGCTAGCTTTGCTCCATCGTATTTAAGCCAAGCACCCCAGAACTCACGTTTTCTTTGTCCCAATGAGCAGTGTCTGGCCTGGCAAGTGCCAAAATTGTGCAGGGATTGGGGGAACTTTAGCTTTATTTCACAGTGCTACCTAGTGGTGCCCGGGATAATCCATCAGCGAGTCCAAGCGCGTCCTTCAGTACAGAATTGCATGGGGAATTAGGCACAAGCAGGAATCAGCCCTGAACCGCCACAGCTGCCTGGGAGGAGCAGCAACCGGGTATTTAGGTAGAAAGTAACATGGAAGGAAAAAATAGGATCGCTTTCAAGCTTGTCCCTGACATTTCTGACCGGATATTTGCACGTGCCCACAGCTGCCCCAGCTCACAGCCCCGCAGCTGCACGAGGCGCCAGGACAGCTAGTTCCTTCACTCAGCATCCCCTGGAGAGGAGCACAGGAAAACTCAGCCCAGGCTGCTCAAGACCCTTCAGCAAGTGCCCTCCCCTTCCCAGCACCTCTCGAGCAGTGTCAGGATGTTAACACCCGCAATGAGATTTTCACATAAGCATCTTTGCTTGGCCCCCAGGTTCCCTGCCAGCTCGGCGCACTCATTGCCCCAGAATCCGCCTGTTCTGCACAAGTTTTCCAGCCCCATCCTCCAGTTTCCAGCGCTCCAGGAGAGCCCGACACCCCCCGCTGCTGCCTCTGCCCCCATCCCTCGTGCTCCTCCATCCACCACCGATAGTGGAGCCGGGTGCGGAGCTGCCAAGCAGCAAAACCCTGTTCAAAACCACTGGGGCAGACAGGGAGCCAAGTCTGGCAGGGGGCGAGAGCAGAGCGGTAACCTGGAGCCCCAACGCGCCGCCCGATGCGACCAATTTCCCATATTTAGACTGGGGTTTAGAAGGGTGCTTGTTTCCCTGCGCGCTGCCATCACCAGATGAAAGGAGCCATGTAAGTACTAAGTAGTATTAAGTCACACGTGTAATGTATATTTATGAAAATAATACAGTCAAACAATACCTAACAGATTTTTCCAATAGCAACATTTGTATAATGCCATCGACACTCAACTACTGATAAGTCGGACACACTGGAGGAATTTTAATAAGCCTTTGAAAAGGTTTAACTGATGTGAATTAAGCCACGAGATAATTTAGACACAAGGCCATCATTCTTCAGTTAAAAATAATTGATCTCGAATTTAAACGTCACAGCTCGTGCCCTGCCACACAAATGCAAAGGAAATGTTGTTTGTCACCAGCAGCACGCGGGGCTGATGGACGCGCTCCCGGCGCGAGCCGCAGTGACCCCGAGTTGCGCACGGACCATGCAGGATGCAGAGCAGCTCCCATCCTCACAGGGGGTTTTCCCCCCTTCATTAGGGTTATAGGCAAAGAACCTCACAGGACAAGGACTCAGATATTTCATTTAACAGTATTTGCAGTTATTATCACTACAACACTAAACCCAATACCCTATGCTTTGTGGAGGAGGCTTTGGGGCCAGCATGGAAAGGCCTTAACATTATTTGTCTCTAATCCACAAAAACAGATGCATCATTTCACTCATACATGTAGAATCAGAGCCTTAATCTGGAGTTTACCACTGAATATAGAATTTTTGTTTTGTTTTTGCTTCGAGACAGGAATGGTATAGATGCAGTGCTTGATCCTTCAAGTATTATATTTTTAAAAATCAACAATTTGTCTCCTAAACCACAGTAAATTTTGTAGTAACACCCCCCCCCCCAACAGAGGGATAATTTAATGTCTTGTTGCCTCAGTGATAAGATCAGATGCTTTTCTGCAAGTCTTAAACATCTATGCCCCATCTGTACAGAAAATAACTAACTTGCAGCAGTTAGAGAGCACAGATCCCTTTTGCTGGCTTCAGGAGCGAGTCACCCCAGCATCTGGGAAGTTGCTCACACCAAAGTCCATCCAAAAGCAGGAGCTAAATTCTGCTATCGCCAAGGATATTGGCGCACAGACCAAATTACTTTATGTGAATTAAAGAACAAAAGAAACTGATTTATTTTTTGGACAGTTTGGAATGAGCAAACAGATCACTGGCACAAACCATTCACTCGGGGAAAGCCAGGATTGCTGCCATTCAGCTACCTGCCTTTTTAGAACAGCAATTCTCAAATATCATCTCTGATTCTTAAACAAATACAAGCAACTTCCTGAATCCAGGCAGCATTTGCAGCGCTATACAAGCGAAAAGACGCAGAAGAAGGTGTCGAAGAATCGATGGGGCTCCAGAAGGAAATTCTTCCTGTGCGAACCCCAAACCCGCAGCTCTGTACCCAGGTACAGACTGGTAGCTGAGCGGGCCTCACTTCTCCTGGAAGCACCAACTATTTGCTATCATCACACGCAGGACAGGAGGCCAACTGGATCAATAGCCTTGCTCAATATAGAAAACCTTATCTGTGCTGCCGCCCGGCCAGCAGCAACGTCAGCGCCGCGGTGCCACGGGCAGAGCTATCTCAGAGCAGCAGAGGCACCGCTTGCTTCGGAGCGGGGCGACACCTACGAAAAGCCAGTAATCCAAGAAGAAAATCTTCACCCCGCTGCGCAGCGCGAAGATAAAAGGCAACCAAGCAACTTCCCCGCTTGGTGCGTTTATCAGGGCTGCAAAATAACTCTCTGCTGCGGCAGGTTCAGATTCCAGCCCTGCTCCCGCTGGGATGCCACGAGCCAAAGAACCCGTGGGGACAATGAGAGCAGCCCCCCGCAGGGGTCATGTCGGAAAGCGTCCCCGTCCGCGATACTTCGCCATCGTGCTGTTGAAAAGGAGAGCGCAAAAAGCTTTCATGTTGTTCTATATATACGCGCTTCTATCTATAGGGCCGGGTGTGCGCTGATCCCGGGGGAGACGTTCTCCCTGCCTGCCCCCGGGGCGCTTATCGCAGCGGCAGCGGGACACAGGCAGCTTTATCGCCCGGGCGGGCTCAGCGCAGCCGAGTGGCATTTTCCTTTCATGCCGAACGCGACACCGAACGCGGGGCCGAGCGCTCGGCGGCCCCCGGCGCAGCCCGAGACCCCGGCCCGCGGCCTCGCAGAGCGGCAGATAAGTCGGACGCGCCGGGCGGCTCCCATGGGGCAGCAAAGACTGAGGTCAGGTGCGATACCATCTGCTCGGGCGCACGATGAGGGGGTAAAAACAAAAGGAAGCCCGAGGGGAAGGAGGGGACTATGGTGGTCCAAGTCACCAAGAAACGTCCCCGCACCCTGGGAGATACATCTGCCAGGTCTGCTCCCCCCAAGTCAGTTGTAATGATTTGTCAGTCTGCAGAAGCCAAATGACTCATGCAGTGCTCTGGGGTCCCAACACGACACCTGGGATGGACGGACACACAGCGGCTGCAGGTGCTGCTCTGCAGAGCGGGCTGCCCCACTGCAGCTCCTGCCGAGCACGTAGCAGAGGGAGGTACTCATGCTGTCCCTGGGACCCAGAGGGAAACCAGAAGCGGCCATACTAACACGTCTTCGTGGAGAAGGAAAATAAACTGGTAAAAAGTGCATAAGCAAGTCCCTGAGTTGTTTCTCTCTCTTAATGCTGGCTTCACACATGTTGCATCACTGCTAAATTCAGCAGAGATTGTGCTAGAGAGCACGTGAAAGCCAGCACCAACTTAATCAAGTGCATAAAGATCCCCAGCCCTTCCTCGGACTTTCTTTCATGGGAGGGCACCAAGTTGGGCTTTAGTTACGCTAGCCTACTTGTAATGTTTCTAGATCAGCAACGCATGCCACAGCCATCAAATCTTGCCAAAAAAGCACATTTTCAGCACAAAAAGCATTATTCTGTAATAAACTGATGTTAAAATTCCCATGCTTGAGAAATGCTATGTGTTATTGTGAATCTATTCATGCCGGCCATGCACATGCCGCCGGGCTAGTCACAGAAGCTTCAAGGTTGGAAGGGACCTCTAGACATCATCTAGTCCTCACCGCCCGGCTCGCGATAGCGGCTGTGCTTCACAGAGACATTTTTAGAAGCTCCCAAGCTATGAATTCTGCTTTGGTGAAGCCAGTTATGCAGAAAGCATTTCCAAAGGAGAAATGGAAATAGGCGCTTAATTTCCCTCGATTCTTAGGGGGAGGAAGGAAGGAAAAAGAGAAAAGGGGAAAACCACACTCATTTATTTTCCTATAGAGAATCCTCTTGTAATATTTCCACACCTGTCAACCGTATAACAGATCCCAAATAAATACAGATCACGATATGTCTCTTCTATCCAGTTACGCTGAATGTTAAAACACATTTTAAACTAAAACACATTTAAAACTAGCACCATTCCATTTTTTTCCTTCCGGCTTACGTTCAATCACAACCACCACAAGGTGGCCCCCCTCGAGAACACAGTGGCCCTCGTGGGCCACAGCCCAGCACTGAATCTATCTCCACAGCCCCCTCTTTTTCGTGCTAGGGCTCCCTCGATGCCCCCTGCTCCTGCCTCGCCTCAGGGCCCAGGCGCGCAGCAGGTGGGAGCCACCATCTTGTCTCCTGTGGTAGTTAGTGCTTACTGCTCTCCTCGGAGCAGACCAGAGGGTGCCGGGGCTTGGACAACCCTTCCAACACATCTCCTAGGTGTTGGTTTGTACTTTTTACCTCACAAAACTGAGGGGTACCACAAGAGGCTGAGATACACCGTCCTGCACAGTTCAAACACCACCTCCACCCTCAGAGAGGGTGACCAGGTCACCCAGGCAGCAACAACCTCCCAAAAGGCACAAAACACAACAAATAACCCCAATATCAGACAGGAAAAACAGACACAACCCCCTCCATACCAAACTGCTCCAGTTATAGAAAAGATTAAACACAAACCTACCTTTGGATACAGGAGCTGCAGACACAAGGCCACAGTCAAGCTACCTCCTCCACCTTCCTCAGATGCAGCTCATATCCAACCAAAGCCCCACCAAATCTGCTGCTTTTCTCCCCAAAAGCAAACAGCTGGAGCCACCCCCTCCCTGCTGATTTGTGTTGGGCCTGAGTGGGGAATTCACAGCACCTGTGGCAGGAGCAGCTCTAGCACCAAAGGACCTGCTGGGGCTGGGGGAAGGTTGTTCTCAGCTTTTTATTTTGATTTTTTTAAATTATTTCCCCTTTCAGGACTGCAAATTTAAAATCACCTTATGCAGAAATGATAGTCACAAAAGACTTGAGGAGGTTTCCTTTTTTTAAATCAAGTTCTGATATGACAGAATATTTGGCCCTGGAAGGTCCTTGACAGCTGCTTTTTGTTCTTGGGGTTTCCAGCCAGTCAAGGTCTAAAAGCTAAAATTTCAGTAACCAGATGAGAACAGTGCAAAAACAACACGTTCATCAAAGGGTTTAAAGGGCTTCTTTTTTTTTTTTTTTTTTAAATCCTCCCAATTGCTATATTGTAATCCCCATTCAAAAAGACTAAAGCAAAATTCACCGAAGTTCCTACCATGGTGAGAAGGCTACTTCTGTTTTCAGAGGTTGTCCATATTCTGAATAGAGCATGTAGCAGAGAGAGCACAAGTGAAACCTCCTGCGGCTGCTTGCGCCCCATCACTGCTGACAGCATTGCCCCATGGTCCGCTTAGTGTTCCAGCATCTTCGGGCATTAGTGGAGACCTATTTTTAAACTGCATCCTCACGAGTGAGGAAATATAAGCCACTAGTTTTTGACCACCTGCAGGTTCTGCATTTGAAAAAGACAAGCCGTTTTTCCTCAAAACCAGCTGAATAAATAAAACAAGGCTGCTATGGGTGGCCTAGGAACAAGAGTTGTGGAAAAGGGTTTCTGTCAACATGTCAACTTTCTGTGGCATCTTTTCTTAGGGAGAAAAATTCCTGTAATATGCAACAATATAACAGGCACTTTCTTGCTTTATTTCAATTTCCGTGTAAGGAGTCACTGAGGAAGGATGCACTCAAATGCCAAATAAAGGATACACAAATAAAGGACACAGAAAAAGCTTCCTGCATTCTTTAATCTGAGTATCACTGGACTTTCGTGACACGTTTGCACTGCTGCCCTCTGCGGGACAGAAGGCCGTGCTGGAAGCCCTCCTAGGCCCCTGTGCTACGTCAGGGGGAATGGGCCAACGCTCTTCAGGCAAAAGTCTCTCTTTTTGGAGCTAGATTAAAAAATCCATCTTTACTGTTTAAGTGCAGAGTTACCTGCACAGCTGGCAACATGGTAAATGTGCCTATTGACAAGATGGTAAAGGAGAACTACAAGGATGAGCTAATCCACCAGAGGTAGTCACCTCTCCTCTCCAGATCTATCAGTGGGAACCTAACTTACACAAACAACTTGCCCTCCAATTCCCAATGAATTTAAAAATTGATGCTTACTTGATGACGTATTTCTTCAGATCTGTTACAGAACACATTTTAAAAAATTACTTCACATTATTAACTAAGAATATTTCTAAACCTTCTGTCAGAATCTCATTAACAGAACCGGTCAATCTGCATGTAAACCAGGCAACTTCCTTCCTAGGAGCAGGTAACATCAGTTTTAAGAACACTGCAGTTCTTAAAAGCTCTTTCGGTGCTTGCAAGGTGCTACATGAGTGTGGCACGATACCATTCAGGTTATCAAAGCAAAACAGCCACTCATTGCTTCAGCACAAAAGACACACAAAGCAATCACGGCTGCAGATTTTACTGACTGCAAGAAGAGCATCTGTATAAATAAGAAAAAAATTCAAGCATGCAACTTGTCAGTATTCTGCAAATATGAAGTGCTAAGTGGAATTTTATGCAAAAAAAAAGCACTAAAAAGACTAAAGATTCTAAGAGATCAAGAGTGTAACTTTTATAAATATACTGCACGAATTAATAGTGGCAGAAGGGGTTTGCATTTTTCCTTTGGTCACAGCCCTTCAAGGCCAGGTATGAGCACAGCCAGGCTACATGTACGTTATGATCTTAGAAAAATCATTTCATAAGTACTTGATGCTATGAGTGTTAAACAGAACTTCCAGAAGTTATTCAGGTTCTGTTAGCCTATTATATTTTTTTTAAAACAAAACTGAGTAATGTTGATACAATAAATAGTTTATTAGTGGAATGCACATGAGTGTCTCCCATCCTTTAGTTCTCAGTACCTTCCAGTTACATACACATGTCTATGCAACTTCCAGCCCAAGTCAAAGGCGAAACCACCCTTCACTGCAGAACGGGAGAAAGGGACAAGTTTCAGACTGGCACTGCCGAGTGCCTGCTTCATCAGGCGCATATCCAGTTCCCAAGGCTGCAGCAGGTGAGGGTTTCTTCTTTCCACATCTCGATTTAACTGCTCCTCCCTGATTTGTGCTCATTTAAGTTCTTCTAAGGCAGGTCTCATACTCCGTTTAGTCAGTATAAAATCATGCCTGCTTGAATGCTCTTCCAGCTATTGCCATGTCCCTTTTGCTGTAAGCCTTGCCATTATTACACCATCCCTGATATTTTGTAATAGTTCAGTAAGAGCTTTGGGCTTTTACAAAAATGGAAAGAGTCTTTTCTTCAAAATATAGAGCACGGTGGCCAGGAATAAGGCAAGGGCGAGAAAGATGAGGAGCTTGTCTGTCAGTTCCCTGCGGTTGTACTTCGTTATTAGCTTTCTTCCCAACTGAATTGTCCCAGACATGGATTTAAATTCTTCATTTGCTTCCAGGATGGTTCGTGAAGAATTGGCTGAAATAAGGGAAAAAATATACTTCAAAAATACCTGACAAATGAAATAAGCACACAGAATTTGTTGATGCAGACAGTGCCACTGAGATCCTAGTGAGTCAGAACAACTTAAGACTAAGACAAGTGTAGACCAAGCTCAAGCAGGACCTTTCACCACTCACTAGTACTGATGGATTAAAGCTCTCATGTCCTGCTACCAGATCTTTACTTTTTCAGCTTCTTTGATCAAATCTAGTTCACATCTTTAATAAAGTCAGGGTTACCTAGGAGCTCTGTAGAAGCTGACTGAAGTAAGAACAGAGCTAGAACCACCAGTGTAAGAGATGGGCCTGGTTTTAGCAGCAGCAAGGCAGGTCAGCATTTGAGCACAACTGAAACGCTCACGCCAAGCCAGAACTCTCAATTAGGGTCATCTTGGGGCTTTACAGAACTTGAAAAGGCAGCAAGGAATAGTATGAATCCCTAACTGTCAGGTTCAAGGCTTTTTTTTTTTTTTTTCTGTTAACATTTCGACAAGTACAACTAACAGTTCTTTTGATTCTTCCAAGTGAACAAGATGAAATCAACTAGTGGAAGAACGTATTAACTGGTGTCAGGTAAAGAGAGAATTTGAGAATGTGCCAAAAAGCAGCACGGAAGATGCATCCCTGCCAACATTATTTTGTAAAAAACAAAACCAACACCCAGCAATCCCTGCCTTCCCTCTCTCAAATTACTAAATGACAAAAAGCAAAAGCCCAGGAATACCCTTTGTCTTGCATTACAGAATGTATATCCTGAATGGCTGTGAATGAAGACAAATCACTCTTTATTGAACTGAATGACTAAAGAAAGGTCAGACTCCAAGTAAGTTGTCTTGTTCGCAAAGACAAGTGTAGTATAAATGTTTATGTGAAGGTTTTCAAACCTGGCAAACCATGACATCCCTTCTTAAAGAGAGATTTTGAATATTTAAATATTCTCCAAAATAGAAAACCTTTTCCTTCTCATTGATAAAGTAGAGCTTTGCTGCTTCACAGCTGTATGTATTCACTGCATCCCGAGAAAAGACTCACTCTAAAAAAAGGATAATTCGAACTACTGACTTAGCCACAGCTGGATTCTGTATAAGATTTTTGATAGTTCTTTCCTTGATAAACTCCAAGTGCTGTTCAGCTAGAAACTCAGTGACAAAGTGACTGCCAAACTGTCATTTTTAATGGGAGAAGAAACATGCTACTTCTCCAGGAACAAACTGTGCCCAGCTGCCATCCTCAGATGGCGGGAGAGGAAGGTCAGAAAAAAAAAAGGAGGGGGGGAACTGCTTTATTTAAACTTTACTCTATTTTCTCTTCTGCCCACAAGCACATCCCAAGCAATGCAGCTCTAACTTCTAAATGGTTAATAAATTACCAATTTCAAAAAGCCCCTTGATTTATTGTCCTAGGAACCCAAGCTAAAGCACAGGGCCGCATGTGGGTCGCGCCGTCCCTGATGCTCTGCTGACAGAGCAAGTGACTTTAGCTTCAAGTTATTTGGTCCCTACATCTTAGTCATCCCAGCTGCAGACTGGGTAGAACCCATCTTCCACATGTACTAAGTTTCCTCCATGTGCAGGCCTGTACTTAGGCTTCTATTGTCCTTTCTCCTGCTACATGCCTGCCAGGACAAGTGCGCAGAGCAAGTGCGCTCCTCACGCTGCAGAAAGTCACTCTCCTTTACACTTTTATGCAGAACTAAACCACAGCTGTTCTTCCTGTCCCCTCTTGTTTACTTGAGGGCCAAGAAAAACATCATGAAAGACAGTCCAGCAAATACTTCTAGGCAATATGCCATTATTATTTTCAGTTTCTATCCAAGTGTTAGAGGAGTTCTGCTGCACACTTCTTTAGTTATCATTCTATTAAGTTTGGGATTAGCAGGCCAACTTTTCACTGTGCTCCACACCTTGGCAGTGTGTCTCTGCCCCTCCTAACAGAACTAATGAAAGACAATTCCATGATTCAATCCACAGCCAAACACCCAAATTACACCTGTACCTAGGGTCTGCACGGTCTCCTCGCTCTGCTGGACTTGCTGGGACATCATCCTACTAATGCCCATCAGACTCTCTGTGATGTTGCTTGCACTCTCTGCCAGACTCTCCTTTGTAGTCTTTCTGAAAGGGGAAGGGAAAAATAAAGGAGGAAAGAATAAAATTACATCTCTGGGTATCGTAGTGAAGTGCTGCTGACAGGGAGGTGAGAACAGAGCTTGCAGAACATATCCCCAACAACATACAAAAGACAGAACGTGGTTTTATTACTGAATGAGAAATTATGGTATGTATTCATTATTGACATTAAGCATTAAAATGTTAAAGCCATGAGCCAAAAGAACCGTTAGGCAGTGGCTGAGAATCTCATGGACTCATATTTCACTAATTATTAATCCTTCATTATACCACTTCATAAAGTGGCACAAAAGCGTTAATACCACTTTTGTTTTCTTGGACTTCTGCTGCTTCACAATAAGCTAACTTTTCAATACGCTCGTTTTATGAACTTAATCCAGCTCTGCATGTGAAAACAGACTGGAAAATGCTTTCTTACTTATTTACGTATCTGATTGGATGTAACATAAAAAAAAAATGTTGCAAATAACTTGAAGGCTATCTTTACTTTTCTGCACAGATGGGTCAACACAGAAAAGTCTACAATTATTAACATCCTTAACACTTCAAAACCTACACAAAAAAAGCCAAATGCACTCACAAAAAATCTGTCCAAATACAATCAGATAACTTTAATATAACACATTTTTCCTTTTAGAACTAGTGAATATCACCTCTACTGTTTAAATCTGTTTTCAATTTATAGAGAGGTTTCATACCTTTGTCTCAGGGTGTCTCTTCCCTGCAGCAGCTGATCTTTCTCAGAGTTGTCAATGGCAATTTTGCATGCTAGATTGGCCTTTCTCCAAGCTGCCTGGTTGCTGAAATGATCAGGGCACAATGTGGTACCTCACACACAGTAACACTTTGCAAGCTAAAGCAAAGTTTTTCACAGAGGAACTACCCTAACTGAACGCCCTGCACACATACATGAACTATACGTTACACCACAGAATAACCATGCAGTTTCCTTTGGTCACTTCACCTGTGTCTATCTTTTATGGAGCAAGGGAACGAAGGATACGATGTGAGCTATCAACCAACGGGCTCCTGAGCCACTGCCTTAGATGCCTGCACGGCTCCAAGGGGATCCAACCCAACAGACCATGACTAGGGTCATGGGCAGGACAGAGGGAATGAGGAGAAGGAAGTCCCACCCCTACTGAGCAGCTCCCATGGTCCCGGGCAAAGCGGCTTTGTGCCAGCGACCACGTTTGCAAAGCAGGATCCAACAGCTGCTGTGCGAGAGCCCAGCACCTCTAGATTTACCTCTCCCTTGAGAGGGGCCCTGTAAGCAGCACCCGCTGCCCAACGCACCTCAGCATCTGCTTCTTATGGTTCTCCACCTCCATCAGCAAGGCTTGCTTCTCCGATTCTTTGTCTTGCTCCTTGGCCATCTGCTCAAGCTCCTTGGAGGGAAGGCAGAGACAGGGAAACCTGATGAGCTGCTGCCACCACCTGCGAGTCACCCCGTCCCCTCCTCGGGGCGGGAAGGAGCCGACACCGAAGTGAGCACCGCCACCGCCTTGCCCGCAGCCGGGGCTCCCTCAGCCCCGCGGCTCTCCGCGGCGGCGGCGAGGGCCGCGGCAGCCTCACCTGGAGGCGGCTGCGCAGCTGCTGGAACTTCTCCTTCACGGCGGCGTTGAGCTCGGTGAGGGCGCTCAGCGGCCCCGGGCAGTCCCGGATGTCCTGCAAGGGAACGGCGCGCTGAGCGGGGCCCGGCGCGGAGCGCAGCGCAGCGGGGCCGCCGCCGTTACCTGCACGGCCGCCTTGATCTCCAGGTCGAACCTGACGATCTCCTGGTTGCAGACCCGCAGCGGCACCGCGCCGCCCGCCGCCATCTTGGGAGCAGAGGCCGCGCTCGCGGCCGCTCGGGCGCCGCC
>VZSG01000072.1:1249199-1270450 GCA_013398315.1 Nothoprocta pentlandii | reverse complement strand
CGACGGCGGCACCGGGGAGCCGGGCCCGCCCGGCGCCTTCGGCCTCGCCCCGCGCGGGAGCCGCGGGGCAGGTCCAGCCCCGCACGGGGACCGAGAGAGGCAGTCACCGCAGGGCTAAAATGGCGCTGACAGGCGAGCCGCTCACCTCCCCTGCATAGGGACCTTTTTTATTTTTTATTTTTCCCTTCTCGGCATTAGTGATTAACTTATCGGATCACTAACGCCACTTAATAAATGATTCCTGTCATGTTCCCTTTCGCAGTGCAAGGGAAATGGGGGACAAATGTGGGTCTTTCTGTGTGCAAACGCCCTCCATTTTGCCCGCGTTGCCCTGGGCTCGCGCTGGCAGCCGGGGCTGGCGACCGCGTCGGCAGCCGCCTCCAGGAGCCTCTAAAGGGACCTGCTGGGTTTCGGTGTGGGCTCCAGCGCCCACCCAGCCGCTCTGTGCATTGGCCATTGCTAGGAGCTGGGAGAAAATAAAAAGATAAAATTAAAAAAGCAGGTTGTTTTCTTACCAAAGGCCAAGTGCAGTCATTACTGGGCGTTCCTGCACCCGTCTTGCAGGGAGGGAGCCCCTCGAGCTGCCCACAATGCTGGCCCAACGCAGTGGGGAGGAAACCTGGGTCTACGTGGGTGCGAAACGTGGGTGCGCGACGCAGAGCCCCCGCGCGCAGGGGAGCACCCCGCCATGCCAGACCACAATCACCTGAGACTGCTCTGTTTTCCTCCACGATTTTTATTTTAAATTACAAAGGATGTTGCATACATTGATGAATTTGTATCTGAATAGAAGTGCGAGGGATCAAGGGTGACAGAGTAAACAGAGTCAATAGTTAAATTGTGCCTCTTTTTGGAAAAAGAAAAAAAAGAAAGAAAAAAGAAAAACTACACAACTATAAACCAACATTAGACATTGCAACTCTTTAACAGATCATGCTCTTAACAAGGTAATTTTATTTTCTAACAGAGACGGGACTTTCGGTAAGTTTTTCCGAGCTCCAGTTGGAAGTTGAATACAGAGTATCAAGGACAGCATTACAACCGTGACTCCAAGCACAGGCAGAGCAGGATGCCAGCTTTGGCTTAAAACGCCTTCTTTTTTTTTTTTTTGGCCTTTCACCACTTATGTCAGCATGTGCCGTCAGCCTTAGAGTTCACTCAACCACAACACCGAGCAATGAGAAATCTTACTTAGATGAAATACTTTAGGATAGGGGATTCACACTAGATCTTGTTCTTTTTTTTTTAAACCAAAAGATTGTGTCAGGCTCCTTTTGTTAGTCCCAAATCCAATCCAGGAGTTTTCTTACTGTAGCCAGTTGATTTATCTAAATTTCTATTAATTCAGGTACCTACGTGTCGAATATTCTTAAATGAAGAAAAAAATCACACTGGTGTTATCTAAAGATTTTACTTTTTTATATTATTTAAATGAAAAGTGTCTTAAAGTAGCTCTTGCTTCACTTTTAGCTCCACTGCTCATTAGGACAACAATAAATGTGTAGCCAGGACTTGCTCTTGTGGAAGTTCGTGAATGTCTAAAAGGCTGAGGATAATTCAGTGCGCGCACACACCTTAGCATGCTCGAAGCATTGGGGAGGAAAAGCATGGCATATTGTGAAATGTAAATCAGAGAAGGATAGAGACATTTTTTGTATGCTGTGAAGATAGAACCTACAATGCCATTTTGTATCCATGACATTTCAGAACCCCAGTTTCTGTTAGGAGATGTTCAGAAGTGGTGTTTTCTCAACATACTAATGCCCTTAGTACAGTTATGAGGAGAAGCAGTCACCGAAACCGTAACTGTCTGAAATGGTCTTCACACGATCCCTGGGGTGAACAGAATAAAGCTCAGCTCTGCGCCCAGCTGTGTCACTAAGCCAAGACCACATCTAGCAGCACACGGGACTAGATGGATTCCAACTGAAGCCTCTAACTTAAAAATATAGTAAAATCATGATCAGATGAGTTCTCACAATTCAGGTAGCGAGGCCAAATACGGACCCTAACATTCACATCACATAATTGACCTAATGCCTCAACAGAATTTCAGGAAGACTAGCAAGGACTTCTGAGGAATAGATTTGCATCTGCTATTTCTGCTGAAGGCAACTTGTATACAACCCTTTGAAGTTCTCCTGATAAAGCCTTTTGCAGCTTTAAAAAAATAGCTATGTCTAAGTGATTTATGGAAAAGAAAAGCACACCTATTCTTTACATTGTGTGAATAAGCTGTTTTATTAATGAAGGCAAGTATTGGATAATTGTTTTAGGGGAGGCATCTCGTTTTTCCAACAAAATCCAAACTGACATCAGTGTATTTCAGGAGCGTCGGCTTCCTTTTAAGTTAGTTAAAAGACCCTTCATTCATTCTAGATTTTTGTTTTTTACCTTTTTCTTGGCCCACTTTTCTCAGTATGAAAAAAGTCTGCTCTATGTAAAAATTAGGAAAGGAACACATCAGAACCTGACTCTCACATCAGCTTTACAGTAATGCAGCTTCATTAAATCACAATGATTTAAACGGTAAGAAAATCCAGCCCACTCACACCTAAACAGAGCTTTAGTTACAACTAACTCGCTTCCATCCCAAAAAAGTACTCAACAAATATCAGCAAATGTGATCAATAAATCACAGAAGGGAAAGTGTTAGCAAGAGGGGCTTGGGGCTTAAAAACACCCTCCGTGAGCACCCCCAGATTTTGCAAGGCCATTCAAAAACTGGTCTTCCATATAAATACAAAACAACTACTAGTGAGAGGAACTGAAATCAAATCCATCCAAACTTCCCTCGGGATGCTTTTATCAGCTCCGATTTGCTTTCAGAAAGGTCAGGGTTGAAGAGTTCGAGGGGAATGAGAAACATTTAGTTCTAGACGTACAAGTAAGGCACAATATAAAGCCACATCATAATCCATCATGAAGGAAAGAGGAAAGGACAAGAATCATACATGGTACAGCAGAACAAGCAGCCCATCAATTGAAGAAGTGTGGCACCTAAATTCAGACTGATGAGATCTCGACAAGAGCAGTTAGGACAGCATGCTTTAATATGGAAACAAACTCTAGAGAATCCAGTGTATCAGATAAAGCAAGAGCTTTTGTTTGCATTAAATCAAAAACGTGTAATTGTTTTTGGATATAGGATTAAAAGTGAATATTCACAATGCCTACACTCAAAAACAAACAAAAAATCCAGGACTTCATTAAGATCCACAGACCATGTATGAACACTGAAAATCTTTAGAAAATGGCTTTCTCTAAAGATCATCCAAAAATGCATGCCACAATTGCCAAAAAACAGAACATGTACATTTGCTGTTTTTTATACCCTTATAAGATTTTTGTTTGTGATAAGTATACACTAAATGTATAATATTTTAATGACACTAGAGGAAGCAGATTGTTACTGGCATTAAAGTACAACCATTTCTAGACGGTTTAAATGCCACAGAGTCCCCTGGTTAAAATGTAAAGCTGCACAGCTTGCCTATGTCACCTTTATGATAAAGTTAAACCAGCAAAAGGTCTTATCTTTACTCTACATTTTACTGCCAGGTTTTATTTATATCAAGTATCGCTGCAGCATTCTGACCAGCCCAGAGTTAGCAGCAAGTGGCAGGAATCATATAAAACGCAGTTTCTTTTTTTTTTTTTCTTTTTAACAAAGTGCTTTTCTAAGATATACATACATATAAATAGGTACAAAATAAAGTGTCAACATTAAAAAGCTCAACTATTTCAAAGCTTTAACTTAAAATAATACATAGAAAACACTGAAATGCAAGGTATGGAATTCACTACAGGTTCCACCTCTACCTTGAAATGCTAGACCAAAATCATATTCTGGTTTTCAGACAAAAATAAAAAGCTATAAAGTTATATTTGCTCAGCATTCCTGAGCAGTAAAAAGGGGGCTTTTTAATACCTTGTCAGTTCAATTTGTCGCAAAAGTTTTTACCTGATTGCAAACCTGCTTTCAGAACATTCAGAAAAGCTGCCGCTCTGCCCGGTTTTGCTATAAGCCAAGGAGCTCTCTGATGTGAGGAGGGTGCTAAGCCGTTCCTAAGAGAGGCGCAGCACTGCTCCAACCTCGGTGCAGATCTGGCTTTACCTTCACAAGAGACATTCCCCGTGGAGGCTTTACGGGTTGGACGCTTTTCTGCAATAGCCGCAGCATCAGCAACGCCTACGAGCACAACACAACTGACCCACGATGCAGAGAAGCAGCCAACTCTCACCTCACGCCAAGAACGACAACAACACAAACACCTGAAACCCAAACACTCGGATTTTGCAAGTCTTAAGTGGATTTTCAAAGTTTTGCCTAAACTGCCCTGGGTATTTGTTTAGTCTCTGGAAGGAAAACCTTTCCTTTCTGAACAGCTCAGTAGTGGTATGTGGCCTCCTCCTCCCTTCTGGGTTTCCAGCACATTCAGACACGGGGCAAGGGGTGCGCGCCCGCCGGCCGCTCTCACTGCGCCGTCACTGAGCCGGGCGCTGTTAGAGGATGCGCTCGGATATAAAAATAATCTACATATAAACAAAAAGGTATCACAGTACAAACAGACAAACTCGAAATGGAGAAGTATCCCAAAGGGAGTGGGGAGAAAGCCTTCATAGACTTTGCATTTTTTTTTCAGCAGCTACATTTGAAAATATTTGGTATTTTCTATTTTCAGTAAACAGTGTTCTGTCATTTTTTTAAATAGGGTGAGAAAAAATAGGGAGGAAAGTGGGGGGGGGGGGGGGGGGGGGGGGGTCCATGAAACCAGAGAATGATCTTGCCTTGAGATAAAGGACTTTCTCATCAAGGGCTAAAGCTTTTAATCTGTACTTTAACACTGACTACAAAGCCAACTCTTATTAGCAGAAGAGCAAATAAGAACTGTGTGTTAATATTCCCCAATCATAGAAACTACTGAATTAACAAGAATAAGTCACATATAAGTTTGAAGAAGCTAGTTTCGAAATACCTGTACAAAAATATAAAAGTCTATAAATTTTTTTTTTGTTTTTAGCCTGTGTTGATCCTTGGAAACATCACATGCATAATAATACATCAACTGGAAAAGTGGCAACTAAGGAATTAGATATTTGTAGCTCTTTTTTCTCTTTACATATATACACATTACAATAAAAATAATTTTATTTTGGTTGTTTGGTGGAAGTATACTACAACAAGCTAAATATATTTTTTTTTAATTCTCAAAGTTGAAAACTATTTTACCAATAGCTTACTAAAATCCAAATATATTAAAATCTCCTACAGTAAGTGCAGAGAAAAAAGATTTAAAGACTCCGAGATGGCCACCAACTTATCTACTGTGGAAGCGAACTACAAGAACAGCAAAATAATATTGTTATGTATGAATGCTCCTTCTGTAGATAATTGGACCCAAACAAAAAAATTCACAGTTCAGTAAGATCCCTAACCCTGACCTTTAATTTTTTTTTTTTTTTTTTTTTCTTTTGTTTTTACATTCAGTACAGTATCATATAAGCTGTGCAAAACTTTACTTAGACTGGCAGTTCGCCATATCAGTTGCATTTGTCTTTGGTACAAAAATAAACAATCGCATTAATGTGCAAGTATTTGTTTTCTTCCGGCCAAAGTACCGAAATTAAGTTTTCTAGAGCCATCTTTTATACAATACATAGACTCTGTGGCATATATCTACATTTTCAACATATTCCTATATACATTCAAAAATTTTAAGAGCTGGAACAAATACATTAAAATCTATAATCTTACCAGCTATATATCGTTTTTCCCTCAGGGGTTTTCTTCATACAAAAACGTTACCAGCTTATTCTGACAGCTCTCCCTCCAAAATACAAGGCACAAAGAATATACTTTTTTTTTCTCTTACTTGCACAGACATTTAAATACTATATTAAGCTCAAAAAATTAAATTCTTATATGGCACACTAGCTCTAATGCCATGTGTGCTATGTACAAGTTAATGGATGCAATGAAAGCTTACTGTTTATTCTTTTTTTAGAATAACAAAGAAAATTTGGTAATTCTAAAAAGAAAGAAAGAATCCTTAAACTGATAGCTTTACAAAAAAAAAAATGCTTCCTCTTATTCGACTTGGAGCATAAACTTGCTACAATGTCTGGCATGTGCTAAACATTTTCACCAGCAAAAACGTGTTTTTGCTTCTAAAAAAAAAGTGATACAGACTGGTCCTAGATAACTTAAAAAGAGTCCTAATCTCCTTAGTTAAGCCTAAAGCAGCTTTCAAACTATCTGGTTTATGCTCCAAAAATGCTATTAAGCATTTCTTTTTTTTATCATGCTTTGATTTCTTTTACTACATTTTTATTTAAAACAATGGAACCTAATTGTATGTGTTTAGGTACTGCTAAACTGCCGTGCAGAGCAGAATGCAATTTACAATGAAGTGTTTGACAACACAGGTGAGTCTGACCGATGAGGACGGGCGAGGGGATGTCCTAGACTTTTGACATTGGTATTCGCAGCCCTACAAGGCCACCAGTGGGGTCTCCTTCTGCAGTCTTCTCTAAAACCTGGTTCACAAATTCTGATGTTTGTCCAGCTACAGGTAGTCCTTAAAAGGAAAGTTAATAACACACGTTATAAGACTGCCATTATTTGCAGGTTCCTCTGAGTTTAAAGACAATTAACATTTTGGTCAGTGACGAATTAAAAGGCCTAAAAAGTTTATAAAGGGGTAGCAGTTTTTTTTTTTCTCTATTCCAAAAATAGTTGTTGATGTAACACTCCATAAATTACATGTCTCTTCATATACATGCGAATACATTAAGTTTATTGCTTACCCAGAGTATCCTTAATAAGCACATTCAATTTTTGTTCCATGCTGACCCCTCTATCGTCTTTAGGAAACTGCACGCGATTAACAATTTCTTGTTTAATGGAGTTGATCACAAACAGTAAATTATCTGCAAAGAAAGAAAGAAAAAAAACCTAGATGAGGATTACACCATATTCCTTCTGGAACAAAAGACTTACTCAGTTGTCCACACACTGTCATCTAGAAGAAGTGTTAAATATGTCATAGTTTACTTACTGTAACATCATAGACAATCCAAACAAAAGCACTACATTATTATCTGTAAAGTAGCTCAACACTGCAGGTAACCCAAGTTATGTTCACTCTATGAAGCAGACATCAGCATTGCTTTCTCTATAAGCTGCCAGTTATGACCCAGTTACATGAAGACGCAAATCAGAGCCTTGCATTACGAATGTAAAAAAAACTAACAAGTGAAGAGTCATATTTACCATATTCTGTGTTGAGACCCCAGAGTTTTACTTTGTTAGCTTCATACTGGGCTTTCTTCTTTAGTCTACAAGCCCTATAGTAAGAAGAATTAGAACATTTTTCAAAACTTCCAGAATACTACGAGCATCTGTTTGCATTAGCCACATGAACTAACTATTAACCAATACTTGCAGAGCTTTGATGTACAAAATCATCTACTCAATCAGGCTCACTGAAAGCATGCTGCTACCTATATTTGATTACATTTCACATTTTCTCACTGCATCAAGCATTTGTCCTGCAGCCAAGTATGCCAGCTTCTAATGGAAATAAATCATTAGCTAGGGAGCAGACAAGCGAGATCTCAAAAGCCACAGCTGCCCTGCTTTTTGATAAGACAGGTAATAAACCTGCCATGGGGGATGCGAAGATGAAGCAAGTTCTCTCAAGACAAAAAAATTAGTTAGGTCTGACTTGTACACCTGAAGTAATGCGAATTTCCTCATCCAAGTAGTGCTAACTAGGACTTACCTGGAAGCCAGTTTGTTCTTTTCTTTTCGTGACCTTGGTCTGGCCGTTAAGGGAAGTTCACTGACTGGGGTCAGGTCACTGATCACCTTATTCAGTTTTCTCAGCTCATTCCCAATCTGCAGGAGTTTTCTGGGGTTGGGAGTCAGGTCTTCTACATCAGTCCTCCGTGACTTCTTTGCTGCATATTTCCCTGTTTTGAATATGCAGAAAATTGGGTTGGGAAGTAACGGAATATGTATACAAACCTGCAATAAACATTCTTAAATATTGTATTTTGGTGTAGGTTCCTTTGTTCATCACAGAACAGAATTGAATTCTGTGATCCCTATGCCTTTCACAATAGCATTTCCAGACAAACAACTTCATACAATTCATATTCTATCCAGATCAGATAAGCGCAAATTCTGCTGGCCAGGACAGAAATGAATTGGAAGTGACGAACACAGCAGGGCTGAAACAGGTATGTCACAAGTTCAAACACACTTGTTTTGCCCCCGCCCTAACTTGCTAACTGCATTCAGACAGTAAATTTTCTCTCACACGAGATGCTTGAATTCCTAAGTAATCTTATTCCTAAAACTCCACATTAATAATGTCTATAAAGACGTGGCACTGCAATGACCTTCACAGATAATAATCTTAAATGACCCAAGTAAGGACTAACCAAACCTGTTTAGATGTATTTGAGACTATTTCAGGCCTGGATTTCCTGGGGAAACATACATATTCTGGATACAACTTGTATTTCTTATGATATTCTGCCACTGGTGCATGTCTCTGGATCCTCACTGAAAAATGTCAACTATTACAGATACTTCAATGAAAAAGGGAACAAGAAAACAATCATAATTCCTGCAAGGGGCTTGTTCTCAGTGATGCTACTCACCCTGGACGTACAGTGAGCTGGCCATCAAAAAAGTTGCAGTAATAAAATAAAGTTATTAGATCAATAGGTTTAAGCTCCTAAGAGGCTATTTTAAAGAAACAGTTTATTCACAGAAGAGGAAGTGCCTCTCTGAGCTGCATTTGCATTGGTGAGAGGAACAAGGGAGGAGCAAAAGAAAACAATGATGTCTCGTTGCCCATCCTTTGCTTCATATTGCAGATAAAGTGAATTTGGCACCTGAGATCACAGGCAGCTTATTTCTAACGTAAACAATACTGAAACCATCTAACAGCTTCCAGGAGCAAATATCAGCCATGTGACCCCCCATGATGTTTACAGTAGCACAACTGTAAAAACAAATTCCCCTGCTGCCCCCAGAAGACTCTTGGAAGTTACAATTCTCAGTTCATCCCCCTTGCTCTGCAAGGAACCCCATGGACGGGTACTGCTCAGGGTGCCTTCCCTGGCCACAGAGCTGCACTCTCAACTGAGCAGCAGTTATCAGCGTGTTAAGGGTTTATTTGTGTGGCCAAAACACAGCTTCCCAGCAGCGTCAGGTGGGGCAATTTGGCTACACAGGCATCAGCCTCCAGTGAAGGCATCCACTTGTGCCCTGGACTCCGTCCTTACCATGGTGGAGACCGTTCTTCTGGTACATGTTGCTGGGTAGCGTGTCCCGATCCCACTCAGACGGCCTCAGCATCCTCTCCTGCTGCGACGGCGTTAGCTGCTCACTGTACTCCCAGAAGTATCTTCGTTTGCCTCTTTTCCGACAGGATATTGCGGTCATTTCTTTTAAATCCTCCACAGAATCATTTTCATATCCTGAAAGAATGCAGTTTTGTTTTTTGTTTGCTTGTTTTTAATGTTTACAAGACTGTTTCTAACCTTTTAATTATGGAGCGAGTTTTTTAGAAATTAAGAGTAAAAAGACAAGACAACAGCCTGTTTCACATCATCTTATGGACTCAGATTTAGCCTCAGCTGTTACCAAGTATTTGCTTTAAATACAGGAATAGACATTCAGCCAGTGATGGTTTTTCACTGGCTTAATAGAGACAAATTATTGATGCACAGAAGGCCCCTTTCTGTTGTTTGACGCCTTAAGACTCATTGCTTTTCTCCCCCACACTCTCACTACTGTGGGGGAGAGATGGCAGCTGCTGGACAGTGTTCTTCCACCTTCTCCATTTGCTCCTTTAATTTGCAGGACAATCCTAACTCTCCTCCACATCTTTGATTAGTCTTCAATCACAATGTGCACAAACAGAGAAGGGTAATCAAAATAAAGATGGATTAGCAAAAGACTCATACACAAAATAAAATTACTGCTGGCTCTTGCATTTGGGAAATAAGTGTAACTCTCCACCTCTATTACATGCTAAAAGAAGAGCAAGCGTCAGGACAGGAGGCCGTGCCATGAGGACCATGCACTAAAGTTTGTGAGTAAAGAGCATATAATATAAATATATAAAATATATATATATATTTAATATAAAATATAAAAAATAAGCATATAAAAGCACATAAACTGCTCCATCCCTTTCCTCCCTTTTCAGTGGGATGAAGAGAAACGATCCACAGCAAAGCTACACAGTATTGTAGAGTTACATTTTGATGCACTTGGCTTAACTGTCCTTGAAATACATTGAAACTAAAAGGCCATTATGCAGAGTGCAACAAAATACTCAAACCACATTTATGGAAACATTCCCCCCCCCCTAATTCTTACATATGCTTTATAAAACCAAATTAAGATAGTCTGCATTAAGGGGAAAAAGCACTATACTGTCTTTTGCACTGAAATACTATATGTTACATAATGTATGTATAATAATGTATATGATATGTTACATTTAATAAAAGATACCGTATTTCAAAAGCAAGTTCAATCTCTAATAAATGGGCTGCAGGCTTAAGCCTGGCCCCCCGTGCAAGGCTCAGCATCGCCGTTTCCCAGTGGCCCAGGGGAACCCATTCTCCATTCCCTTCCGTTACATCGGTCTGTTGGCACTTGAGCAACAAGTTGAGAACGGAAACCCAAACTTTGTTGTTTTGGTCTGAGCCTCCCTCACCTCACACTCCAAGGCAGGAATAAAAGTTAGGTACGGAAGGCTGAAAGCTGTTCTAAAGCTCTGTTTCCAATCATTACATCAATATCTTTACTTTGACTCACTAATTTAAACATAAAAAAGATATTTTAAACAAAAGGAACAGAACAGAATTGAACAACGAAACACGCTTACTGAAAAATAAATTTTCTTTCAAGGTAAAGGGATCAAAATCATGATATCTGTCTCGTTTATCATGACAATAAAAGGAACGCTGCCCAGACTGGCCAATAACCAGTTCCAAACACACACACTTGCTACCGTAATTCAGTGCCAGAGGCGGCTTTGTGTACAGCCCCATACAGCCCTTGGAACAACAGCCAAGGACAGCAAACTGGTTTTGGTGAAGCTGAGTTTCATGCACTCTCAAAACATGCAAAGAAGAGTAAACAAAAGCAGACTATGTATAAAATATGAACATCAGTGAGTCAATAACAACCACCTAAGTCTTTGTCCTTTTAATAAAATCTATCTTTGCTTTAGATTTTTGAACTGAATTGCTTTCAGTACTACAGAAGGTTAAATCTTCCAACGCCATGTTTATTTTTAGAACGTGTTTCCACAGTATTCACCTCGACTCGGAAGACACCAAAGGCAAAGCAAAGCTCTGGTGCAATGCAATTAAAATCTTTCCAGATACTATTTTCTAATGTATAAAACCATAGAGCAAAACCATCTTTTAGTACCACCACAATCAACATGAATTCAAGGCACCTTTAGGTGCTGGGAGTGACTGCGGGGCAGTAAAATTTCAAAGTATTTAATAATTCAAAGTCAAATTCCAAGTAGTTAACACAGTTGCACCAACTGCAACGCCACCATTTCAATAGGATGTCTCTTTCTCGAGATTTCCAGCCTTTCTGTGGCCGTGCCTCCGCGTGCCGCAGGGCACTGCCTAGGTCAGCAACTGTGTTTCCTTACAGAGAGCTGTAATAGCGACTCAAAGGCTCCTGTGAGAATAAGTACAGGTTGCTCAGTGCAGAAGAAGGGAGGAAAAGATTTTAAAAATGCTACTAAAATATGTTATGCACACATAAAAGTAACATGAGGGGCATTAAACACTCAACAAGTTTAACACCCACTCGGGAAATCTCCTTTATAAAATAACAAATCTGATCTTAAGAGTTCAACATGACAAGTATCAGAGAAGCTGCTGTTTTAAAAAGGGAAAATGTCAATTGCCTTTTCATCACCCTGAAAAGTTACGCATTTCCAAATGTTTGAATACCTTAATTCTTCAGCTCTACTAGAGAGCTTTTATAAAATGTGAATATTATATCCTCTATAATTAAACTAATGCTTGGTTACAGTCCTGTCCTTTTCCCTCCATAGATTTTATTTCTACAGAATGCCTTGTTACTTTCTGGATGAAGGTTGGCTCTTATTTTCGTTGTTAATGCTCCTTTTCTACATCCAGAATAGGAAAAAAAAAAAACATCCTTAGCAGACCCACTTAGTAATACTGCTGAAAACTACAAAGAAATCATTTCACTAGTTTCAATGACATGTATTGTTTAGATTCTGTAGAAAACCCCATGTACAGTAGGACTTACATAAATTATGGAATTATTTTACTCGGACTATGATTTCATAATAGCTATTAAGAGCTACAGCTCTGAATACATTCAAGGCAGCAGCCCACCAAAGCACTAGAAAGCTCTGCACATCCTATCAGCAATCCACCAAAAAGTAGACAACAATTGCTTGTTGTACCTTAGGCTACAAGCTATGTTTCCTATAATCTCTATTATTGTTTTATGACCACAGTTTATCTAGTTTTTCTAGAAAGAGTGAAAATGCTTATCTTGCAAAGCTTTCATTAATCACATTTTACAAAGCACTAGAATGAGAGGTGGTACTGTAAGACCAGGTGGTTCATCTGTAACTATAAAACACTCCAAGGCATTTTCTACTCAGCAGACATAGATTCATTAACCTTAATAAACTCCAACACTGCTGGTACCTGGTTCTGAGAAAGTATCGCTGATGTCATCGTCTTTATCATCTTCATAATCTTCCTCCTCATCATCGTTTTCAGACAGCTCATGTTCACTACCAAATCCTTCATCGTGGTCCTCATCTTCAATATCTTCCTCATCCTCCTCATCTTCTTCAGGGTCTCCCTTGGTGGACTGGTCACCCAAACTGTCTGTGACAAAAAGGGAATAGTTGTGCTCTTCTTTCTTCTGTGAAGAATCTGACACTGACGTGCTGGCAGAAAGACTGCTCTCTCCTGCAGTAAGTCCTGTGGTTTCTGGGGGTGGACTGACGAGCAGCTCTTGAGTTTCTTTAAAAGGCAAAACATTAGGAGTACTGTGACTGTGTGGGGACTCTATTCCTTTCCTTTCTTGCCTCTTTGCTACAGCACCACAGTAGCAGGTGTTTTCCTTTGCTGCATCCACGTGTGTCTGGCTCAGCATGGGTCTGCTCTGCGGTAAAGGATTGATCTTTACTTTCGCCTTTTTAACATAGTCTTTACATTCAACATGAACGTTCACCTTCTCGCTGCTGTAGACGTTGGTCTTCCCCATGATTTGGGTGCTGGAAGTAGGCTGAGCTGCAGCTTTGCTCGCCTTCTGAACACAGTCCGACAAAGGAGCCTCAGCCTGAACGTTCTTGGAGGAACAGACTGGGGCCGCAGCTCTGCTGGCAATTTTTTTGCCAGGTAACAGAGAATTTAAAGGGTTTTGCTTTACGCTAAAGAGTGAATCGGGGTAATAGAGTGAATCAGAAACAGGCTGGGAGTCCTCACTGTTAAGCTGAGCCAGAGTTGGCGTTTTGCTGATCACTTCTTCATCTTGATATGGGCTTGAAAAGTCATCAAGGCCCAGATAATCCACCTCTTTTGTTCCCCAGATATCACAACTAGTTAGTTTAGTGTACTTAGTTAAGTCTTCACAGTACGTATCCCACTGCTCCCACTTGGAGGTGAGAGCAGCTTCTTTGTCCAGGATATCCGTAAAAGACTCCAAGCTCTCCAGATCTTTGCAGTCCTCCATGGAAAGTAAGTTGTCTCTGGAGCTTTGTTGATAGTCCATTTCTCTGTCCTGTGCACAAGAAGACAAGTAAAAAATTAATATTTAAAAGAAAAAAAGTCATCTGTTCTCTACTTAAATGGTAAACAACTGCAATGAAGGATGAGAGAGTGTTAACACATGAAGACACCTAATCTATCAACTACAGTCTTGTTTTGACAGCCCGACTGAAATCTAATTTTCACGTTCCAGCTACAGATCCTTCTGAAGAGGCAGATAAAGATACAAGTCAAGGCCTGATGATCTTTCTTCTCTTATTGTATATTTACCTGATCGTTAGGAACTAAAC
This sequence comes from Nothoprocta pentlandii, assembly GCA_013398315.1. Lineage (NCBI taxonomy): Eukaryota > Metazoa > Chordata > Aves > Tinamiformes > Tinamidae > Nothoprocta > Nothoprocta pentlandii. The sequence continues at coordinate 1,256,342 of VZSG01000072.1, read as the reverse complement.
TAGGACTAACCTCCGCACATTTCAAATACTAAAGACATCAAAGGCAAATGACTGTAGTCTCCACTAACCTAAGTGGAGCCTTCCTGTGTGAGAAACGGAATACACTCAACTTCAGCAGTCCCTGGAAAGCCTCATTCAAGGAAGATGGATTAATGAACATGAGTTTATTTTCTCCTTTTACGTAAGGAAAACAAAGGATGCTAACACAAGTAACTCACAAGTCAGCTTTTGGTTTGCTTCTCTTGCATTCACATCTTGGCTGAAGTAGCATGTGCTGCCCTTGCAGAAAGAGCTTGTTGCAAGGAAGAGTCTCAAGCCCCATTACATAAAATGGACACAGCTCCAATTTAAGAGTTATATGTCAAGTCTTTCCTACTGCCCAGCTAAAGTGTGCGTCTATTGATGAAGCATTTGCTGGACAAGCAGCTACACTCTTCCCAGATGAGTTCCAAGCACTAACAAATCATCATCTATCATTCAGGAACAGATATTCTTAATTACTACATGAATTCAGGTTGCTAATCAAGAACAGGGAGTTATGTGTGCCTGTGAACACACCTGCACACACAGGTGACCTACCAGTTCATACATGAAGTCCGGATCTGAACTGCTTGCCAAGAGATCCGTGCTCATCAGAGTCTGCTCCGAAAACACGTGGCTCCGAAAGGCGTCCCCAAAAGGAGGGTCCATTCCGCTCACGCTGGGCTGCAAGGACATTGATACTGCATTTTGACACAAGCTGTAAAAAGGCCTATTCTTCACTTAAGTGAACATAAAAGTCTGTCATTTCATTCAGCTCTCTGAAGCCACGCTCGTGCTTGGAGTGCTTTTACCTGTCCAGATAAGCAAGTCATTTCTCAGAGTGAGAGAATATGCTTCAAGAGCCAGCTAGGCACATTCACCACTTTAATCACAAAGGACACATTTGTATTCGTCGTGTAACTTCAAGAGCACTGCTCATTCATTCTTTCTTGTGGGTTTAAAATTCTCATGTGTTTGGCAGGTTTGGGGATATGTTCACATTTGTAGAAGGCAGTGGTGAGTACTAGCAAGATCTGGGAATATCAATAGAACTACTCTATAGAACGCTTCCAGAACTATTAGAATTTATAAAACCTTTATCTGGGATTGTCACTACAGCAAAATTCCCTATAACTAAATGGTTTTACATCCCTTGAGAACTAAGTGGAACTTTGCAAAGAAACATTATACGGCGGGACTGGCCGTGCAGGGACCAGGCTGCCCGGGTTCTGCTGCTTCCAGGGTGAGAGCTTCATTTCCCTTCCAGACACACTTGCCCGAGGGCTGGGCAGGCTGAAATAATGCTGCCCTGCTCATTCAGCCCGCGTGCTGACCTGTGAGTCACTGCAGGAATAAAAGGCTGTTTTCCAGGCATCCACCCTCATCAAGAAGACAACTTTGCTAAATTCTGCTGTGGGAACAAATCGAGTAACAGGAGCAGCAACATAGCTTCACCCTAGGCACTACCACTTATTTTCTTCTAAATTCTCCCTGTTGATTCCAGCCAAATATGCTCTTACATTTTCTTTATTCAGAGAGCAAAAATTATGTACAGGATCAAGTAAGATCATAAGTTATCAGACTTACCTGAGGCATCTCCAAGCCCAGATTCCCCAAATCCAATTCCAAACTTCTTGTTTTATTCACTTGTCGATTCCTTTCCAGCTTTAATTCAGTCTCAATGAATTTACAGAATCCATGCAATGATTTTTTTCCCTAGGATAACTTCAGTTCACCAACATGGAGCTCTTCTACTTGTAGACTTCTGTGTGAAATAAGCACAGCAACCCCCCAAGGAGATAAGTATCCCTTCATCAAAAAGCTAGTGCTTAAAAAAGAAACAATCAAAATGAAGAAAGGACAAAAAAAAATCTCTTGAAACTGAACACGCCTCATGCTGGAACCTATAATAATTTTAATCCACTGCCATCCTATATCAAATGAAAAGTTATAGAGGCTACAGCAGAGAGTTCCTGTGCAGACCTTTTCAGCTGAGCTACATTTTGCTGCCCTTCTTCCACGCTACCTAGACTATGGACAGATGGGAGTCTAGTTCCCAGCTCCATAGACACATGAAAAGTCTGCATAATTGGAAAAACGACAAGCATACGGCGGAGCACAAAGGAGAAACAGTCTTTGTGACTAATCTAACAGAGCCAATAAACTCTAAAAATACCTCACACAAATGTCTCAAATATTAATTTCGGCACAGGCAGCAATGCTGCTTCAGCGCTGCCGCCTGCTTTCCTTGGGGTCCGAGGCACTGAGGCGCACACGGGATCACATCCCGTGCTCGTGCAGCAGCATCTAGTGGCAGCGGGACTGGAGCACGGCACGCGCTGCCCGGCGGGGAGGAAACGCCTCCCTAACGGGACACACTCACTGAAAACTGCGCCAAACTCGGCGCTGCCCGATAAACGTCCTCTATTAATTCTTCTATCCATTTCAACTAAAGCACAGGCTAATCTGGATGCATTAAAGTTACTAAGAGATAAATGAGATTGATTTATCGCTTTCTACAGCTTCTATAGACCCAGTGCCACTTTGGACGTGGATGTGAAGCCTCTGTGAGCCCCATATATTGCTTAATCTTGCTTTTGACACAGCACAACTGGACTGCAGAATCGCGCCGTCCCAGCACCAGCAACCAGAGCTCCGCTAGACACGAACGACCAAGGCGCTCGAAAGCAACAGGAAGCACCAAGGGCGACACGGGCTGTATCGAAATAGCCCGTTTACGCATCGCATCCAACAGCAGCCCCCGGCACGGCTCCACGGCCCCTCATCGTATCCAAGAGCAGCTACAAGCCGGCCCGTGAGGGGCCATCCCCGCCGCAAGCCGCCGCTTCCTGCGAGCCCCGCTCCCGCTCCGGCCGCTCCCGCCTTGCAGGGCGAGCGGCGCGGGGAAGCGCCGGCCTGCAGCAGGGATGGCCCCGCCACGGGCACCTGGCGGCAGCTTAGCCCTGCTTTTTCACAAATACCTCTTCTAGTTGGTTATATTCAGCGTAAATACCTGGCGACTGAGGTAAAAACAGAGATTATGGGTAAAAAAAAAAAAAAAGACTTATCAAAATGTATTGGTTCTCAAATAGCAGTTAAAATAGCAAGGAAACAGACTGTTTCCTTGTCGCCAGTTCCACACAAGCGACTGCTCCGGGTAAAACCCTGCCGGCAATGCTGAGCAACACGGTCCCTTTCAGGGTTCGTGTCAAACAGAAGGCAGCCCTGTCTGCAGAAACTCTCTGCGCCCTGGAACTTCTCGGGAACTCCTTCTACTTGTGCTCAGTGCCCCGTGCTGCGAAGCTTGGGTCCCAAAGCAATGAGCCCCCAAACTCCTCTCCCTTCCCACAGCCCTGGAACTGGCTCTGCCTCCGCCATTAAACTTGGCATAAATGACAAATTCACCTCAAAACCGGCCCATCTCGGAGAAAAGGGCTGCTCCACAACACAACTAAGCAGTGCGGATCCTTGATTCTCAAGAGTGAAGACAAAGTGGTACCACCTTTAATACGAAGCACGACTTTGCACATGGGGTTGCAGAGATCGCTGACTTCGAATGACAGATATGTCCATTCAAAGAAGAATACCAGATGATCTGGTTTTCCCCAAAACCCTTTGGAGTCCTTTAGCCTTGACATTTCCTAGCATTAATATTTAAATGTTGTTTGAATGTCATTAGGATCAATGCCAGTGTTCTACAAGATAAGGTTTTTATTGCTAGCCTGTGGAGGGAAAATGAGGAAGACGGCGAGATGCAACAAGCTGGTTCTTTAGAGACACTCAGTGTTCACCTCCATCTGGTAAATTAAGAGGTGTAGCACCCGTCAACCACACATATGGAAACACTGACGCAAAATCTGAACCAATTGCAAAGGGAAGTAACTTCCCAGACCTCCCAGCTGGAAGTCCTGTTTTTTACAGGATTCATCGTTACTGGCAGCGTTAGCTCAAGACGGAATTAGACCAGAACAGTGCAGATGTTAGAGATCTGTAATGAATGCAAGAACTGAGAGGTCTGTGGCAGAGCTCAAGAACTGCGGTGCAGGAACCAGCGAGCAGGAATCCAGCGCTACAAGGAGCGCCTGCTGCAGGACCCTTGAGTTCCTCACACGCAGGGGCTGGGGTGAGAGCCAGGGCTGCCTCCCGGCACCGGCACACACACACAGGGCCCCTGCTCCCTTTAGCAACTGCCCATACTTAAACCGGATTAGGGAGATTAGGGAACCAGCTCCGAGTTTTGGGTTGCTCTGTTTGGGTTTGTTGTTTTTTTCCCTTCAGATTCTTGAGTCAAAGCAGTGCGCAGCTGTATCCCTGTTTGTGAAAGAAGCTGCCTCACCAGCAGCATGAGACATCCCAGGAACCAGCCCTTTCACTGAACCTTTAAGAATTTACAGCACTGACGACGGGACTCATAAATACATTGTTCAGGTTTTGCTAAAATCCCGTGGGGCCATCAATAAATAACCAAAAAACGTTCAACAGAGTCAACAGCTTCTTAATCTAAGAGCCCATCCTATAAAACATTCCCGACCTTTGTATTCACCCTTGGAAAGGGCACTTTCGGAGTGGTTTAACAGAGGTGCCGCACGGCGCTAGCAGCCCGACCCGCAGAGAGGCGGCCGGGGGGTCGGGGGGCAGTTGTCACACACGGGCCGTCCCCGAGACCACTAAACACCCTCCGCAACAACTGAGCGCCTCCACAGAGCCCCCAGGAGAGGCACCGCCTTTTGGGTGACCATTCAGAACCGCCTTCCTAGTCACCTGCATGAATCACTCGCACTGCAGCTCTAACTGAAGCGACTATTTGTGTCTCGGTTTGGATGCGTGCTTTGGACAACCTCAGGAGCCGGCGAGCGCGGCTCCACCACCCCAGCGACCGCACAGCAGCTCTCAGCGCAGCAGCTAAGTGCTCATTACAGCTACAGAACATTTCACGAGCAATTACACCGGCGTGACGCTGCCTCTGCAGCAGGCAGCGGAATCCTTCCACGCTGCATTTTCCACCCGGAGAAAGACAAAAAGCCCTGTTGCTGCGAGCTTCCAGCAACGCCAGTCCCGCAAAGGCAGGTGGAGACGGGAATGCGGCCGAAGGGAGGCCGCCCGATGGAGCATCCTGTGCTCCGGGATATTGCACGAGGCAGTGAGGCGGGAGCGTCCCCTCTGCTCCTGCTGGAACTTCTCCTCCTTCCACGCTTTGTGACAGTTTGTTTCCTATTACAGCACATGCTCTGCTCAGTGCTGTTTTCAAGCACAGAACATATTTTTCTTATTGTTTCAGAGCGCAGTGTTTTTGTTTTTCCCTTCTTTCTACATTGCTCTTCAATTATTACGCAGTTTTTTTTTTTAAAAAAAAAGTTTACTTCTTTGTCCCCACCACAAAGTTGCTCTTATTTATTTATTTACTTGTTCGTGTCGCACGTAGGCAGGCGCTGTGGTAAAGGGTCTTCCTCTACTTCTACCCACAATAGCCTCTTTCACCTCCTGTGCAAAGAAACCACGTCCCTGTCCCTTCCCAGCGACGCCTTCGCACTAAAACGCCACCACGAGCACCCAGGGCTCCTTCTCCACCTTCTCTATCCCACGGGCACGAAGCTCTGGACATGTAGGGCCCAGGGCGACAGCTTGCTGCCCTTGAGAAGAACCCTTCATTTGAATACTGTTTCACTTCTCTCATTCTCTTCCCTTCACCGGAGGCAACTGCCCTTCCACTGTCTTTGCTCCTGTTCCTCTACCGACTTGTTTCCCCGTCCTCTGTTCTTCACTCTGTTTGCACAGCGCAGACACCGCTAAGTGCCACCGCCGAACAGGGCGCCCGCTCTGGAAGCGGATATGGAACTCTGGACACTATTGTTTTATCCAAAAGAACACGGCACTACTTTTTTTAAATCTTTAAATTACTACCCTAATATATGAATTAGGGGAGAGTCGAATCAGAGACTGAAAACAAAAGCAAAACAAGACAAGAGTTTAGCTTGTGAAATCCAGGAATATCCCTAAATGACGGCTGTTTCTGGAAGCAATTTTTCCCAACGGTACAATTTTTTTCATCGTAAGAAAAATTAAGTAATCCCAAAGTGCTTGGAGAAAATCTTAAGATGAAGCAACGGCACCATCTATTCCACTTTTTGTAGTGCAGGATTATGCTTTGTTGCTCTTCTGCTAGAAATAAGCCATCAGCATGAGATGCTTCACGCCAGCCCCGCAGATCATTCTACCTGCTTGATTGCTAAACTAGCAAGAGAGGCTAAGTCATCAGGCAAAGCAAGGCAGAAAGTCACAAACAAATGTAAGAGTTCAAAATCAGAAGGGATTTTTTTTTCTTACATAACAATGTAAATGATTGTAACTAACCTACAAAATCTCAGACTTTCCGAACCTTTTTGCTTGACAGAACAAAGTCAACTCCCAAACTTTGCTTATGAATTGCAAAAGCCACTTCTAGTCTAAAACATCGCTTAATTAGGTTTTGCAGCCCGTTCAGCACAGACGGGCACATCGGGGGAATCTAAGCCTGCGTGTTCACTTATTTATACCCCACTATCCGCTTATGAGTTGGACAGAACCTTCCATTCCCGGTAAATTCCTGTTAACGTGGAAAAACCAACACTGGGAGCCCCTTCAAAGAGCTCTATCGTCTCTCCCTTGTTTATTAACCAAGAGTGAGGGTATCTAGCGGCTTGATGCGTCTGCAGCAGACTCCTGACGGGCAGGTCACCGGCTCCGTGCCTGCGCGGCTCCGTGTGAGCTCCTGGGCTGTCACTCGCGCCTCCCGCCGGGCGCCAGCACCGAGCCCTGGTATTCCCACACCGGCAATGGGAAATGCTTTCCGTACACACATTCCAACTCCTCATCCAGGTCGTCAACAATAAAATAAGAGCAACTTTCCGAAACAGCTTATCCCTTTGGAGTTCTTGCAAATAAAGACATAAATGAAACAATAACGTCTAAAAAACGCCTGGAAGCCCCTCGCTGAGGCAACCTGAGCTTCCAGACCGGGCAACTTTTCACTGCGCTCTTGCAGGTGTTTCGGAGCGCCGGAGGGGCAGGTCTGTGAGCGCTGCCCTCCCCCGGGGCCGGTTCCGAGGCCGGTGCCGGTTCCGGTGCCGGCCCCGCCCGCCCCTG
>VZSG01000072.1:1237822-1247868 GCA_013398315.1 Nothoprocta pentlandii | reverse complement strand
GCGGCCCTGCCCGGAGCGGCCACAGCCCCGGGCGGCCCTGCCCCAGCAGCCTTCCCGCCGCAGCCCCGGAAAATGTCTGTCTTCAAAAACTTACCGTGCGGAGAGAGTTCCCTCATCTTCCCCACTTCCACCTGGAACACATACCTCAAACCACCACGGATGCACCTGTACCATCCCCTTAACTCCCAGGCCCTCCTTCAAGTTCAAATCTCAAGAGCCATGTCCGAGAGCTCTGGTTCTGTTGCCACAAAGCAAGAGACGCTGCTGGAGGCCCAGTACCTGCCTGTCCGTTAGGCCCCCGCCGCTGAATCTGTCTGCTCCTAGCTCCCGCCATCATACAAAATAATAACAATGATCATGATAAGAAAATAACCCACAGCTTGGAGCAGTGCTAACTCCTGGCTCTTGTGTAGCGGCTCGTTCTGTAGTCGTGATGCAGACAGTCTCTCACGCAGCATTCAGCAAAACTGAAACAAAACATTATTATTCTTTATCCTCTCCAGTTACATTATTACCTGACATCTGTTTCAGAGAAAATATGAAGCATTCAGATAAAGACAAACCCCTTGATCCGGAGAGCACAAAAGTTCATGTGCCTGTGGCGTGTTTGGCCGGGCTCTCAATACCTGTTTGCATCAAGTTCAGCCCAGGTGAAACACATCCTTCGAACTCGGCTTTATTTCTCCTGTATCCTCTACAATGGGCAATAACTCACAACTTAAAAGAGAAACCTTGTTAGAAAATCTCATATCCAATAAACTTGTAGCAATTTCTCTGGCACTGGATATTTTCTTTTCCTGTTTCCTTTCCAGTTTAGATCATCTATCTTGTTAACCTAATTTTAAAAACAGTTGCACAGTTACTATTCCCAAGGATACAAGAAGCATTTCTCCTCCTCATATTATGTGAGGGATAACTTACCTTGTCCCTGCACCCGTTTAAAAAACTTTATAGAAGTTTATGTGAATTGCATTTTTGTGTGTATCATATGCAGTACTATGTACTATTCTACACAAGTTTCTATATGCAAAAACGCTGCTGTCAGTAGTAGAAAACTTGGAAAAAAAAAATCTGAATTTCCAGTCTGAACACTCATCCTTATTTAGAGTAGCGGAAATATTCTTATTCCTTCTGCAGTTCACACTATCCTTTTTTGACTGCTGCAAGTTTTAGATTTTTTCAAGTGCTAAGCTTCCTCAGCAGCACCAAATACTATCCCACTGAATGAGTTAGCAACACTGTCTGACAGGGAAACGGGAAAATGAACTGCTCCTTTAGAGCTCCGTGCATAACAATAAGGCACAGGTATACAGTTTTAAAGAAATAATTGTGGTTTATGTGGTCATGATTTAACAAGGTAAGAAAATATACATGATTCATGTGTATTCCTTACATGGGCTTCATGTAAGGAATAACCTTCGAGTTATTCTTTAAACAATTACTTCTTTTTCTCTAACTGCTTCTAGATTCCTGCCCCTAGAAACTCTGTGGATACTGAGGAGCCTCGGCTAGTTTTCATCTCTGCCTACACCGTGTTGTGTTTATACTCCGTGAGTCCATGAAGCATCAGACAGTATAAAATAGTCAATGTTTTCCGATGAAGTTGCCTCTTACTATCTGTACCCTTCAAAGCAGCCGGGTGGTAAATCCATCTTTCCGTATCACCATTTATGCCTCTCTCAAACTAGCCGCATCATCTGCGCTGCCCCCTCCTATCAGATAGTCATAGGAGAAGGGATTCTCCAGTTCAGCTCTCGCCTCCACCCACGGCCCTTCCAGCAAGGCTGCTGCTATTCTAGAACCACCTGAGAGATCTCGGTATGGGCAGCAGCTGCTCTCATCTCATGACACCGCTGCTCTATCACAGTTCATCTGCACCAGTTAAGATTCTTCCGCTCAGCCCTGGCTAACTACTGTTTCATTAAAACCATAGAACAGCCCATCAAAACTGTTACACGTGGCACAAGAACATTTTTTTTATGAAGTAGAGGATTAGTTTTATTTCCAAATAGGTGAAATTTAAGGCTAAGTTTCCCAAGGATATATCTCCTTTTAAAAAACAAAGGCCATCAAAACGTGGCAGCACTGTTTCTCCTCTCCTTGCACAGTTTCATTGCACACATTTTTTTCCAAGCATAGTCAAACAGAACAGAGGTGTAACAGCCCAGCAACAGACAACCCAGGATCTCTGAGATCTACAGTACTCATACAGGCTGTGCAAAGTGAACAAAGATTCCACGTATCCATAAAGATTTCAAAAATTTCCTTCTCACTGACAGTTCATTAATAGACAAAAAAAATACAGAAAAGGAGTTATAAACTCTATTAGGCACAGTGTTAAATGTTATAGTAGGAAAATAGGAAAAAAATATAGGGCTTTAAACAAGCCGTTCTGAAGCACAATATAAACATTAAGGCATTAAAGCAGCTTGGTATCCAACCAGCTATGATAAGGGCATCTTTGGGTCAGTGGAGTTTTTCATCTGGAAGAAACCTCTTCTTTACCTGCAAAGCAAGAGGCAATTTAATTATTCCTTTCCATGGACAAAAATTATGAGTTAAACACTTGTTTTAACCACAACTATTTCCATTCCACAAATACAAAGAGAAGTGTTGAAGAATTGTAGAGAATTCATCTATATGGAACTTTAAGAGTAATTTCTGAAGTTAGATCCCATTGCTTAAAAGAGGCTACGACCCCTATTTTCCATAGCTACAGAAATGTCCATGTTCTGAGAACCAGGATGTCTGTGTACATCCATACTGCTCTCCAAGGCATTAACTGATTATATAGACAAGTTATCATTATTTGAATTAGAGGAACACCAAACAGTAACCAAGCAGAAAGGCCAAACATTTCTAACTGTGCACAGATTAATCAAGCCAGCACCTGCAGAAGCTCCTCTCCTGTCAACTAAAATGCAATAACCATCTGGGTGCATTTTCAGCCTGTTCCACTGTTAAAGTAACCTCAGTTTGCTCAGACTGTCTTCATTTTAAAATAATATCTTGCAGCTCCGGGAGTATTTCATTCTGTAACCCTTTGCATTCGGTCTGTGGCAATCCACCTAAACCTCAATTAAAAGAGAAATCGGAGGAAAACCTTGAATTCTGGAAAAGCACGTCTTAAAAGGAGAAAATACTCAGGCAAACAAGGAACAGGAGCTGTATTTCTGTGCAAGGCCGGAGATGCTGACTGTGGGAGGTGGACCCTAACTCAGAGCCCACGTCTAGCAGGGAACTCAGCGGAGGCTCTCGGGGTAGGTGGGCAGCACAGGAGCCTCCTTTGGGTAGGCAGCTTCCTGCAGCGAGGCTAACTCAGCACTGCAAGACTTCTTCCAACAAGGCAGTGCAGAATCTTATGCACTCTAACAGCAAGACAACAGCAAGATAAGAAAGAACACAATATCCGACCACGATTTTTAGTCTTAAAAAAAAAAAAAAACACCTTTCTCAGATCAAAGATTAAAACAAATTGCTTCGTATAACAATGATGTGTGCTATATACAACTTGAATTATCCATTAAACATCAACTCACATAAAATTCCTGGGCATCCTAGAAAACATTGGTTCCTTCTCATCTTCAGTTCAAACTTACTATAAGTGCTTCAGAAATCCCTTCTCTGATTCTTTTAGCAGCTTCCTAGAGAGCAAGAACCACCTCTCATCTACAGTTTGTTCATGCTAGTGGCAGCATATAGTTCATTTGTCAGAAATCAGTCCTGTCTTGTAGTAATGAGAGTAAGGGGTGATAAAGGGGTAACGTGATTTAAGCCAAAAGCCAGAAAGGAGGCAAAAATCTCAGTGTTTCGCACATCTACCCCTTCCTTTGAACCCGCAGCTCCAAATTCAGCCCTTTCCCAGAACCCTCAAGCCATCACGCTGCCCCTAGTGCGGATTTTTCATTTTTGCTGGTCATGTTAAAAGGCTGCCTAAAGCCCAGCAACACCAGTATGCTAGTAGCACAAACCAGATAAGCATAGTTGACCCTGATAGTTGTTGAAGTTACACAAAGACTATTATTCAAAAAAGAAATGTAAGTTAGGTATTAGTGCTATACACTGACAGGAGATCAAGTATCACTCTAGTGCTTACGCTCATTTCCCAGATGAATGAAGGCAACATACATTGCCTTGGACATCTGGACAACTCTTGAATAAGATATTGTAAGGCTGGAAAAAAAGAGGCTCAACAAGTAGATTAGAATACCCACTTAGCTAGCTGTTGAATGAAGAGAAAAAAAAAATCAAATTCCCTATCCCCTAAGTAGGAAGAAGCAGCTCTTTTTTTCCTTGAAAACATCTAGTTACTGAAACATGGTAGCACGTGACAACAGATGGAACTAACTCTACAACTACTCAGTTCAAATCTTCATGGTATCCAATCAGGCTTAACACTCGGAAATCGTTTTTTTGTTGTGACCGATAGCTTTAATTTCCAAACCTTTCAAATTTCACCTATTTTCATGACAGCTTAAGCTCTCCTGAACCCTCAACACACCAAATATATTTATAAATCAGATTATACTCACCTAAAATTGCAGTAGAGGACAGACATCTTTAAGGCCAATGAGCTTTAAGATACCAGATTGTTTCATTGCTTAACTGCGGCCCAAAGAGAGGGTTGAGTTGAGCCAGAATCGCAATCAGCCAACTGCAAGACAACCCCAAAGAGAGAGAATCAGCCAAATCACAGTTTATCACACAGGGAAAGCCTGTCTAGAACACAGGAACTATTGAAAAGGAAAGGAGCATATCCAGGAAGTTCTAATATCAAATCAAACTCTTGCTCAAGCTCACACACAAGGACTGCAAACCAGCAGGGAAGCTCTGCTACTTCATCATTCTCAGCTGGAATCATAATTTGTCCTCGATTCAAACTAGCACTGTGAGAAACACCTGGTATTTTTTTCTGCACTTTTTCCATTGGAAGGGATGTGTTTTTGAAACATATGAAACTCAGGTAATTGTGGTTTCAGAAGAAACATCAATGAGAAGGTCCTTAATGCTGATGAAGCATCCTTTAAACAAAGGAAAACTTCCCAAGACAGTGTCTCTTATTTGCTGTCATTTTCAGCGTCTGATATAGCCTCCCCTTGCAGACCTGGCATAATTTTCATAAGAGCTTGAACAAAAGCAGGTTTAAACCTGAAACAGAGGTCAGAGAAACAGGGGTGTGAAGCAAAATGGCACTAAACAACAACAACATCGATACGACAACAAACCCGAGACCATCATCATCATCTGTCTGCTCATCCGAGCAGCTGACAAACTAACCCTGCAGAAGCCACAGGAGAACAAGAGGAACGCAGTTTGTGGAAAGCATCCAGGAAAGCTAAACAGAAATAAATATTCCACTGTTACAAGAGTCGGAAGAATGACATGGGTGCTTCCATGAATTTAAACCTATGTAAAAATGCTAACAATATAGACATAATTTAGTGAACACACTGGCTTATCCGCCTGCTATTTCCAGAATGCTTTGTAAGGAGGAGGAAAAGCAGAGCAGCTTTGTAATGGGAGCTGCCACAAATACATCAGAGTGCTTAGACAGTCATGGAAAATTCCACATGAACCTAGAGGCTCTGACCAGCAAACGTGGCGCAGGTCAACTGAGCAAAGGCTATGATGGTATAGGCAGAAGATGTGGGTCAGACTTAACAAGGTCAATCAATCCTCTTTAAATTTACATATATTACGTTCCAGCCTACTTTCAGTTTTGCTCAAGGTTGGACTCTGCTCGAACCAAGTTCCGCCCATTTCAATCTAGCAACCATGCGAGCCCTAAACTCCAAAATTTGGTGTGCACCAACAAACGAACCCAGTCACTCCCCGAGACAAGTACCAGATACCACAGAGCAACTAAAACATCCACAGGTCACCAGCTAGAACAGCCAGTAACCCTTATGTTGATATGCTTTATTTTGCTATCTAAAGTAAGGACAAAGTAATTTGAAATCATATGATGTTCTTTATGCTAAATTTAGGCAAGGTAGAAGCAAAGCAGGCCTTAAATCCCAAGCTGCAAGTGCCAGACTCGGCCCAAGTGCTTCCAGAAGCTCTTGGTGGGGACCACGCTGCACGTCCAACGTCGGAGGCACGGCAGCGCTGCGCGGAGCCAACACCGCCTCCTGCCCCACTCAGGCCTAATAAGTAAAGCTGTCGTTAGGTGCTGACCTCCGCGACTCCCTGGCCCTCGAGATAAGTCATGAAAAAGCTTCTCCCGCACGTTTTGCTTAAGTCGTGCCGCTTTGCCCAATAATCCATCACGAAAACGTGAAACCATGTGGGACACAAAGAAAACAAAGCAAGCCTCTACATCCCAGGGAGAATTCTGCAGCGCTGCTAAAATCAGGTTTGGCATTCAAGCCACCCACGGATCCTTAAATTCTCCCGGATACCAGCTGCAATAGTTAGTGTTAATTATCCAGCTCACGCAAGGAAATTAAAGTCCCTTATGTTCTCCCAGGAAGATTTTAAAAGGTCTTTCTGCCATAACTGCCATCTGTCTCTAAGCTGCATGTTGCAAATTAAAGTTCTGATATCTGTTTAAATGTCAATCTGGGCAACTATATTTTAATTCATTTAGAATTAGTGGCAAATTATACAACTTTTCAAGCATCCTGTTTTCTGTTAAGAATAACATGTTAATGTTTCATGATCTGCTTTGTAAACAGCAAAATAAATTTAGATTTTGACGGTAGTTTACAAAAACGAGACAACCTAGAATTTCAGTAGAAGTCATAACCTCACAAACACTCACTGCCTTCTAGCCTGGTCCCTTCCCAAGGCTCCAGAATCGTCTTTAAAAGGCTTCTCTTACAATATTAAAATTATAATTATAATAAATAAATAAAATAAAATTATAATAAATGCAAAAATGATGCATTTACCTATGCAAAAATTTACCACAGAACAACCAAATTAACATCACATAATCAGTATGCTTATTCAAAACGAACACTATTAAATTTAAACGCAGAAGAAATTGACTTAAGTTCAAATGGCACTGACTAGTTATACTTTAATTAATTGGCATAAACCCAGTTTGATGCGAACTGATTTCACAACCGAGTTTTTAATAAAAATGGGATTTTTTGCTTTGTTTCCACCAGAAGGCTGACGCAGAAAGCACAAAAGTCAGTCCAACTGCCAGAGTTCTGCAGAACTCTGCAGGGAGCTGGATGGGCAGCACCAGCTACTACCAAGGATACACGAGTGCTAAGACTGCCCCCGGGACAGCAAAACGGGTTATTTTAACCCTAATGATGCATCGACCAAAGAAGCCCCCAGAATCCATGATTTGGGGCTTCAGAGATGTAATCACTGCATTATGAGGCAGGTTCTGTCTTTGAATACTGGAGAAAAACCTGCTCTTTGTTGTATTCTAGAAAGAAAAATCTATATATACAATTTGTGTGGTTCAATATAATTCTCGATGGCTCAAGACTTTAAAAGTCTGCTTCCTCTACTTATTCAATATGTAATTGGACAAGCCAAAGGCAATAACGAAAATGAGCTACAGTCCATGTGATTAAGAATGAGAGAAATCTACTCACCAGTCATGCAAAAAAAAAATACAAATCATGTTACTGCCCACTAGAATTATAATAGATTTGTTTCAGTACAAAGATTGCAATTCATAGGTAAAATCCCACTATGCATTTGAAGAGTTCAAAGCACTAATTAAAACTTCAGGAATTCTGTAATAAATAGACTCCATATTTTAATCCAGAGAACTCTGAAGATGCTACGTGGCCTTGACATCAAGGAAACTATTCATTGTCAAACATTATTAAAAAAAACTCGCCAAGCTTAAGGTATATTGGAACATTAGAGCTCTTTTAAGCCCTGTTAAGTAATAAGAATTACTTAATAAAAAGAATTCGTTTAAACTGAACATTCCTCCACTGCCAACACATCCCCTAATGTTACCTAAATGCAGTAACTTAGGGTAATTGGGTACCCAGTGGACCTCTACTAGGCAATCATTTGAAACATAGCATGGGTTTAAGCTGCTACCTAGTTTGTTTGCAGGGGAAAGAGGGGAAGGCCTTCAGATCACTGAATTCCTGCATTTCAATCACAAATTCACATTTAAGATTTTTTTTTAATATATCTTTTATATCTAATAAATAAATAAACTGTGTTTGCTATGCAGTTATCCAGAGGATCATTTCAAGACTTCACGTGTCAAACACCCTAAACTAGAAGTATGTCTCAAGGTTTATAGAGTCCAGATATCACATTATTAAACTGAATCAAACCTGCATAAGCCTGTGCCAAAGGCCAACCCAAGCAGGAACCGCACAGGCTTTTCCTGAAACAGGACAACACTAGAAACCTGTTTTTTAGCTGACAGTTCCTAAGAATACATGTCTCAATATTTGAGATATATCTTCCTAAGCACTCATATTAAGCTTCTTTTCAAAACCAGGTATGAATAACGCCTAAATATTCAGGATTTCTATTGCTGCATTAGGCATCTGCTATTATTTAAGCAGAAATCTGGATGATAATTTTACCCCCCCAAAAAGATGATTTGATGATTTACCACAAAAGCTCTACCCAGACTTTTATCAATTTACTCCCTACAGCAAAATCATTTCAAATACCTTTCCTTTAATGTTATTTCTGCCTAGCACTTTGATAATATCAGCCCCCATTTTTTCCCCCCTCAGAAGACAGGAAAAAAAAATCTAGAGAAATAAGTTTGATTTCTGCTGCAGATTCCAGCGAGATCTGGCTCACCTCTTCATAAAAACACACTGTATGAGAAATACCTCGACAAGGCTTTTTTTCCTACTAATTCTCCTGATAAAGGCAGCATCAAAGCATATTGCGCACGTCTAAACAGCCTTACTATGGCAAAGAATCATCAGTCTGTCACAGATATTATCAATACCTATACATATATCTTAACATAAAACGTCTACTCTGGCAGATTTAAAAATTGCATTGGAAAGGCTCAAACTAAGAAAGCAGAGGCCATGGGGAGCCTTAAACTAGTATTACCCTAGAAGCAAGTGTAAAGGTGTAAAGAATTAACAGGAAAAAAAAAGTCATTGTGTGACTGTGAATCAGCAAAATTTTGGAATCACCAAATCATTTTTGTACTTGAATCAGCTATCAATTAGAACACAATAATGGAAGGTCAATACAGAGTAGTATTCAGGAATATATTTCAGAAGAATTCAGGTTCTACCTGAAATGCACTATCCACTGTAGAGAGCGTCTTCTACGGTGGGTTAAAGGCTTTTTCTAAAAGCAAAAATTAAGGGTTGTCAAAGAACATTACGTTTCTAAATCTCTGAAACATCTGAAAAGCTTCCTCCTACGTGTGTTGAGAATAAAAAAGACCTTCTGATTACAACAAAACCAGCTATACCTTGATTAACAGGTAGAGATTATATTTATACTTACAACAAGTAGCAACAAACAGCACATGTCACCAGCATTGTGTTGATAACGCTGCAAGAAGAGACAGGCGATCAGATGTCATGTTATGACTGACCACAAGGCACACAGAAAAAAATTCCCAGAACACGTTCCACTTCAGTCATGTGCAAGGTGACTCAAGATGAGTGTTTTAGCTTATTCCAGCTCAGTAAAAACCTTATGTAACAAACATCCTCTCTGCATTTTACCAACATTGCTATCTGCAAGTCAGTGAACTACCAGGGCTGGGTATGCAGGTGTAATTCCAAGACTAAGCTCTACACAGTGAAAATGCAAAACTGCAGCTATAAAGGAAGTATTTATTAAATGGAATGACAGGCAATTAGGTTCTCTAGCGATGAGTGATCTGTGCAGTGGAAGGAGCTTGGTAACAAAATGATTTTTTTTCCTTGTTTGATTATAGAACAAAACCTGCATGTTTATCTTAGCTAAAATAATTAACCCCCCGGGAGAGGTCCCTTAACTCCTGATCTTCCTGCCCCACAGGAGCCCTCCCGCCGCCCCCGGCGCAAGCGGCTCCATTAGCTGCAGCTCAGGCCGCGGAAGGGGCAGGAGCGGCCTGCGGGGAGCCGCGGGCCGCGCAGGGG
>VZSG01000072.1:1177671-1232712 GCA_013398315.1 Nothoprocta pentlandii | reverse complement strand
TTTTTTTTTTTTTTTTTTTTTTAATCCACCCTTTTAGACTGATTTTGCAATGGTATTGCCACAGGAAACTAATCGAAACACAAGAGAATTTTATTTCCACGTACAAGCCTGAAGCGACTAACACATTAACAGAACTTGCAAACTAAGCCAGTGGCTGGAAAGGGCAGAGGTGCCCTGTAAACTCCACTGTAAGAAACACAGGTCTTGTTGTGCTTTCAGCACTGCCATGACTTGGTGCTACAGGATCACGTATTCCCAGCCCTGCCCCTCGCCCCCTTCCTGCTAGGATATTTGGAAACACCGTGATGACGAAGCTCCTTGGAAACCATTTGAACACAGACACTCATCACGGTCATTCTCAACCCGAACGGTCTGTGCGTCACACCAAACACCACCATTGACACTGCAGTTTTCACTTTTACAGTGGAACATGTAGCTGAATTAGCAGTCGTTTAAATCACCTTAAAATCATTGGCAAACGAATGTCTTCCAATTATTTCTTCCCTTACCCTTTTTCCAAATCCTTGTCTTATCTATTTTTCTTTAGGGAGGAAAAAAAATCTTTACCAGTCTACATGCTAGCTAGAATATACCAATTTACAGCTTTCCCTGGAGCTAAAAATTCAAACTCGGCCCTTTTGAAGCATCCTATGCCACATTTTCTCCCTGTACGACAGTGCCTGGCGTAGCTGCAGGGAGGATTATTTAAACCAGAACACATACAAGCTCTGAAAATTTTACTTCCCATAGGGATGCCTACCTCAGTCACCCCCCAGCACTTCTGTTCAGACTGACTGGAAAGAGCAAAGTCAGGACAGTGGTTGAACATCTATGCTCTGTGTTTTCCTTCCATTACAGCTTGCAGTTACTTTTATTTGCATTGATTTTTAAAGGTAGAACTAAGCTCCTTTTGATTTTTCTCTAGAAAACATATTAAAAAGAGAAAGCTGATGATACATGAACACATGGGGAAAGACTGCTGTAGCAGTAACCAGCTCAGTTTCATGTTTGGAAACATGAAGAGCAAATTCCTCTGCAAACACATTGTGGAGCATCAGGCTTCCCTTGATCCAGGTCAGTCCTTCCCAAGGGATGAGCATGCTACAAGCAGACCCAGGGGCTGCCCTTGCTCTGTACTCAGAGGGTTAGGCCTGGGTGGGAGAATTAATGCAGCGATGCTCCTTCAGCAGAGCTCTGCTATACTTGAGCACTGCTTTGTTTCTACATCGAGCAAAAATTGTGATTTACTAGGTTATTTCAGTGGATACACCAGCAGAGAAAGCAGGCATGTTGAAGGATGCGTCTGCTGTTTCCAAAAACAGCCAAACAATTTTGCTGATCTGATTTAGAGAGCTGGACCAGACTGCACTGACAGAAGACAGGGCAGAAAGAACCCGCTGGGAGCAAGAGGCAGGCAGCAGCTCAACCCAGCTGTGCCACTGAAGAAGTTGCACCAGGGAAGAAAACCTTAGAATACTGTGAGTACCACCCCATGAACGGGGGTCAAAGATGTCTCTTGCAGAAAGATTTCTCAGCAGACCCACATACTCCTAAGGCATTAAAACTGGATCCTTTTAATTCATCAGGTTTACGGACTCTGAGCAAAGACTCAACACAATCCGGAGGAAAATCTGGGACATTTTTGCTTTAAGCTTCACTTGGTAAAAGGGGATTAGAGGAAATCCTTCAGCAAGCAAGTGAACTCATCGCAATGGAACCCCCCCAATTCCCATCAGCAGGAAGCTGCTGTCTAGTGTACATGGACACATGGACACACAGACCGAAATGAAGACAAGGGCATCATTTTCAAGTTGATTTTTGTAAATGGAAAAATGTATAAAATCTATCCATACATTAACAGATACAGGAAGTTACACAATCCAGTTTACACCTAAAGTAATAGCAATCAGTCCATAATAAGAACAGGGAAAAAATCCATTGCTGTAATTTGTTGGCTGTTGCTGTAGGGCTGAAAATGGGCAGAGAGAAGAGTTGTTGGCCCTCTTTTTTTTTTTTTTTTTTTTCCCTGTGTGCACATATGTAAAACTGGCTACCTTCCCTACTTTGAAAGCAATGAGACAATTTCAACAGACATGTATTAGGAATACTTTTGAAATGCATCTGACTCTAGCATTAACACTGAATATTCAAAGATTCATTTCATTACAATATAATGTTTGGATGTTTCTGCCTCCAGAAAAGGGCTTGGGACAGTAGGTATTATCCAAGAGAAATCCTGTACCCATCTTTGAATTTCTAGCATTGAGTTAAGGAGTTTTATTTTATGATTTTCATCTACTCTGGAACACTTAATTTGTGCATCCTCAGCTCAGACACTTACAAAGCATGCAGAGACAGTTACTACTCAAGGAACATTTGGAGGCTGGTGGGTCTGAGTGCAAGTTTGAGTGAACCTCTGTCTGCCACCACGAGCCACACCTGGCCGTAGCTCTCCCCTCCACCTCCATTTAGTGGAAACCTCAGAAAAAAAACAAGGCTTGAATGAATGAGTACGGAGGCTCAGGTACCGTTTTAACCAAAATAAAACAAAACAAAACAAAACAGAAGAACTGCTAGCAGGGCTCAGTTTGTGGGAACTGCTCCAGCGGTACCTGTGGGTGAACAGTGTCAGCCCAGGGCTCAGCAGTGAGGCCTGACGGCATTTTAAAGGAAAAAGGTAGGCATCTTACACCCCAAAAAGACAGACGTGCTGTATTTTACAGGTGTGTTCAATATGCACACACAAAACAAGACAGTCAGTTGTGCTCATCCACCCAGAAGACTGCAGCATTTTCTCAACACGTAGAATGGACAGCCCCTTTTCAAAACAGCAGCAATAATAATAATAATAATAAAAAAACCCAGAAGAGCAGATCTCAGACTGCTGGGTGGTTCATGTTTAAAAGAATAGCAGAGAAAGAAAAAAGCTAACATTGCAAAGACTACTACTCCCCTTCAAAGCAAAGGCCACATAAAACTGTGTTGCTCAGTTTGGTTTTTACTTCATGCCACCTGTAAACACAAGACTGGATATTCAGTTTCTGGGACGAAATGAAGCAATTTTTACACCCAGAGTAAAAGAAATGCCCTCCCCTGCCTGGATTACACATTATCCAGGAAAAGGTAGCTGGGTGAAGGTTCCTTCTTCTCATTTGCTCATTTCATTAGAAAGGTCAGATGTGAACAAAAGAGCTTTCAATAAAAGCACAACACATTTCTTGATGTTACTTCTGCCCTCTGTCTCTCAAGTCTGCTATGGGGACTAACACTTTCCATTCCTCACCAACAGATACATCACCTTTTTGGCACCATGGATGGAACGTCTTCCTAATGTTTAATTTTACCTTATACAAAAGTCGATTGTCTAAATAATCAATTCCAACAGCATTCCAGAAAGTGCCACAAGACAACTCAAATCTTTGCAATCTTCTAGCTAGTTTGTACAACACTGCCTCAGGAACCTCCCGGAAAACAGACCATTAACCCTTATTTACATTCCATAGTGTGTCTCATACGAGCAATTTCAACCTCTCTTTCTAGGGGAGAGAATTGAAATCCAAGCCCTGGTTCCACTGATTTTTGGCTCTCAGAGCTCTGAAATGCATGGAGATTTCTCTGATTTGTTGAAGAGGTCTTCACTGAACAGCCTGATTAGAGAAAAATTTACCGATTCAATCAAATACAAAATGAGAAAAAACAAACAGGTAGTGGTAGGTTTCTCAATCTTTGCTCCTGTCCTTGGGGACTTGGGTAGAGTTGTGCTGCTACTGCATTTTTCCCAACTGGATCTTCTTCCAGGCTTCCGATGCTGTGAAAATGCAGGAATCCAGGATCCCGGCTACTGTAAATGTTCCTCCAATGATGGCACATATCTGAAATTTACAGAAAAAGTAAATTTGTCACTGATAAGATAGACTTACACAGCTTGAAATGGAGATGGAAGGTAATGCCTACTGCTAGGGTGTCTTCCGGAAGCAGAGTAAGAGCTGAGCAATGGTACTGGAGAGGTAATTACATGAAAACCACATTCGGGAAAACTGTTCCCTGTATGGTGGGACACCTGAGTGCTACCCTGAGCCTATTCCTTCCTCTTCCACCTTAGGAAGGGATTGTGAAGCTCCCAGATGACACTGAATTCACTCTTCTACACTTGCTAGAAGAAACGGGGCTGTTACTTCAAGGATAGGAAGGTTTGTGGCAGAGCAGATCTTCTGCTACTGCACCTGGAAAATTAATTTGTTGTAGGGAAAAGGCAGCACCTCCTTGTTGCAGGCCAGCTCTGCTGAGCAAACAGCCCAGCATTTGGCTGCTTGAGCATCTTCTTCCTCATTTATGTGTCGTGAGAAAGGACTGCGGAAAAGAGGCAAGAGGCTAGATGGAAAACCACACAGGTTGAAGCTGTTTACGTTATTGCAGCAAAAGCTTGTTGCCCTCAAAAGCTCTATGGCCACAATGCCAAAGAGTGGAAAAGATCTGCCCTATTATAAAAGCCAACTCCTAAGAGGCTCTGGCGTAAATATCCTTCTTTCAGGGCTAAATCCCACCCACTAACACCTAAAAGCTCTGGGTTGCTCACGTCTTCCTACTGCTGTTTCCTGTTATGAGTATCATAGTCTTGTAGTCTTTTCCCCATTTCACAGGATACACCACTTGCAAACAGGCAAAAGACGCTTAAAAAGCCGGTTAAGGACAGTGACTAACAGAGAAGCCAGAAACGCAGCTACCAGTGACACCTACAGCTAGGGCTCTCTAATACTTTCCATTACAAGGACTATGTGCAGCTGTTACAAAAGCACTGGCAACCCTTAACCGTTTGTGGGCCGAACCTTTTCATGCCACATATTTCAGGTAGAATTATTTAAATACCAGCAAAACAAGTAGTCATTTGCTAGAACAAAGGGAAAAAATTAATCTCTTCATTAGCAGAATAGCTTCTTTTGGTTCTCCGGCGCCAGTCAAACACAAAGGTAATCACATCACACGGCTTCAAACCCCCTTCTGCATGGAGCAGGGATGCTGCCCCCCTACCTCCGAGGCGGCTGGAGGACGGCGGGTCGGGAGCGTTTGGGGTGTCTCGGGTTAACAGCAGCCACAGGACGGCAGCAAGGGAACAGTCACACGCTGGACGGGGGGGACACGGGGCTCTGCTGCCCCACCCTGGGCACTGAGCAAGGCTGGGCTCACACGGAAAATATGACCCGCGATCGAGGAACCTAATAACGTTTAGCAGCCAAGCAGCAGCTCCACAGGCCCTTGCGTTGCCCAACTCCCACATTTTTAACTTCGTAATTGTGATGTTCTTGTAAACGACTGCGTTAAACGTCACTCACTGTGTCTGAGGGGAACCAGGGCCACTCAGAGCACACCCTAGACCTGCTGTGCCCATCCCCACTCCCAGTCACACTAAACCCCTTGGGCAAAATTATGGGAAAGAGAGCAGCCTGGGAGCAGCAGCATCAACTACCACAGGGGGGTTGCGGAGGCTGAAGAACAAACAGCTCGTTCCTCATCTACACACATGTTTAAGTGGGATATTTGTGCTCGCTGAGCTCAGAGGAAGGAGCAGATGCAACAGGGATGGCAAGGCAAGGTTACCATGGTCATGGCAGGACAGTTGGCGTTTCAGCAGATAAAAGCTTCAGAAACCAGAGCAGCCGCCTGAGGCCAAGCTGGTATTTTTAGGGAGCAAGTCCAGCTCCCGTCCTCTGTGTCCTCCTTCTCCCCACCCTGCTACCCCCAGCACATGACGCACAGGGACTTTTCAGAGAAAACGACAGCAACGGAGCTGGGTCATTTCAGTGCACAGCAGCTCAGCTGACTGAGGGTTTCAGACCGCAAACAGCAGAAACCCATCCAACACTAAGATTTTGCATCATACGGTAGGAAAATGTGATTTCAGTGTGGCAGTGCAAGGTGGGGGGGTAGTAAAGCACATATTGGCTCCGTGCGGCCGAGCGCCGGTGACTCAGGCGCAGCGGGTCCTGCCGCCCTGCCACCGGGTGCTGGGTCAGGGTGAAAGCTACGCCGAGACCTTTCCGTATCACCCGTGTGCACGGAGCGTTGTTCCCTAGCAGCGCTGATGGAAATTAGGCATCAGGCACTTGTATTCCCTGGTGTTTTATGCCAGGAATCATCTAGGCTTGGCCCGAGGAGTTAGGGTTTGACTTGGACCTAACCATTAAAAGGAGAAAGGAAAAGGAGTCCAGAAGAGTAAGAATCACAGCTGAGAGAGATGGCGTAACGGGGGTACACAGGAGGGTTTTAATAGGATATGATCATAGTGGTTGTGATGCAGAATGGAGTCTCCTGGAAAAAGAAACAATTGTGACATGTAAAGTAAAATCTATCTTAAACCAATGCCTTCTGCCCTAGTGCGGTAAAGAAAATGAGTAATTTTCATAGCACAAAAAGCCAAGAAGCAGGCAGGAGCTGGAGTGCTGGAGCACAGTGATTCCAAGGGCAGGGAAGCCCTTGCAGCAGCGCCAGCGCTGCCGCCCTCAGCAGTGCTCACGTTTGGGAGGGCAAACTCAACACCAAAGAGCATCAGACAAGCTTCCCAGCAGCAGCAGGAGGCCTCTCTGGCTCTCTGCTGAGCAGCCGGCACCGCTCTCCCATCTGACCGCTCCATATGGGATTGTCCCTCCTCAGGGTTCCGTTCCATGCTGTTCCTTCCATACGGGCACTGCTTCCCCTGACAGAGCCCCTGCTCAGCCCCACACCGATTTCCACCTCTGACCCTTCCCAAGTTTTTCAAATCCATAGGATCTTCCCCCCATCCCTTGCAAGCCTCTGCGGGCACACACAAATACTGCAACCCAGTGAACAAGCTGCTCAAGGAAAGGGGCAGTGGGGGGAACCCCCCTTGACTTGGGGCTTTTAAATTAAGGATCTGCTGTTCAGAAAAGCTCCTGGGCTTCTGAGGCCTGTGCCATCCCCACCGCCTGCAGCGGCCCCACGCAGATAATCTCTGGCTAGGGCAGCAAGCAGCAGCCTCAGCACAGGGGCGCCCATCGCTCACAGCTCTCCAGAGCAGCAGAGATGCAAAAGGCCAAACTGCAGGTGCAGGAGGGGGTTCGAGCAGCAGAAAGGACAACAGAGCAGATCTTGTCAGCAAAACAGGGCAAGAAAACCTAGGGCACAAGGTGTTTTAATCTGCAGCAGCCCTACTCTGCTCCCCTCCAACCTCTTCAATGCTACCTTGAAAGCTGTGAAGATTAAAGCGTGGCACAGGTACAGCTAAAATATTCTCAGCCTGAGTAAACACAACATGAGCAGGTCCCCTGCATCAGGGTCAGGGTATCCACACTGACAACAACAGTATCTCTGTGAGGGACCTGCCTCCAAGACAGCCATCGGACAGGCAGCATGATATGCCAAATAATAAAATGATGGTGTTTGAGCTTTTTCAAAATCATGTTTTTTAAACCAGAGGGACAGGCTAACAAGAGAAGAGCTTAAGCTGCAATATTCAGATTTTAATTTAAACCCTTTCTTATTATCTGTGTATCCTAGAGATCCTACATATCTCTGAAGTCAAATGAAAGAAACTTCATGTTTATCAGAAGCTGCAAAATCTAAATCCTTAAGTGCAGCATAGCACATAGTGACTGTTTACGTTGCTTACGATTAAAACAGCTTAAAAATCAAAATCCAAGATCTTCATTATAGCCATTTTTTTCAACTACCACATATTCTACAGTACCTCAATGGGACTACAGACTAGACTGCAGCTTAAGATTTATGCCAGTTCCCTCAACATAATTATTTTTAAAGTTCTAGAAGATCTTGAAATAGCTCTTTGACTTACTAGCAGTTTGGGCTTGATGAATCAAAACACAGCTGGTGAAAAAAAAACATCCATGGAATTTGGATAAAAAAACCTATGGGATTTGATAATGCAGCCCTTCTCCTCTTCTATATAGGTATAAAGATTCAGAACTGATTTCATTAGTTCATTAAACTAAACAGAGTTAAACAACTGCCCTGTAAGACAAATCTCATCCTTAAATAGAGTCTAGTCCAGCCTGTTTTATTACATACCACATCAGTTTGAATCCCCAATTTCTGGCATTCTGCAATAACGCCTCCCATGCATGGAACCTATAGAATAGGTTGCTTTTCTTTCTTCTAGTGTCCAACTGCTAAATTAAACTAGGACAGCGTAAGAATTAACGGGTACTTCATTTAGATTTCAGCTCAAGTGAGGGGATGTACTGCCTTACTTCCAGTCCATGATCCCAATGCTCTGAGGCAGAAATGTACTTCTGAGCAAGAAAGGTCCAGGAAAGGTTTGAAAGGCAGGCAGGAGAAGGGAGAGCTGGAGGCTCTGAGTAACTCACCGATGTGATAAACCTGTACAAGGGCTGTCGCCTCTCTGTGTATTTCACTGTGATGGGGCTCAAATCATAGCGGAACCAGATAGCTGGGATAATGCGGCCAGTGTGACTGTAGGCTACATACTCCTGGAACAGAAAGTGAGGGAAAAATGGCAAAAAGCGTGAGCAATCTCACCCCAGATAGAACATTCTTATCAAACAGGAAAATAGGATCATTGCAGTCTGATAACACAGCCTGGAACGACAAGTTAAACTGCTTTCTCTCACCTTCATGCTAAGTTACAAGTGTAAACAGACTGTCATTGATTTCTCCACTGTGGGTCTGCTTTATTTGAATACAAAGACTTCCTAAGTGGTTGCGGGTGAAGCTTTTGTCCTGTCAGCACATAAATCATACACTGGGAAATTCATCAAAACAAACAGGATTTAGTCTGTAAGAACCTGAGCAGCTCTGCTTGGCCGTGCACTTGGAATAGGAAGTAGCATTTCCTGTGTGCAGGCCCCCTCCCTCACACAGGGACCAGCAATGCAAACACCTTGCCCACCCGGTGTGAATAATGTACAGACAAATTTAAAACTCACACTGAAAGCTAGATGGGGACTGCATACAGGAAATAAAGATGTTACAAAAGGTCATTCCAAGTTGGTTCAGGATAGACACTTTTAAACTGTCTGTAATAATCTCCTTAACCTATTTCCTTAGCAAATACACTGCAAATCTTGAGCCACAGAGCAGTATCCCAGTAAGAGAGATGCAGCAAAATGCCAATATAAAGCACACACTAGCACAGGCCCCACAACGTCTGGCAAAGGCCTGGATGCTTCCAGGGCTCTCCCTGGGGAAGTCCTGCAGTACATCTGTGAACAAGGGCTATCTGGGGGAGGCAGGAAACAGAGGATCTAGGAGATAAAGGAGGAGAGGAGTCAAACTGTTCACACTTAACACTCTCCTCATCGCCTCACGCTAGGCAATCTGTGCCGGTCTATACCAATAGCTCCTGATTGCTGTTTCCCACTAACCAGTATTGCAGTCAAGAACCACAGTAGCAATATGAACATTTTTATTTCTAATGAGAAGAAAACACAGAGGCGGCGCTGCTGCCCTTTTGATAGATCTGACCTCAATTTTTCCTTCCTTTCCCCTTTTCCATCACCATCAGTTCTGCTTTAATGAGTCTGCCTTGGCAGAATGCCCCAATTTACAACCATGTTCACAGAAGCGTCAAAAGCAGTAGCTCCTGCTGCCTATTTTCCACATGACTTTCAGAACTTGTGTCACAAGAAACTTATCAGAACAATAGTTGGGACATTAAACAGAACAAATACTTTGTAATCTGAAATCTAAGTCATTGGGACACACTGTACAGGTAAGCCCAAAAGTCACTAGACTAATCTGAAAAGCCACTACTAATCTGAGAACTAGTCCTTGAGTTTGCCTGCCTGATTCTCAGTTATGGTAAACTAGCAGGTATTACATATTACAAATAGACTTCTTTCAGAAGAAGAAAGAGAACTCAGTAGAAGAGTTTCAGAAGAAGAAAGAGTTACTCAGTAGAATCTGAGTAACAAATTATCTTAAATTGAAATAGGGGCTTTATCTTTGAATGTTTTTTGTTTGTTTTTAAAATTCAATACATTATTAAAATAGAAATATCTACACATTCAATGTGCATTCATTTAATAATTATATAGTTAAAATAGCTATCAAAGTTTACAGTTACGAACTAGGCATGTGAAATAGTCAACCAGTACATATTTGCTGCTGCGGGTTCAACACCAGTCAAATGGCTTAGTATCCGAAACCAACACTTATAAAATGCTAAAAATGGCAAAAGCTATATTTTTTTCTGCTAATTCAGAGAGTATTATCTCCTTCATTACTATTTATTTTACTAGCTCAGTTTAGTACTGCTAGTTTCTCATAAAAAACATAATGAGAAACAGGGTGGGGGGAAAGTCCTAGAAACCTACCTGCTTTTCTAACACACATTTAAAATGGTGAAGTGAGAAGGTGAAATCTACTCGTTCTAAAAATATTAAAGAACACAAAATCACAAACCACTGTTCTCCCCAGTCAGCTTCATTAGCAAACTTGTGTATGTGACATATTTTGATAACTTAATTTTTTCTTCTTACTTACACATGACACTTAAGACTGTTTTATTGATAAAACCATGCGACAGCATTTGGTACATTAAGTTGGAATTCAATTTCCATTCAAATGCACCCTTATAGAAATCACAGGAGCTTCAACAGCCCCTGAAAATCTTCCATACAATTCATAGAGACCTAGATCAGTTAAACTGACATACAGCAATGGCAGGAATAATAGGAGAAATAAACCTAGGTGAAAAACTAATACTGCCATTGGCTCTGCAAAACCCCAACCCTAACCAAGAGGGTAGCAGGAGCAGCAGGAAGGGCTCTGAAGGGCTTCAATTCCTCCTCCTCCCAGCAGAGGCTACTGCTCCCCTACAAACACGCACGCACACATGGCTGTGGAGCACAGGAGCTGGAGAGAGGGGAATAGCCCTGGACAAGCCTCCGTGCACTTGCTGGGCTGCAATGAGGAGCTTCTTTGAGAACCACCTACTTTACCTTGTTTGCTACAGTGTATTGGTACGAGTATCGCTGCTTGCCGCTCATGTCTTCATACACTGTGGGGACTATCTTCAATATGTAATCGTGAGATGCAAGAGCTGTAGCCAGAAAAGGAAAACATGAATTACAATTCAGAGAAAGGCACACAATACTACATTAGTCCCACAATACTACAAAAACCTGTCCTGTTTAAATCAAGCACTAGCTGCAGTTAGAGCTGCAGCTCATTGCACTGCTTCTGACAGAAAGAGGTGAAACACCACAGCCTTGGTAGTGCCCTCTCCTCTACGCACTCTGCTTCATTGCATTCTCTTTCTGTTTCTTAACAATTACTTTTTTTTTTCCATGATTATAACTGTTTCGGCATTTTTCTATCTGTTCAAACAGTTGCAAAACTATTGGCTTTTGGAAAGATAAACAAACAAGCAAAAACTATCTAAGCATCAGGAACTGCCATGAATGTTCTATTCCAAGGAACGGACAAGACGTAGATCCCTTGGGAACTTCAACGTTTGAAAGAAAAACGCTTAGCTGAATTGTAGCATGCACTGAAAGTTTCTTTTTGTGCACCTGGTTGTAGAGAAATACGGTGAAAAAGTTTATCCTTTCAGTCACAGGGTGGGAAATGAGGTAACATCTAACTTGCAAGATGCGAAAAGGAAAATCTCTCGTGGTGGCAGCAGCAAAGGAAGCTATAGGAGTAGGGTCTGGATAAAACACTTAGTAATTGTATACCAGAGGATCATGAAAGAGCTGGAGACAATGCCCAGGTTGCAGAAAGACTGCAAAGGATATTTGGGACTAAGACTTCTCCGCAGTAGTGGACAGAATGGAGATGTCAGTCAGCAATGTCTGGATCGCTTTGATTAATGGGGAAAATTAAAGACTCCTGGATATACCAGTGTTGCATTAATAACACTATTTTCCCTACTGCAGCAAGTTGGCTAAAACCTGTAATCACCAGGAATACGTACGATTTGAGCTCAGCTTGTCTGCTCCCTCCAAGGCATTGAATGCTCCATGAATGTTCTGGACCTGAAAAGCATAAAAAGTGCTTGAACAAGCTATGCTCTGACTCTGCAATCCTGACTTTTGCTTCCCTATTCTCTCCTGTAACAAAGAGTTCAGCCTGATTCAGCCTTTCCAAAAACAAAGTCACAATACAACAAAAGATGGCTTGAAAAATCTTCCGGTGACCATCAACGCTGGGGTTGGCTCCGAGTGAAAATGTTGATTTCCTACTGTTTTACACAATGAAACTCCGAAGCCACTCTAAAGCTAAAGGAGTTGCAGCTGAAAAATGCCAGTTACAAAATATATCGCAATGAAATTTCACTTTGCATAGTTTACTGTGAAAATTCTTTCAGGCTCAAATGAAAATAAGCGGGAGCCAGAGGTAGCTCAAAACTCAAAGCCCTCCTGCAAAAGGGGTTCATGTCAGAGCTGCTAGATTTCTACAACTTCAGCCCATCCCTTACACGACGCACACCATGTCCCTGAAGATGGAAAGGACACGTCACTCATTCAGCGTTCCTTGCAGTTGGTACCATGCACACAAGTATCTGTTTGCCCAGATCAACAGGGTTTGATCCATACCTTACGTACACTATTTTCCTCTAGAGTCTAATGTGCACCAATAGGTCAATCTATTTGTGAATCCTACGGACAGGGAAAATTACACAGCAAGAGCTGCAGATTTAGGGTTGCATCATTCACATAATATACAGAAGGGACAAATAACTCAATAACCTAAGAATTCCTGACCTTAAGCCAGACCACAGGGTGTGTTTTGACTTTCACTTCATTAAGAGGGCGCTGCTCAAGTAGCTATTTCCCAGACCCTCTCAACAACTGATAATATGTGGATTTATTTGTCTGATCCTAATTGCTGTTTCCCCATTCAGAATGCCACAGAGCAGATGATAGTCTGGAGGAAAAAGCAACTGAACCAGTTTCTCACCTGAGAAGGGAAATTCGAGAGAGGGAGAGGGAGAGGGAGAGGGAGAGGGAGAGGGAGAGGGAGAGGGAGAGGGAGAGGGGGAAAGAAAATCAGCAAGCTCAGCCAGCAAGATGTAGGTAACAAGCACAGCACAAAAGCACCAGCCGAGGTTTCTGCAGGGCTTCTTACACTGCTGGCATCTCTAGGATTTTACAGAACAGCAACCACATCAGAACTATCCATGCAGACTGTACATGTTCTTTACTCAGCTGTCATATACATACAGATGAGGACAGTGGAAACACTAAGAGAAGCCACTGGACCAGACTATAGTATTATGCTGCATTCTGGATGACGTTCAGAAGAAAGCCCCTTACCACATACCTCTGCCAAAATTTAAGATTCACTCAAAATATGCTACTGTGAATATTTAAGCAACTACTCAGCAAACAACTGCTGTATCTGTTCTGTTCAGTATCTTGCTCTTTGCTCTCTAGCATCCACACATACCTGGGAAAGTGCAACCTTATTTCAGACTCTGCTTATATGTAAAGACTGCCTGCTCTTTATCTCTCCACTCAAACTGGGTTGTAAATCAGTTGTAAGTTACAGGGCTTCCGTACAGACAAATCCACCACAGATCGCCACAACTGCCTGTTGTATGCCAGCAGATCATTAGGTACATCTACCTCTTTGCAGCATGGATGCAGCAGGTCTCTGCAGCATGGATGGCACTTACAGCTCCCAGCTTGATCTTCTACTCTGATTTTCCCTGTGAACTCTTTTGGACTCACATTACAATACCTGCTGTCCCCAAACTGCTAATTAATCTCTGCACCATGAACAGTACAGGTATGTTCTTGAGGGAACATACTTGCACCTTCTAAGTGTCTGGAAGGACTTCAACAAGCAACATGATTTTGGCCCCAGTGGCCAAATTGCAACAGAGAACTTGATCAAGTTTGTTCAGTCAGACATTCTCAGGATTGTGCTACAGTACCAAGACCAAATCCAGTGCTTCAGCAGTGGAACTCTAATGAAAACTTAAGCTAATCAGAGGTCTAGAGCGCCAATGCTTTATGCTCCTGCTAGATGGACCTCCAAGTTGTTTGCCAGGGCCTTTAGCACTCTGGACTTTAACCTCTGCAAAAGCACACAGAAGAATATAACTGAAGAACTGCTGGACTGAATAGGTAGGGCCCAAGAGGAGGCTAAAATAACTTCCAACATTGCACCTATAAAGGGAACACAAGTCTTCTTACAAAGGTTCAAATTAAGATTATTCAACATGGGATATTCAATGAGATCACTCAAAGAATTCTACAACCGGAAAAAAAAAATCAGGTTTGAATTTTGGTCCTGTCTACATTAGGGAAGATCTACAAAAAGTTTGCTACTAGTGTGCATGAATGACTTTTGAAGAACTGTAGCTTAAATGAGGCCAGATCAGATTTAATTCTCCATTTCTAACAAACTGTTTTGCCTTCTTTTTTTTTTTTTTTTTTTTTCTTTTGCTCTGGAGACAGCAGCATGTACCTTAGTGGATCATTCCGGCAGAGTGAGTAGAAAACTACAAAAGAACGGAGTTCCAGCACTTGACACAAGTGAATGAGACAAGCTCCTCAACCCATTTATGAAATGTGAGCATCTATTACATCAGAGCAGGTGGAGCCAAAACAAGAGATTCAAAGGTTTATGGGAAACATTTAGAGCTCTCCATAATGCTGGCTCTCTCAACTGCATGCTGAGTATCAATAGCACCTTTACCAATAGCAAATGTATCCTCCTTTAACTTGCGCTTTTGTATTCATCTGCCTACTGGATCAGCAGCTCTACTCTACTCTTGTGTGTGAAGATGAGTAGTTATTTTCACTTCTGAAAGCACTAACAGAACCTGTCCAAATCATGAGTCAAATACGTGTGTACGAGGCAGATTTCTCACCAGCAGCACGGAAGACACCTGCTTCTTTGCCCCGAACTGCCCAAGCTTCTCATCTCATTCCTGCTGATTTGCACTTCAGCTGCGTTCCTCAAAGACTCCCTGATAAAGCACAGGGAACACTACCCTACAGCACTGATTTCCCATGCAAACTACAGAACTCCCTATTAGCACTTACCTAATGTTTTTCATAATCTCAGTGTGCTTTACAGACATTAAGTGAAGCTTATTTATATGCTAATATTCCAGCGTTCCCACACAAGATATTTCCTAAAAGAAGCCGGGAGCAGAGTCAGAAGACTACAAAGCGATGCTTAGACTTGTTAGCATGAGAAAAGGGTTTTGGAAGTAGGTGTACAAGCAGCAGACTAATGAGATGTCTGCACTGAGAAGCGAAGATTACAGAGAGACTCTGGTAAGTGTTTAGGGCGAGTCGCAAATTGGGTGTGCACACATGCAACTCCCACCTATGATGCCAGCTCCTTGGAAGCAGGCTAAAGAAGTGCTGTAATCTGCCCTTATTGAGAAATCAGGAATTATTACATAACTTGCAACACCAGGTGCAACTCTATCCACGGGGCAAGTGCACATGTTGAACTTCTTCCCAGCAGGGAGCTGGCAGTTCTAAGTCTAACCTGTGTCTCACAGAACAAATTTGGCTAATAGACACCTGCTTTAGCAGTATGGTGAAGTGAATTGAAAGAGCTTGACTGGTGCCATGGTAAAGACAGCACAGAATACATTTTCCCTTAATATAATTACTGTTCCTCAGCAAGCACTCTCTTAGGAAGAGCTTGCAACATCAGTACTAAAAGCACTACTGTATAGTATTTTACAGTACCAGGAATCCTCATTTCTATTCCCAACATGCACACACACACACACACACACACACAGTTTTCCAAAAGCACTTTCCATTTCAGATGAGAATAGCAAAGTTAGTCTATGATGGAACACTGTTCCTCCCTGATGTGGTGGCATGTGAAGAGACTGAGTTTACAATGCATAAACACCAAGGAGGGATTTGATAATCCATGCAGTTTCTCCTGTGTCTTCCCAAACTGCACATGGCCCTTCCACAACACTGAGCAGAGAGTCTAGCACCAGAGTTGCTCCAGTTGCATTTGGTCCCCTGCTGAGAGGGAATTTTCAGGAAAGAGAACTCACCTGCAACTTGTCCCCAAAGGAGAGCTTGTGGATGATGTGAGTCATGTCAGGATTCTGAGGCTGTGCAGTGGCACTGTGTGTTGACACATGAAAGTTACCAGGGACCTAAAAATTAATCAAGACAAGGAAGACAGAACTTCACATTTTATCCCTCAAGGCATTGCTAAGCTCTGTGATATGAAGCAGAAATGCCCAGATCCATACAGCCTGGCACACTGTATGGATTTAGCAGTGGATAATCCCATCAGCAAGACACACTGAAACACCCTCCTGTGCTTGTCCAACATGACCATCGCACACCTGGTGGAGAGAGCAGTCACCTCCCAGGTGTCCTCTCATCGCTACTGCTGCTGCCTACGGCCTGGTCATAGACCACTCCCAGCCTCAGGGATTCCTAGAACTTAAGGCTATGTCTTTCATCCTCATTAAAATGAGATTCATGCCTTTGGCAGGCAATGGTTGCTTAACATTTTCCTCCCACTTCTCAGACTTGCAAACTGGCCCACTGTTGCAGAACAGCCTTCAAAAGCTGTGGATATGTTGATATGTTCTTACCATAGCACCAGTTACAAGAAACCTTGCAGTTGAGAAGATTTGGAGTAAGAAACAGATTGTGGGGTTTTTTTCTTACAAACTAAGCTATATCTTGAGGTTCCAACTCTGGCAATAACCCTTTTCTATACAGATTTATTTATTTATTTCATTTTTGATAGAGACAAACACTAAGTCCTGAAAATAAGGGTTTCATCTCAGGACTCCAGTTGCCAAGACAGCAAATGAGCCCTGATGTCATTTGAAGTGGATCCCTCTGGCATGCACACACTTCCAGGTCATCAGCCCTAAGCCATGAAGACTTTCAGCAGATTCAGCTCCGTCATGGTTATGGAAGATGCAAAAACCATTCCCTATCAGAAAAAACACAGGGAATTAAACAGGCTTGATTGGCAATCCCTTCGACAGCACTGAAAGGCAGTCTGACACATTCTAGGACAACAGTGGGAGGACTGTTATACAACTGGTGCCTACTGTCCTCTCTGCAGACATTTCACCAACAGAACTGCCAGGGGCTGAATGCTGCTTCCAGAAAAGCTCATTTAAATCACTTGAGAAACAGCTGGGTACTTTAGGAAGCACTTTCAGGTGTGGATGTAAGCTATGACGTATGCAGGCTAAGTGAACAGGGCAGCAGACTTCACAAAAACAACAGAAAATCACCTCACTGTTGCCTTGCATCCTCTCTCCAGGTTGGGTGCCTTGCTGGGTACTGTCGCATTCTGAGGCTCTAATCACTGCTCCTATCACTAACTCCACTCAGCCACTGAAGCCAACAGGAAGCTTGGCAGCTGTGAAGCTCCTTGAAGGACCAGTGCCTTCCAACAAACTCTTCAAAGAAGGGACTGTCTCTTTATCTACAGAGCCCTGCAGAAGATGGTCTGACCACCATTCGCAGTCAGGTTTCTAGGCAGGGCCTTGTCCCACCCTAGGTTATACAGAATCTGTAAAACTTCTGCCAAGAGACATGAGGTGTTCAGGCTTTCAGAGCCAGAAGCCTTACATTAAGCCTCTTCCCTCTGATATTGGCCACAGCCAGTACACGGCACAACGTAAAGTGGCCTTGCACAAACGAGCAGCAAAGGGAACTTTTCACTGTCACACACGGCAACCCCCTGTTGAGTTGCCTTGCTGAGCAGAAAGCACCACATAAGCCTGGGAAAATAAAACAAACAAGCAAGCAAAAACCCTAAGCATTTTAGCTCTGGACTTTGGGGATTAGCAGAACAAGAATTACCTTCCAATGAACCCTTTACCAGATTTGTGGACCATCAGTTGGCCAGCAGTATTGGTGGCAATAAGGTGAGCAAAGTATTTTTTTTTTTTAAGTCCCTAATTCTTTCCAAGCCACAGAATCAGCAAGAGGTTATTTTACTCTTATTTTTACTCTTATTTTTAGATGTTGTTTAGCATGACCTAGGAGGAAAAGAAGGAAGGAGGATTCTGTAGCCTGTGGTACACGAGGAGGCGTGAATAAAGGGTGCGCCCTGCTTAGGACATCAGAGAGCCCCACCTCTGCCTCCCCCACCCCAGCTAGTCATCTCTAGCATTACATAGCAAGATTATCCAATTCTGAGCACACCCATCCCAGAGAGGAGCCTCCTCCAGGCCTGGATTTTGAGCGAGAAGCAGAGCACCCCTAGGAAGCATGCGCAAAGGCCTTATGTGCGTATTCCAAACATCTCAGCGCAGAGCCGTTTCTGTTGGCCTGGCATCCTCCAGTAGGGAACATTCCTGTCATTCTGTGGCTCTTGGAACAAGAGAGGTTTGGATAAGAACATTGCCAAAGACCTCTGTGCGGTGAGTCACATTTTGGAGGTGCTAAAGTTGTGACAAATAAACACAGAAGACGGTTTGTATTCACAAGGAGATCAAGCAGCCCCCTAAATCTCAGGGCAGCTTCACTGAAAGTGAGAGCACTGGCCACAGGGCTACTCAGTGCTATTAAGGTAATGCTACCTGGACTATCTGGTCTGGAGAACGGTACAAATGACCTGAGCCAACGTGCTCTCTGTGGGTCTATCTATGAAGCCTCCTTTCCACATGTTTTTCATCATCATCTATTCTCTGCAAGCCAAGACATCGACACACATGGATTTTCAGGAACATTTTACAAATGGATCTTGCCCACACCTCTCCAGCCAGAATACTCACCCACTGTCATTCCTACTCACCTTGTTGATGCTGAAATGGCCCTCAAACCTGCAGCCATCCCCATTGTTGAGAGGTATTTTCATAGAGTTGTCAATATGACCCACTTCATGCCTGCCCATTTCATCCTGGATGTCTAGTCCAACTACTGCATGGGTGGAAAAGGAAGAGGCAACAAAACAAAAATCAGATTGTATAGGAAAGGTATGCACTGCCTTTTATAGAAAAAAAAAACAAAACAAACAAATAAAACCATATCTTTTCCTGGCAATGACTAAATGCACCTGTCAAATATTGTCATAACAAATCTTCTGAATGGATTTTATAACCAGTTTTCAGACTGCTTATTTGACACTAATTTAACTCCTTTATCTTGCTATGTGAATTC
Source organism: Nothoprocta pentlandii (assembly GCA_013398315.1). Classification (NCBI taxonomy): domain Eukaryota; kingdom Metazoa; phylum Chordata; class Aves; order Tinamiformes; family Tinamidae; genus Nothoprocta; species Nothoprocta pentlandii. The sequence goes on along the minus strand of VZSG01000072.1, from coordinate 1,213,639 downwards.
AGCCTTGACTTTACAAAATCAAGGTAATCAAGGAAGATAATGTGCAAAAGTCAACAAACAGATGGTCCATTCAGAGTTATAAATATAACTAGGGAGATTCCTTGCTCTCAGACACAAAAGGTCACTAAAAAAGGGGAACAAGACTTAGAAAGAGGCCAGTGAGGAAGGTCAACCACTAACCAGAGCTGCAGAGAGTTTAGAGGGAAAAAACACTTGTTCTGGCCCAGAACACAAAGCAAGGGGGTATTGGTTAAACCTGCAGCTACTTCATCTCCATCCTGTTACAGAAGAAGGGCTACTGCTCTACTGCCAATTTAGGCCTATTTCACTTATCACATAAAATACAATGAAAAAAAAAAAAGGAGGAGTAAAAGGGGGTACTCACGTTCACAATGCAGGTTTGGTAAACTGATGTTCAGATTCACTTCTATTTTCCCTCCACTGTCTTTGTCTGGGTCATCCACATAGAGCTCATTAACTCTGAAGGACAGAAGACCAAGAGTAGAGTCATGAACACAGACAGTTTCCGCTGAAAGAACTTGTGGGGAAAGGGGAAAATGAGTCTTTAGAGCATTGGGTTTGACTATGTGACATTTGTGACCAAGAGTTACAGAGTGAGGGTAGGAATTGTCCACTCAATTGCTTGGAAACAAACCATAAGTTATTTTTACTCCTTGCTTGACAACTGCAGTGTATGGAGGCTCCACACATCTCCTCTACTAGAAAAAAAGAAAAATAAATCCTACTAATTTACTGACCCTATATCCTGACTCTCCATAGCAACACAAAACAGAACCTAGTGTTGAAGAGGCAACAGGCCACTGCTGCGTGCCTGGGCTGTTACTCCTTTGAGGAAGGCGGAAAGCGCGTGCTCTTCTATGGCATAAATAGGTTTAGAGAAAGGCTCCTCTCAGCTATTGATTTGTGTAACTACTATCTGTTTTTGCCACCCAGTTGCCACAGCAGCAGCAAGGGCAGGCTCCGTGGCAGGCTGCAGAACATTCAGACTTGTTATTAACCATGCCAGGCTGGAAAGCTGCCTGAGCTCCTTCCATCTCTCCGCTTGGCACTGCTGGCGTTCCCTTTTTGGGCACCAAGGCCTCCCTCCTGTCCTTTCCTCTACTTGCATCTCTCTCCTTAATATCTTATTTCAGTCCACAAAATGTTAACTAAAACCAACAAATAAAACCGAGGAGAAAAGGATTTGAGCCAGGAAACAGATGGGATGAAACATCCTGAATAGCAGGAGCTAATACACTAGGCAACCGTCTCCCAAAGAGTAATGCTGTTTATAGCACCCACAGGGCTGGCACATATTTCACAGAAGACAAAATACAGATAAAAAGTAAAAGGAATACAAGATTATAAATATTTATTGCTGGCGCATACTATCCATTCGACACCTAACTTATAAACCAAAAAAAATATGCCCAAAGCATAGCAACATTAGCAAAGTGGTCCTAGAAAATGCATTTCAGGGAAAACTACCGCACTTAACCAAGAAGACTGTGACAGTTCCCAACAGTTGCTCCCTCTCAGTGCAACCCTGTTCAGCCTCATCAAGTGAGAAAATTTGGCAATTTATTTCCCAGTAGGAGGGATCGTAAAGCGGTAGGAACTTCTGTTCAGGCAAGCTCCATAAAACTGACTTCACCAGTAAGAGCTTAGCATGACTTTTATTTAATGCTCAGTGTATGCAACACCTGGACAAGCCCTTGCCAAGAAGTATCCATGCTAATGGACAAACTAGATTAAGGGCAGCTGTAAGACAGTCAAAGTGATTTGCTTTTGGTGATACATACATGGTGGACAATAATGAACTGTTCACCCTGGGTTATTCAGAAGAAACAAGTCTTCAGATGGAGAAGCACACAGCTGCCAACTTTATTTTGCTAAGACAATTATTCACAGGTCAGTGGGGTTTATAGACAGTCACTTAAAACCAGCATAGTATGTGTCTTCAGCTTCACCACCCTACCTTTCTCTGGTTCTAATTGGCCTGAAAAGTTGCTTGCAATCCTTACTCAACGTATTTTTCAAGTGATTAATAAAAATGACACAGAGGGAGGGGCGAGATTGCTCATCAGTGACCTAGTTAGAAGCTTCTTGACTGAGCCCTCTCCTTCCAGGTGTAATGCATTAAATCTACACATCCATTACTGACGGATTAGCTGGTGTGCTGGATTAGGTCATACTTCCAAATACGGGCATGAGGAGCAGCTCCAGCCAGGAGCACTAATTCCCAAAGCCATGCACCTTTCTGCACTTGGAGTCCTCCCATCCACAGAGCCATCCTAGTCGCCAGCCAACCTGTTTCATAAGAGCACCTGGCTTCTCCCCAGCTCTCTGTCGTCTGAGACACAGACCATGCCCGGCCAGTGCTGCAGGCAGCTTAGCAGTCCTGGCCAAAAGGAGCATGTGCATTTGTGGAGAAGCACGTCAGGTTAAGCAGCTTGGATTCCACTTCTGTGGACTGAAACTCTAGGAACGTTAGATCTGCATTTGGCAATCTCCAGCTCCGAACCAGTCAGAAGTGCAGGCAGGTGTGGTCTGTGAGCATGCAAATACACACAGGCCTCTCCATGATAACAGTGAGACGTGGCTGCTGGTAGAAGTCAACACTTGTACTCGGAGCCAAATGTTTTACATGGGAAAACAAAGCAATGAAGTCACTCAGGTGCCGACCGGATCACTGAGGCACACAGAAGTAGGCCACTTTGTCCATGTTACACATCCCACTAATTGTGCAGACAAAGGCAACTTGCTTCCTGTCCTGAGCTCCGGTCACTAGACCAACAGTTCCCAACTTGTCCCTTGGGTAAGGCCACTTCCTCCTTCCCTTTCTCTAACAGACCCCTGCTCCTCCCCTACTCATATTCCCAACTTTATAGCCCTACAATCACTTCTCTGACACCCAACAGTTTGTAACATCTTGTCCTTGCTCCACATATTCCTCCCCCAGGGAGGAACCCGGATGGAGCTGGCAGAGAACTGGCACTCATGGCACAGTCACTATCCCTCTCACCAAGGCCATGAATCCAAGGGGCTCACAGGCTCCCTGCTATTTAACCAGCCTCCCACCCAGCGATGTTGGGACATGCAGTGTTTGCCACCCCTGGCAACTGCTGCTGGAGGGATAATGTCTCCAGTGGAAGAAAAGAGGCTAGATGCTCCTCCTGGAATCTGAAGGGTCCCAAAACAACACGGATTAATCATGAATTTGGGAAATAAAGGGAAAAAATCTGAGATCAGACAGGAATCTGTAAATATAGATGGTTCATATAGCTCTTCAGAGAGAAGAGCATCTAGGGTTGTACTGTGACTACCAAGATGGCACATGCCTCCTCCAAAGACCCTAAGGAGACAGGACTTGGCATTTTGCCGGTTGCTGGTAAGGGCTGCTCAAGTAAATTGGCACAACAATGCAGTGGTGAGGGGCAAGTGCTGCACGGGCAGCAGGTCTGGCAAGAGGTGTCCCACCACAGAGCCTCCCCTCACGGCTTCAAGGAAAAAGGGAGGAAAGTTTCTCGATGCAGCAGGAGCCGTGATCCACACAGAAAGAATCTGCTTCACTTCTAGAAAGAGCCGCTCTGAAATGCTTCACATTCCTGGGCTTCTCTGTGGCTCATCCTGTTCGCTTACAAACTCTTAACATGACATGAAGTAAAAATTGGAGAGATTCTTTGGCTAAGATTGAAGATTGTGCAAATGGCACGCAAGAGAAGGAGAATGAAAGGGGGAAGCTGCAGCAAAGGGACTTAATATTTCTTAATGATCTTATCCAGTGAAAGAGAGCCCTGTTCTTCATGCTTTAAGCTTTAGATTTATGATACAACAGCTCTGTTTCCCCAGAAACAAACTTGCCTAGCAGATGTTATTTTCTCCCAGCAACCTTGGCCACGAGCACTAGACACTTCAGCACTTCAACAGCTGAAGAGCCCGCATCCCTTTGAATACAAGAGGAGACAAAAGTGCATCAACCTTTCTGAAGTTCCAACTCTGCCCAAGACAGCCTTTCCTTGTCCTCTGCCTTCCTTGGCCTAGCCTTTACTTCAGAGAAATTCTACCCTTTTTGCTCCCTTCTTTCATATTGAGCAACCAGACAGACTCTCCTCTCCAGTTACCTGCCAAACAAACAGAAAATACAGGTGCTGACTCCAGCAAGTCACCCTGCAATTCACCTTGTTCTCCAACTCCCAGGAAGCAGGTTCTGGCCTCCAGCACCCGAAAACTACAGGGAAAAATAATTATTCTTTCTCTATGGAGCCCAAAGCTTCTCAAGAGACTGTCTTAGTGAGCTCTAATCAACCAACAGCCTCCAGGATCACGAAAGCCCAAGCTGAGACACTTGCACTACCTCTTTCTCAGATGTTCCAAACCAGAAATGAGACAACTTCAGTCAAATGAACCATCTTCTCAGTTGATGCTCAGGAACAGTACGCAAGTTAATTTTCTAGTGTGTAGCAAGTTACACATGCACCATATTGCTCTGCCATGTGTAGGCTTCTTGTAAGATCTGAATCACAGCCAAAACTTCACTTAGAAGGTCTTTGCCCCACATTTGGTCTCAGCTCAGCAACTGTCCTACAAAGGAAGGAACTCCAATTCTACAGAAGGCAGGAAGGGAAGAAGAAGGGTTCCAAAGACATCGATGTATATTTGAGTCAGAGATTACAAATGACATCACGACGTGACCTTCCTCTTCCTGCTAACCCACACAGGTACATTAGGCCAGACGCCTAACAGCGTTTCACAGCCATGCAATACCTTGTGTTAGGTAACCTCCAAGGTACTAGGCAAACATCAATTAAGCTTCTTAACACCCCTGAGATGTAGGCAGCTAAGTATTACCATTGTACAGAAAAGTCAAGTGTCTGTCTCAAGGTCACCAGTGGCAAGAATGACAACTCTCATTCCCCTCTAGCTGCTGGGGGACAGTCTACCTTCTTGTCTGCCTAGCTCCAGCACTTCGTTAGCCTCAACCAGATGAGCTAGTGGAAACGGAGCTGTCTACCTTATCTTAGTGCCTGGGACCTGGATGTGAACATAGAAACTCTAGCACTGACCCCTCCACCAGCAGCAAATACTCAGAGATTACAAAAGCCAGCAGGACCTGCTGCACCAGGATCACACTGTTGTTCAGAGTAGGAGCACTTTGACCTTGCAAGCTGCTAAGGTCAACTTTCATGGCCAAGAGCCATAAAACACATTCCACATACCTTGGGGAGCTAAGGGTCCCAGGAGCTCTCCAATTTCTCTGAAGGCAGGTATGATAACTAATCTCCTGTTTCATTGCAGAATCAATCTTAGGCATGCAAGTAAGTCCGGGATGAACAAGCAATATTGGTCTTGAAAGCTCCAGGCCTTTTGCTTCTTCCTGTGTGTGTGGTACCTGACAACCTGCACAAACATCTGAGCTGTGCTGCATGTGACATCTCCTAATGCAGAGAGTTGGGCTGTGCGATGGTCACAGATTGGCCAAGGTATTCTTCAGAAAATAAAAGCAGGCAGGTGTCCCAGGCACCTTAAACGAACAAATGATGCCGACACTGCTGCTGCTTTATCCTCTTATGCAAATATATCTGTTGCAGATATTCTACCCGAATAATTAACTGCCATGCAGGGGATGCTGTCAAGCTGTGAACTTGCCACTTCAGCCAGTTCAGTGCCAGCTACTTCATTAAAAAACAAAACAGACAGATAAACAAACAAGCACTGCTGGGAATCATTCATTGCTTTCTACTTAATGTGCTGTATCTAGTCAACTGTAATTGAGCTGCATCATTCATACTATGAGTGTCAAATTCATACCTTCCTATCCCTTCCTCGGGCTGCCAATGCATGGCAAACTAAGTTAATTGCATCTTGTCTCCTTAGCAATGGAATACTTGGAAAACTCTTATCAAACCTACAGAACATAACTCATGACCTAATTAAGGTCATAAAATGCAGGATTATCTTCTTGCCAACTATTTAATTCCAGGATTGATCTGGGTTAATTAGAAAAGGAGATAGATGATTTCTATGTTCTTGATTCGCAACATAACATCAAGATGAGTGAGGAAGGAAGGCTGCTAAAGGTATTCCAAGCAACTTCTAGTCCTCAGTCTACTTTCAACCTAAGACTGATCCTGCCCAGGAAATACCACCTACATTTAACATTTCAGCTTTATTGTTCTAGCCATGTGAATCATTCGCTAAGTGGGGAAAATGCTCCACTCATATCACCAATTGTGCAGAAGTCCAAGAAGTCCACAGACCTCCCTTTTTTATCTTTTACAGAATTCAGGCGTTTGCCATATTTTGTACTTTTCTGAGAATTTCAGTCATGCTCTCTGGTTTCTGGCATCATCCCACTCTTCTTTTAACTGCAAAGACAGGTTGTGGCTGAGCAAAATACCGGAAACTCTTTGTCCATCACCACTTTGCTGCATGTTTCCAAAAGAGGAGAAAATAAAAAAGGCAGCCTCACCTATGATGCAAGCTTGGCTTTCCTCCCTGGCTGCTCAATGGACTGCCTGTTAGGATCACGCAACCGATACAGAAAACGAGAAACTCAACTTTCTAGCTGACCTGGGGCTTCTCCACAGAGCAATGGGTGGCAGAACCTGGAACAGGACAGAGCTTGAGGTTGACAGAGCCTTGGCACAGGCTGCCCAGGGAGGTTATGGAGTCTTCTTCTCTGGAGGTCTTCAAAACCTGCCTGCATGCTGCCCTGTGCCCCGTGCTCTGGGTGTCCCTGCTGGAGCAGGGGGTTGGACTAGATGATCTCTAAGGTCCCTTCCAACCTCATCCATCCTGTGGTTGTGTGAATGCAGTGAGCTGCGCCTCGTGTGGCTTCCCAGCAGCAGGAGCTCCCTGGTGGCGCTGCGACCCCGCTGCTTCCGGGCCTGCCCGCGGCACAGCCGCCACGCTGCACACTGCAACCTGCTGCTCTCCGTGCGAGGACTGTCGCTCCCGAGATGAGGATGCCATTTCCTGGCCTCTGCTACCTCGACAAGTCTTTAGCAGCTGAGACTACAAGAACTAATATAATGGGCTTTCGACTCACCTAAGAGCGACCAAACTGAGATTTCCAGTAACAACAGGAATTTATGTTGCTTTGGTCACATGAATGTAGAAGAAAATCTAGCAGTGGGTAGAAGCCAGCAACAGCTAAGGGTTAATGTAGTGCAGAGCAGATCTTTTCGCATGTTACAGCACACAGGCACAACCAGCCATATTAGCCTCTCACTTCAGATGCAGGCACCAAAGAAATCTCCTGTTGGTGAGAATCGGACAGTGAATCCCGTGGATGTTATTGCTGTTATGGTTGGTGCTGGGCTTGCCCTGCAGTAGGCCGTCGCGTGCACACACACCAGGCACAATTACTTGGCCTAGTAGAGTTATGATGCACACACAGACCCCACAGCAGCAACCTGGCACATCTCTGATGCAAGGTACACGGCCACAGCCACTTCACTCGGAAACTAACAGATAAATAAAATCAAAACAAACAAAAAACACTGTCAATTTCTCCTTGCCATCAAAACTGTTCAGTTACCTCTGTGCAATCTTGCTTTGTCAAGTGTATGGCTGCTTTAAGGGAAATATTGCACAAGGGGAGAAACACTGATGCAGTTTCATAGTGCAGGTAGCACTGGCAAAGCAGGAGAGCTCACCCTGTGTAAGTTAGCACAAGTCAGTGTACTCTGGTTAATCATTCAGATCTTGGCTCACAGCAGGAAATTTCAAGTTTGCAGGGATATTTGTTGTGGAAAGCTCTTGATATGGAAGAATCTTGATGCTTGCAATAGAAGTTCATTGGAATCCAGCAATTTGCATGTACACAACCTTCTGTATCTTCAAAAGTATATCATACAGGGACAACCAAGCCTCAAAATGTTTTGGGGAGATAATATTCCCCCCTGCTGCTATCTGCCACCATCCCTTTTCATAGTGGCAGTATAGGGTTCTATAGCTGCACACAGCTCCACACTCTCACAGGTCTATTCCCAACCACAGGACTATGCTGCTGGAATGCTTCCCACCTACTGTCCAAGTGTACCTTTGGAAGGGAAGCACGGGAGGTTGGGGGCATCTTTGAACACCCCTAAACACAGCTTCCCAGAAAAGCAATGAGTAAGGACTGGAAAAAGAAAAGTTTACTTCATTTTTCAGAGTTACTGAACTAGGAAGTACTTTGTTGCTGTCACATTCTGAAATATTTCCATTGTCAGAGAGGGAGCCTCTTCATAAATACTGTGGGTGATCTGTTCCCAGCAGGAGAGATTCTGATGACCTCCAACTCATCAGGAGTTTTTCACATTTTGCAAGTTATTGTGTTGGAAGGTCCATGAATCAGTTTCTGGCATTTATTTGTCTCAGCCTCTTCCACGACATCCTCACTAAAATTTCACTGTTTGAACGCTTATAAACACCTCTTCCTCAAGCAGCCCCCGCTGGGAAAGGCAGTTTACCACCTCTCTGAGGTTTTAATGAGAATCCTGTCAGCTGAGTGTTCAGGAACTTACAGCACTTCCAGTGTCTTTATGGAAAATATATAACGCTATTAATGAAGTTACAATGTAAAAAAAGGATGAAGAGGTCTGAAACAATCACAATTTTGCTGTTCAAAAAGAAATGATTACACAACTCACTACACAAAGGCATATAACTCAATCTGATCAGATTTTAGTGTTACTAATGTCCCTAGTAAAACATTAAAAAAAAACACAAAAAAGAGAGAATGAGATTTGAGACCAAAGAATACTATATTTTTTTACTTCTTTTTTAATTCAACTCTAGAGAAAAGTATTGAGAAGGGGATCCCAACTATTTTAAAAGCAAAAGCATAGGACTGAATTCAAAGGAAGAGGAAGGGAGTAAGAAACATAAGCCTTCAACTCTGAACTACATGAGCAATAGAAACAAAGAAAAAAAATAGTTGGACCTAGATACCAACGCTGTCTTAAGGTTAAGCATTACTCAAAGTTACAGTTACTCCTGAGATGATACTCTTATTCCTCATCATGGTCTCACAAAAGCAATGAAAGACTCATGGGGTTATCAGACCCAGCACTAAGCGCGACAGGTCAGAACCTGGCACGTGACTCCACGGCACTCAGGGCTGCTTCGCCCAGCGGGGATGGCTGCTGCTCTCCAGACCACCCTGCACGTCTGATGGAAGCTCCACCCTTCCTAACTCTCCAGGAATCATGCATCACACTAGTGAGCTCACTGCTGCATCAGGAGGGTGATGGAGAATGAGTCCTAGAACCCAAAACAAAAGTACTCAAGTTACGAGTTACTAAGGAAAGTCTGCGTTAAAGCAGGAGGAGCAAGAGGGGAAAAAAAAAATCTAACTAAAATATTTGTTCTATGAGTGATTTTTTTAAAAAGGAGTTTTTTTTTTTTTTTATTTTGCTCAGAGTGAGGTCCTGAAGAGGTTACCTAGGGACAACTCCTCTTCAAGCATTGAAGCCTGTCAAGTAAATTTCCAAGCAAAGCTCAACAGGCACGAAGAAGGAAGATAATATCCACACTGTGAGTAACCCTATCTGTACGGATCAGGCATTTAGTTCTATCTCAAACTAAAGAAAAAAAAAGTATTAACATTCATTAAACTAAAAGTTTATATTTAAATGTAACTCTTTATTCTAAAAAGCATCACCAAAAACATCCAGTAAAGAACGTCAAAACGTCATCTCCACTTAGTCCGCAGGGTACTCATGGGGAAAAAAATGTCTCATGGAAAAAAGGCATCTTGCCAGGCATCCCATTCTATCAGCAATGAAACTGCAGTCTCAGGGCACAGACTATATGGATTCCACCAACAGGCACCACACATTTAAAATATGGTGTCACTGATAAATAAGAATACAAATATGCTCTTTTGCCAGAATCACTTTGAATGAAACAAGTACAGAAGAAAGTACTTAGGAGATGAGAGGAAATGTTCTCAGATGAGGTCAAGAAATGAACAGTTTCAAGGGGAAGAGGCATTGACCTCTTTAGCACTTATACTACCTTATACCTGATCACCACAGAAACTAGAAAGGGTCAGAAGCCAGGTACAGCCAGGTCAGAAGCCAGGTATAATCTGGCTGTGGTCAGATTAATGGTATAATCTGTGGTCACATCAAAAGTACTCCCCATGCTCAGAACATAAATCTTGTATGCAGCTGATAAAACGTCAGGTAGGTTTGGAACAGCTTTCTCTAACAAAAGTATTTTAGAACTAAATTTGACTAGGATATACTAGTAAATTGAAAAGCTGAGCAAATCGTTCAGAATCTGGACTCAACCAAAGAGAATTCAAAAAAATATTATATAAATATTTGGACTACTAAAATTAGACACATTTATGCAAGATAACAGAATGAAGCATTAAAGAAACATATACACACATGCATTCATACAAAGAAAAATATCATTTTTACTTACATTTCAGTGGCTATGAATCCGGTGAGCTCAGACAGGAAGAGAAACAGTATAAAGAGACAGCAGCAGACAGAGACTGGAAAACAGAAGGATGGAGGAAAAGGTTAGTCTTTTATCTCTGATAAAGAAACAAATTATTTTCATGCATACAGATGATTCTCCCAATGAATGTGTCAGGTAAGACACTTGAGAATTCATGTTCTCTTTAAAGAAAGGGACCCTCAGGAGACTTCAAGGTGATACCACTGGAATCTCCCAAATCTTGTACCACAATATCCAATATCCTGCTGGGTATCTAATACTTTGTCTACCTTCAAACCTAAAGTGCAATTTCCATCTTCCCAGGGTTCCTGTTTTCTCCATCTCCAGCACAGTGCTGGTCAGCCAACCCTTTCTCCCTCTTTTTGGGCTTCTTGACATCTACTGAGCCTTTGTCCATAAGAATCAACATAATAAAAATCAACATCACCTTGTTTCACAAGCACACAGTCAGTTATGTAGCATACGATGGATTATGAGACATTCTTCTTTGTCAAGTCCTAAAGCCATGTATAGGTTGGGTCCCGAGTCCGGACCCAATGGACAAAGACAGCAGAGGTGGGGATAACTGGAACAGTTTCATTAACACCCAAAGCCCTCCTAGTTTCTCCATTTGCAGATTCCCTTCAGGTAGGGAAAATTCCTAGTAAAGAAAACGCTAATACTAGAGAGCAATTCCCAAATCTTCTCTACAAAAGTTAACCTAGGGTTAGAAGAGGTAGCAGAGTGAACTGTATGTTTCTAGTTACTCTTCATCGGAAAACTACATAAGACACTGTGCAGTGAGGTTCACACTGCAGACTCACAGAGGAGGGGCTGGAAGGCTGGACAGCTGTGAACCCTACTAAGCAGGGATGATCGGAGCAGACAAGGATGTACCAACACAAGGAGACAGGGCTGCAATGTGTATCTGTATTTATATATTAACAAAAAAATAAAAAACAACAAAAAAAAACCCTTGAAGTTCACAATGAATCACTATACAAAAGAGTAAACCCAGAAATGACATGTTATTCTCACCTCTCAATCCCAGTAAAGTAATAATGACCAAGCACTCTTTGGAAATGAGCACCTTACCATAGCTCTGAATTAAGATTGAGAAATCCATAAGAAAACCCTGTGCCTCAGCTTTATTCCACACGAGCAACACAGCCTGAATACCCATTCCTTTGGGAGACACAAGAAACAACTGGCTGGAGAGCAACTGCATCATAGTTCTGTGCTTGTCCAAACACCCTTGGTAGGGAGCATGAGAGGCAAGGGAAGGAAAGAGGAGGTAATTAAGACAAATACCGAGACAGACCCGTAAGTGACCCTAGGCCTTGTGCCTCATTCTTCTCATTAGTCACACTCTGGTTCTGAGGAAAGAGAAACGCATTGCTTCCCCTTCCTCATCAGGGTTGTTGCAAGAGCGGATTCATTTACCAACTCTCTCAAAATTGCGAGGGATTAAAAGAGATGCCAAAAATCAATTAACAAGAATTAAGAAAGAGAAAAAAGGGAAGATGAAAGCCAAAGAACAGTAGGAAAATGGGATCTGACAGGAGATGTTGCTTTCCAAAGAGAAACCTTCTCAGACAGTCATGCAGCTTCTTCTAAGTCTTGGCCATCAAGACTCAGGAGTTCACCCTGCTGTAACTCAGCTATGCTGCTAGCAGCGTGCAGGAGGCAGCATGGAGGGAGGAAAAAGGTGGACCTAAAGCAGCAAATTCTTGTGAGAACACACACACACCTACGTAAGAGCACAAAAGCAGCAAGCAGTCAGTCACAGGACAAGTTGATCTAGTGTTTCTTACTGCTAATCATCAAGCAGCAGAGACACAAGATCACTCATCTTTGGCAATAGGCAGAGGGGAAAATGCTTCACATAGAGACTGTTTCATCTTTGGTCACGTTCCTCTGTGCCTTGCTATCATTCTGTAAAGCTTTCCATAGCATCATCCAGATCACTCAGCTCTTCATCACTTCAATGCAAGCCTGGTACTGATAACTGCAAATTCTCTTCTGAAGCTTTCTTTTTCTTCCATCATTTTGCTTTCTTCTCTGTCATTTTTATTTTTTCATTTGAGTACCTTTTCCTCTCCCAGTGTACCAAGTATTTGCATCCTCAAGTGCATTTTGGCTCTTCCAATGAAGACTTGTGACAATACTTAACAAGCAGAGTTCAATTACATACTAACCTATATTTAGAAATACCTACAGGTGAGCAAGAGTACCCTGATACACCTGGCAAGGACTGACTTTCAAAGTTCTTCAATATTTTTACCAGTCTTCAAACTGTATGGTCAATTTTCAACCTGGAAAAAAGACTACAGAAAACAGGCTAGATCTCTACAAAATCATGATCAGCCTGGAGGAGATGAATGGGGAACAACTGCTCACTGGCTCTTCCAGTACAAAAAGGGGAGAGAAGGGGAAGGTTAAAAAGAAGAGATTTTTGTCTAGGCAACACAACCAAATTCTGTGTCTCTAACTATAGATGTTGTGGAGACAAAAAGTCTACAAGATTTCATAAAGAATCAGAAGTTCTCTACAGAAGAAGTCCATTGAGGATTATTAAACACAGAGGAATCACTTCTAGGTCAGGAAGTTCCAGAACTACCAGCTGACTGAAGGCTGGGAATGTGTTTAACCTCTCTGTGCTCTTTCTTACTGACCGCTACCAGAGACAGGACACCAGCCTAAATGGAACTTTGGACCAACCAGGCTCAACTGCCTGTATATTAAAGTCTCTCTGTACACACACATTTTTTGAGGGTGGGGAGAGGCTGGCGTAAGACTTATATGCAAGTCTTTCTTACAAACCAAACTGTCTCTTTTGCCAAAAGTGAGACAGAAGCTTTTTCAGATAGAGAACGTGGGCTCCTCTGCAGGCACATGAGATGTTCCCAGAGTGAGAAGTCACACATACAGTGCTTCAGCTTCATACTTCATAGGGAAGGCCTATATTTGCTTCCCTGAAAATACAAAGTTCTCACAGCCCATACTTGATAATTGCATTATATCTGGAAAAGTAGATTAAAGGCTGGAATCAGATAAAATAAAGCAATTAACACACAATGCTTAATTCAACTGCCAGAACATTGCAATGCTCCAGCAGAACTCCACAGTAGAGTTCTCTTAAAACTCAGCTATGATTATCTTATCGATACATTGAAGGTTGCTGGTGTTTGATACACTGGAATACGCTGCTGTTGCTGATGACAAATTCCCAAACAACGGGGATACTGGGGATATTTCCCATTGCACGTTCCAGCACTGGTTTCTACAACCTACCGCTCTGTACGTATCTCTTCTGACACATAACTTTGTCTATACTCTTGCCTGACAGCTCTTCCCCTGGCTCAAGAAATGAAAAAAAATGCAAAGCCAAGTGTTTAGCACAGCACACAGAATGAGAATGCAAGCCCATTTCTATATTAAGGCATAAAATTAATAGAATTTATTGTTCAATGAAGCAAACTGCTATGAAGTGCGAGGAGCGGGTCTTGTTACAGATGCCATGTGAATCATAACTTTGATATTTCCTGATGTGTATTTAAAACTCCCAGCCTCCACACAGCATGGAGTATTTCTGGATAACATTACCATGTGTGCATTGAACATGTGCATGCAAAGTATGCAGCCACTCGGACTGGTCAGCAGCAGGACGGCTGCAGCAGCTGCCCGAGCTGCAGAGCCCTCTCTCAAGCAGCAACGCCAGCTCACACACACACACACACACACACACAGGGCACGTGTTGCAGTTGTCTGCACACCCAAACTTGGCCCATTTGTCACCAGACCAGCCAGCTCTGTTAGAACAGCTGTAAGGCAGCAACACAGACACCGCTCAACAGGGGCACAAGCATTGGGTGGAACAGGGACAACAGCAACATGACTGGCTGAGTGGTGCACATAGCTCAGCACTATCTAAAACAAGAGTTTTCTACTGAGAAAAAAAGCCTGCCCAACTACTGCACACATCAGGCAAGTCCATAGCAGCGGGTATGTTGTTCTAGGCAAACCTCAGTCCACCAAATTAGAGTGGACATCTCCTGCTCCTCATTTCTAGTCATGTCCAGTGGCTGGAAAGGTTGCCAAGCAGATCCCAAATACCTCGTATGCGGCATCCAGCACAACACTGGAAATGAAAAATCCTTATGTAGCCCAAGGACTCTCCAGAGCTCTCCACTTGGCTTCTGAACTTGCTAGCATTTGAGATTGCCTGCTCTCCTCCAAGAAGAAAAAGTGATGCTCACTGAGCCATCTCCCTTCTCTTTGAGGGCTTCTTCTTTCCAGGGAAGTTGGCCATCTTCTCCCAGTGGTTAGAAGCAGAGCTGGTACCTTCCTGTTTTCTCTTTTTCTGTTTTCTATAATTTGAGCTATTCTTTCTTCCACAATGCAGGCAGCATAGATGAATTGAACTTTGGAAAAGAAGCTTCCCTAGAACTCAAAAGAGCCTGTAGAAATCCTGCACATTCCTGTCCCAGAGAGCCTTCAGAAACAGAGGCAATACAGAACTCAAAGTCCCAACAGAAATTATGGGAAGAGTACAACCTAATAGCCAGCTACTATTAACTACTTTATATCTGCTTTGCAAACCTTGGAACACTTCAAGGAAGTCAAGTACAGCTGCAGTCACAGCCATTTCACAGATTTACAGCCCTAGAAGAATTTTTGTGAGGTAGAACTTTCCCCTACAAACAAGCTCCTAATATTACTATTACAACCTGAATTCCCTGAAGCATTTGTCACAAAATCATGCAACTTCCCTGCCTTCAAACTGGCAGGGCTGTGGGCTAGCCTCATTCACAGCCTCCTACAACGCTGGAGATTACTGGCTTTCAAATGACAAGGCACAGGCTTGGTCAGACAGGGCATTATGAGAACTGCACAGGGAGCCGCCAAAGTCTGTCGGCTGCCTGTGTGGTTCAAAAGCCTCTATCAGCCTGTCTGCAAGCACTCTGACCAAAAGAAGGAGAACCTGTTAGAGAAGAAAATCAAAGCTTGAGAAGCTGCAAATAACAATAGAGAGGAATAAGTCAGCTAATAATTTGAAGAGTCACAGCCTCCAAGTCTTCCCACAACAAACTTATCACTGGAGCTGTTTACTGTAGATCAGCGCGCCTAACATGGGGTGGCCTTTGATGATTCTTTTTCTCTTTTTTTTTTTGTTTCTAAAACACGTTCCTTTGCAGGTGATTCATAACAAGACAAATTCTCAAAGGGAGCCCAGATACAGCGTGGGAATTCTTAGTTTCCAAAACAGAAGGGAAGGTAGGAATATTAACAAGTTCAAAGCGTTCTTTGGGAACACTACATCTCATATGCCTCTAAATTAGTAAACTGTTTCAAGCCCTTTATTCACAGCTTCAGCAAAACTAAATGGGAGTCAACATGCAAGTAACGCTGCCCGGGATGAGGAGAAGATGGAGGACAAAGGCTCTCTGAAAATAAATATTTAGAGTCACACACTATGCTCAGCAAGGAGTTTCCTTGGCTTACAAAAGGCTCCGCTGTGTGTCCCATTGATTTGCTGTTACTGACTCAGTTCTATTTGACGTCCGTTGTCACCAAGGGACATGACATCACTCCCATCAGCAGTGACATACAAGGCTACTGACCCATCTATGAGAATGGATGAATGGAGCAAAGCTCCATGATCAAAGGAAGTCACTGTTCAATGGAACAGGAAAGCTCCATTAGGCATCTAATTACAGACTTGGCAGGACCAACTGATCAATGTTTACCGCTCCGCACAGTGCACTCATTGGCCATGATCTGTGAAATGGCATTACTCAGCCTACAGTACCCACCTCAGGCAAAGGAAGGAAGGAAAAGAAGCCCAAGGCAAGAGATTTGTATCAGGCAGAGTCTATGGATTGATACATGCGAGTGAGAGTGGATCATTGTTGGTGGTTTCTGACAAAGTCATTTTTCTTCTTGAAAAATGTGCTGTAAATAAATCTCTGCTCATGTATCCCAGCTGCAATGCCAGATGAATCCCCTGAGTACGTTGCGACAGAAATCTGTCCCCCAATTCATATTGACCTTTGGCCACGTGTGTGTTGCCATCCATCCTGCTACCTCCTGACCCAGGTCCCAGACACCAGAACGCAAAGTCTCTTTGGCAAGCAGGATGTGAGGGCAATTGTTTTCAGCCTTCTCCCACCCTGATCGAGGGGTTGCCCAACAATTACAGAGTATTAAAAACTCTGCAGTTCTCCCCTCCCTGCCTAATGTTTGGAACCAATTTAGAGCTCCTGTTCACAGAAAACAGTCACAAAAAAGCTCTCTAGCTATTCCATTAGCTAGCACAGTGGGTATTTTAGCCTTAGCTCTCAAGAACTCCCTTTCATAACAGCAACAAAAAGTGGTAAAGATATGTTAAGATTCTGAAACCACGCAGACTACTCCATCATTTAGTACAGTTTGAAAGACTGGGCAAAATGAGCTGTCTCAGCAATAAAGGATACTCTTTCTAGTGTTTAATATCTCTTTAAAAATACCCTCCAAGTCAGAGAGGCCAGAAGATCTTTAATTTTAGACCGGGGGTACACAAGGATAGGCAGGAGAACTGCTACTTACTAATAGCCCCTGTGTAGGTTGGCTGTGTAAGGTCTTTTGGCACCTTCCTGTAGATGTCAAACCTGAAAGAAGAAAAGTAACAGCCATAAAACAGGTGGAATATTTGAATACATCTCATGTCCCCACAGCAATGAATGATACTGAAGTTTTTCCATTCAGCTTTCCAATAGCATTTTTCAGTTCTCAGAATATTATGAGACAGAAAACAAAACAAACACATTTTCTTTTACACAATTATGTAACCATGCTGCTTTTTGGCTCCAATTTCCAAAGCTCTACCTCACTCTGCCTTGTTTTCGTGGATCTTTGCAATCTGAACCGTTACTGATGCCAGGGGATAAGTCATGCTGGACAAGTTTACAGACCACCGTAAAAGGAAAAGGATACTCCACAGGGAGAGAGACATGGACACACACACAACCCTTAGATCTGCACTGCAGCTTGCGGTCTGCAGCCTGGGCAGTCAGGGATTGCCAATACCAAAGTCTGAAACCAAGGTGTTGAGATGAGAAATCTACCTTTAGACACTATATAAGAGAAATTAACAGCAAGTTTGCTATTCCCTCTGCAAAATCCAGTTTAATATTAGACTGTTGTTTTGATTCAGTCATTTCTTTTAATATCCACCTGGCTCAGCTTTGCTATTTTAAACCTTCCGTGGTTAAACTTTCATTGCCCTTTTGATGTTAGATGTATTATTTCCTACCACCTTGTGTTCCTCCACGGCCAGTCGCAATGCAGCCCTGACATCAGTTTTTCCACCACTCAATAAAAATTAATGCATTAAAAACACACACACCCTGAAGTGGGAAGTGACTGGTTCTCCCCCAAAATAGCCTTTTTTTTTTTTTTTTTTTTTTTTGGTATACTGCTAGGAGTGAAATCTGATGCTTTTTCCAACCCAGGGGGGTCATGAGAGAGACTGTGTTCCCGGTTCCCATTCTGAATAGCAGCACGATGAAACACCCCCATGTTTGTTCAGCACTTCCTACTCCACCAAATGCTGGACTGAGAGTCCAAAAACTAGAGGAGCTTTCTTTGCTTCACTCTTGTGTCTGATTAGGTCAAGATACAGCTTGGAGGCACACGAGGTAACCAAAACAGCACCTGCCAAGCATGGGGGCAGAAGGGTGCTGCTGTGCCACGCTTTGTTCAGCACCCGAAGCTGGATGATGAGGAGGTTAGGAGAAGGAAAGCTGGTAGGATGAGACTTCATCCACCCTATTCAACACCTGAACATGCCATGAAATCACTTATCTGTTCCAACAAACTAGCACCTCCACCATGGAATGGGAAGAATACATCTCTAGGGCCACACGAGGATAAATTCAGGATCTGCAGCATTTTCAGATCCAGCGCTGAGGCCATATAAACCAACAGAGAGAGCCAACACACTGGCCAACCGCACACAGCCCTTGCTCCTGTCCTGTAGCTGGCAGAGCACGCTGCACAGCACCCACATTGGGCTCTATGTTGGTGTGACTCTATCCCCTGCCATGCCCGAAACAGATTAGTAATATTTCTGAACGAAACAGTCCATTTATGGCCCTGCAGCTTCCCGGCCAACATCTGGAAAGTGCTGTTTACATTCTTTCCACATACAGCAAAGCAGCAGCAGCAGATGATAAAGCAAGCCAGGGTGCCTGATGACTTCATGGACTCGTAGGGGAGGAAGTAGCTGATCTTCCTGCTCGCAGCCCATTAAATGCTGAAAGCTGCTGTCGTCTCACTGAAGTCCCAGCCATGGAGCAACAAGGCTAAAAAAGCTGAGAGGGAGGGAGGGACAGTGCACACATGAACACCCAGAACTCTCGAGTGTCAGTGAACATTTAGAAATAGGAAACAGCTCTACACTGGATTCAGTAAAAATAGCACCCAGTGGATACTATAAAAGGAAGTCTGTTCTTATAACAAGAGGTATTTACTAGTTTGAAAAATGATGACCCATCACAGGATTCAGTAAAAATACCTAGCTTTTTAAATAACTCAGTGGAAAGTTGATGTCACAGCAGGAGTCTCTCAGCCTGCTATTTTCAACACGTAAGTGGCACCAAAAGAGAGAGTTTTACACTGCGAAAACAACGTAGGAAGAAAAGCAACATCAAACTCATCACCAGACCAAGACACCACAGAGCACTGACCAAGGGCTCCTAGTAACATTTACCTCTTGGCTTTAAGAGCTTAAAATGCAGCTCACCCTCCCTATCTGCTCTTCTGCTTCCCATCTCTTCTACTCCAGCTTTACATTCCCTCTCTCCAACTACAGTTATGCACCTAGAAAGAGATTTAAGCAAGCTGCTGGGTCTAATCTGCCCGAGTTTTGACAAAGCTTGGTTCTGTATTTCAAGGCTGGCTCTATACTTAAAGGCTCAAGCCTTCCTGTAGGCACAGTACAGCATGTTTGTCACATGAGGTCCTTAAAGCACTTTAAAGAACACTTAATACCCGAGCACAGTGAGCATACACAGCTTGCTAGGCAGAAGACATGAGGCAAACAGCATCCCAGCCTTGAACTTAGTCTGGAGTCACATACAAGAACAGTACAGAACAACCCAGGAGAACAACACAAAACTAGAACATGAATTTTTTTTTTTTTTTTTTTTTTTTTTTTTTTTTTTTTTTTTTTTTTTTTTTTTTTTTTTTTTTTTTTTTTTTTTTTTTGATAAGGGCAGACACTAAGGAGTAACTCAGAATCAAGAGCAAGCAAAAGATGCCAGCAGGCATCAATGACAGCAGGCTGGGTGGTTGGGATCTAGGAGGAAAGCGTGACAGAGATCTTCTGGTTGAAAGCAGATACCTGAAGGATGAGGACAAGCACATGCCTCAAGCAGCAGAGGAGATGACCACGAAAACTGCACTCAAGCTTGGAGAAGAGTGGAAAAAATAAAAAAGAAAACAACACTAACAGCAAAGGAACTAATGAACACTGCTAACACACAACACTAAGTCCAAGAGAAGAGGGATTAAGAGAAAAAGAACTGGATCTTTACAAGGATCCTTGTATAAGCGGCATACAAGTGGCAGCACTCATCGGTGCTGCAGACCTTGGAAGAGATATGCTCTATATTAAGGAGGTTTATGTTTCAATATTCAACAGGATGCCAGGCATCTTCTCATCTGGAACGGGCTACAGCCTGAGAAGGTTTATTTAGTCTGGCCAAGGACAGTGAAAGCAGCAGCTGGACTCACAGAGAAGAGAAAACTGAGGGCCCAAACGGAGAGCAAAATGTTGCGTTTTAAAGAGAATGATGGCTATGCCGCATAGTTAAGGCACAGAGGGCAAGCTCCAGGTTCAAGGAGGATGCCAACCACACGATTCAATGACAGTTCGGATGGTACAATTGTGAGACACCAGAGGAATGAGATCCCCTCAAAATCCCTTACCAACTACAAAAAACTCTAATCAATAACTAAAACAAATAAACTTCTCATACAAACCTGTGAGGTTGACGAGTTATGTTAACAGGAAACCTTAAGCCCCATGAGATTCGAGATCTGTGAAAGCCACAGCTCCTAATGGACCTGAGGGTTACAAGCTGATGAACACGAAGGCTCCACCAGGCAAACTTCTCTCCTTCTGCCTCTAGTTCCTTGCCTGCATCACAGGGCTCCAAGGAATTTCAGGGGATCGCTTAAACCCTAGGAAGAGGGAACTATGCAGGTTAGGCACCCCAGACGATTAGCAATGTACAAGGGAGGAGGCTGTGGAGCTGCGTGCAGAAAAGGGAACAGGTTTTACCTGCCCTCGGGTCAGATATTCCTGCAAGCAGCTACAGCAAAACCCCAGTGCCGCCTGTTCCCGCAGCATCGCTCGTTTGGAAAAGTCTCCCTGCTCCAGGAGCAGAGAGGAACCTTGGGCCCTGTGTCCTACAAGCTGCTTTGCAGATTTCTGATCCTGGCACATTTAAAGCGGTGGAAGATATTACTAACACCGGAGCAAGGCTGGATGTTCAGAAAGGAAATTAATACCAGCCAGCTCATAACAACAGTGAGGCACAGTGTGTTACACTGAAAATGCCCATTTTAGTATTCTTGTAGTCATACCCTAAATGACCATGAGGTAAATCAGGTGGCAGATTTACAGCATGTTCACTATTTCACAGTAATTGCTCAATGAGCTCTCTTCACTTGCACTATTTGTAGCAGTTTTCCACTTTCACAGAGAGCCACATTACTTTGCACTTAGAAAGCAGGCACATGGGCAGTTTCCATAGGATCACTGGCATGTTATTTATTATATTTAGCTTTTGGAAACTGCTCTTCTGAGTAGAGGAAGAAAAGGCTTGTAAGGAAAAGTAGTATCTTTGAGTCAAACCAACCGACATAGTTGGAGGGTGAGAACAACACGCTTTTCAATAGGAAAGCTCTTCCTTTAGATCACACGTATCCTTGTTGAGGGAGGGCCGGACCTTGGAATACTAGAATACCAAGCTAAAGATAGAAACAGGCTGTCATAAATAAAACAAAGCAAATTCTCGACACATCTAGTGTATCTGCTGTCTCTTCCCTCCAGGAAGAGCCTGGTTGTAACCAAGGAAGGAGAGGGGAGAGAGGAAAATAAAGAAAAGGTTGTTTAAAAATGTAACTTTCATTGGGACCAACATTCGTAACTACCATCAGGGACTGCTACAACACTCTTCTTCACATCCAGCATTGAAAGGACATAACCAGAAACTCACCTTCTTGACTGAAATGTCAACCGACTCGTCAGACAACATTTTGAAGGGCAGCAGCACTAGGATGGTTCTTAAAAAGGCCCAAGCAGAGAATTCACAAACGTTACAAACCATTCAGCAAGGTCTGAGGCAGAAGCACAGCTGTCTCACGGACAGGGGTGCAATAGCTCTCAGACACACAGAAATTACATGTTTTGTCTCATCTTCCTGCAGTTGCATGGGTGGATGACATGCTGAAATTGCAGGCTGGCATGACTCAGTGGAGCCAAGCATAAGGAGGCCTTATTTCAAGTGTTATTAACCAGCAGACAGACTCCCACACTGCAAATCCAAACTATATCCAGATTAAGCTGGGCTGCTGCTTTTCAAACGTTCTTTCTACAGAGATGTATGTCCTTCCCGTGCACTTTTCAGATTCTCAGAGCCTCAGAAAGCACTGAGGCGCTCCCCAGGCCCAGGCAGGTGCAGTGGCACTCGTCCGAACGGGGCGGCCACCAACAATTACGTGCGAGGCTGACTAAGCAGAGGCAGCGCGAGGTCAAACCCAACCGAACGGAGCAAGTTGACATCATCGGCCTTGGGGTGATTCCTGACTTTCCTCTCAAATCTATCTGATAGCCAGTGCAACACGGGTGACAAGGAGGGCAGACGCTGTCTGCCCAAACACGAAGTTGCCCCTCAGCAGGGACGGCCACAGGCAGCGCTTCCTGCCAGGGCACGCTGCATAAGCGCCTAGAGTTTCAAGTACCAGTATTTCTCAGAAATATTTCCGGCAGTGAAGTACTAAATATCTTATTTAACTGACGAGTTACTACCTCCCCGAACAGATAAATCCTGTCTGATACCCCTGGAGCCTGAAGGACGAGTCCACCCCATGGCCACAGGAACCACTACAGGTTCTGGAGCTCTGTTGAAGCCCCCACGGCAGCCTGCACATCAGCAACTCCTCCAGGAAACTACTCCTCTCCTAGGAAGGAAGGATCCTCTTCCCTATCTGGCACCTGGTTATGCCAACAGGACTCACCACTCGCACGAGGGGGCTCTACACCTAAGACGACAACATTGACAGGATCCTCACCCTTGAGAACGTTATCCTCTAGAGTTTAGTTTTCCACTTGCTACTGAGTTTCCACTTATTATGTACATGAGTGTGAAACCATTAGAAAAAATTCAGAGATTCCATAACATGTCACAGGAGACTAGTGGAATAATTTCAAGGTATGGAAACTGAGGTAGCTTATCACAGCACGTTAGATAAACAGATGAAGCATTTCAAAGACATTCTAGTGTTACCTGCTGTAGGAAATCCTTTGCAAGATGAGGAGAAAAAAAGAAGGTAAGTTGATTTTTTAGGGTACTAGGGGCTTGCTCATATTTAATCTAACTTGAAAAGTTTCTTGTTTGGAGAAGATCCATACGCATCTAATTCTTGTAGAGAAACACCCCAGGAGACTATAGGGCACTCTGAGAGAGGCTCTGTGTTTCCCAGCCACATCTTGGCATTCCCGAAATGCAAGCCACCAGCGTGCGGACAGGCCCACAAGTGAACCTGAATGCAGCCGGCCCAAAGCCCTCCTTCATTACCTGCATACAGGAACATGGAGCACGCAGAGCCCTCCCTGGCACAGGAGGAAGGAGGAAAGCTGGGGGCAAGGCGTTAGAGAAGGTTAAGCCAGGGCTTTGAGAGGCCAGCAGAGCAGCTCATCAACCTCCCTGCAGCCCTGGGCTGGTCAGACCAGCCGCTTCATCGCGCCGAGACCTCCCCACGGGCGGGCGGCAGCAGAACCTGCCCATGGGCCTCGGGCATGGTCTGCTCCCTGTGCAGGGGCAAGCAGGTTCTAACTCTCGGGCTGTATATTCCAAGTTAACCCAGGAGAAGTGCAACATACTCACACATGGCACCTGGTCACAGAGCAGAATTTAGCCTTTAAAGCGGTCAGCAATGCTGACATCTGCTAAAGGGTTATTTTTCCACCCTTTCCTCTCTTCAAATTATTCAGAAATGTAGCTTTAATGCTTACAAAAGGGTAAGAAACTTTTTTGTTCTTTAAGCAGACTCTTTTACTCCCAAGAAATGAATACTGAAGCATTAGTCCCCTTTCTGAAGCACACTGACCCTCCAGCAGGTCGCTCTATAGCACATACAGAAGGAGGAAGGCACCTAGAGAACATGATCATTCAATTACAGCAAATTACATTTCTGATGTCAAAAATCATTTGAAAAATGGAATCGGGGATGATATGCCACCTTTGGCGTAAATACATCATGTCAGCTTGTCTTAGCAATAAGGGTCCATGGCTGTGATTCACGTAGAAGAATGTGGGTGTTGAAATAACATTCAATTCCCCACCTCCCGTGTTAACCAGCTTTTACAAGAGGTACCTCTTTTTCAGTTTGAGGCTGAGGTCACTAATTCCTGGTGACATTACTCATTCTCAGCACCCAGTCCAGTGCACACTGAAAAAAAATACCTCAATCTCCCTACATAACAGCAGCTTTGAGGCCTGTTCAAATAAAGAACAAGTTCTACTGAACAAGTCCTACTAAACCAATTTGCTCCTCTTACAAACAAGTCTACTTCAAGTGACTTGCACAGGCAGCATATTTAATAGTGAACTTTTTTTCTGTAAAGTTAACCAAAGAACTGAAAATTTTTGTTTTGTTTTTGTTTGTTTCTTTGAAAATACTATAAAGATTAAGCTTCAGCAACTGAACAAGAAGAAGTCCGCAGAGGCAGTTTGCACCCCAGCGCGCTGCGCGTTGCAGACCCAGCACTGGAGAAGGATCATTCATTCCCAGCAAGCAGCGACACCTCTTCCACGCTGCAAGCACTGGAAATACTGCTCGGTACCTGGCAGTTCTAAAGCAGAAGGGAGAATTTCTACCATTACTCACTGTGCTTGCCGTGTTCAAGTAGTACATGCTGATCAGTTACATTAAGTTTTAGGAAACTCATTCTTTGGGGGGGGAAAAAAAGATGTTTCATGTCACAGTGAAATCAATTAGGTCATTTTTTGATTAAACTTTCCTTTTCCTTCCAGATAGGTAGGAGAATCATAGAATCATTATGACTAGAAAAGACCTTTAAGATCATGGAGTCTAGCCATAAACCCTTCAACACCCATTACTTCCCTTCCCCCTCAAAAAAAAATATATATAAACAACTTTTCACATTTATTTTAGTTGACTGCAGCACAGTGCATTCCTAGGAGCAGATACTCACAGCCCTCGGCAGCCAAACCTACACCAGCATTCGTGTTATCTTTGGTGACAGTCACACTCAGGCAGCTCTGGTTGATAACAGGTTAGGAAGCACCTCGTGCCTTCTCTTCCTCGTGAGCAACTACCATTTAGACTCTTAAAAACAAATTCATTTTAGGCTACATCCTTCTGAATAACACCATGCTCTTTAATCACTCCATGCAGCCTCTTTAATTGCTCCATGTAGGCACTGTTGAATAGAGACAACTAACAATTTCTATTCAGCTGTCACAGAAGAAAAATCATCTTTAACTTGGAGGAGCATTAATTTACCTTAGAGACAGAGCCATAACCTTGGGATTTGTCATTCTGCACACTCTTATTCTACCCTTTATTGTTACCTATCTGCCTCTTCAAACGCTTCTGTTTGACTGGCCCTATTACAGGCATGCTTCAGGGGGCAGAGATGGCTGGTTCAGCCACTTCTGCCTAGTTCCCCATAGGAGCTATAGATGTGATGCACAGGGACAATCAGCACCTTCCCACGAGACTTGTGCAGTTTTACCTATTTTTAACCTTGCCATTTCATGAGTCGCATTAGTAGTTTATGAAATCAAGGTGGGGATAAAGTAGGGAGAGAAAAATGAGCAATTCTCCTCTCAATCCTCCTTTAGGAAACATATTCACATGCACATGAAGGGAGCTGGAACAGCAGCCTCACAGACTGACTGGTCCATAGCACAGGCTGCCCCACAACTTATTTTCCCCAAATTACTGCTACCTACCACCTTGGGAAGAGGCACCCCGAGAGCCAGCAGAGGTCATGGACTATGAGTCATTAACTACTTGTTGCTATTAAGATTCTTAACCAAGATGCCACTTATAACAGACTCCAGCAATTCACTTTGCATAAAACGCTATACTATTTATAAGTTGGACATGCAAAGCAGAAAGAAACTTGGTCATCACAAATATAAGCTGGATGAAGTCCATGTAACATTAAGAAAAAAAAAAAGTGTGAATAGACTCTATTTTCTCTCTCCAAGAAAGTTTTAGCAGAGGTTGGTGTTACAGAAGCAAGATCACAATTCAGTCCCTGCATTTCTCTCAGAAGCTTTTTTCTGTCCCTGCCAAAATCTCGGTAACTGAGGCAGGAGGGAAAAATAGCAAGAAGGATGGCCCATTTGCTATCCTCCATGCGCATTATGGAATGGAATTCAAGGGAGGAAGAGATGTTGTCAAAAAAATATCAGTGAGGCTACAGGCTAATGGCATAAGGAGCAAACCCTTCCTTTAGTCCAAGGGTATTTCTAGAGCAACCTTCCCACCGAAGGCACGTTGTGCTGTGTGCAACTGCTGCTGTATTTACAGCTTGGTGACGTGCTGGCTGCTTGGACAGAGACACATCCCTCACTCAGGCAAGGCGCAACAGTCAGAAATACACCATGTGTAAGAGACAACCTGCGTGGTCAACAGCCAGGGCTGCTGTGGGTTCCCTGCTCACAGAAGGGCTCTGAAAGCTGCATGAAGCAGCAGGGTTGGTGCGCCAGCCTATGGGAGTGCTCATTGAAACGCCTCCCAAGTGCATCCTGCTTCCACCTCCCTGTTTTCCACATCAGGGCTAGGAAGTACAATGGATTCTCAGGCTGTAACTATTGCCACTGAGAAGGAAGGAAATTCATGCCCCAGATCTTCAAATCTCAGTGCTTCTTTCATTGAGACAGGCCTGAGAGGCAGAGAGATTAAAAAGTACTAGGAAACAAATATGAAAAAATAGAGAAATATACAGAAAATCCTATAGTGGTATTAGGAGAGCAAGTGTGAAAAAAAGAAAAGGGTAAGAGCTTAAAAAAAAAATCACATTGTTTAATGGCAGCAGCAGCAGCAGTTGCTCTGATCCCCTGGGTCACTGCTCTGACACAATGACTTGGGACAGTCCATCCCTGCCTTGTCCCCAGGGCTGCCCCAGCAGCCTGTGAGCTGTGAACAGCCAGAGTGGCCCCGCAGGAGCACGAGCTGCTGCGCGGCCACGCAGTCAGTCACCGAGGCAGCCTTTGGCATGGTTAGTGCCAAATAAACCTGACACTGTCCCTACACCAAACACACATAGGTACCTCCATCTCACAGCACGCCTTCCCAGCTTTGTTCTTTTCTATGAAGCACATTAGACATTCACAATAATATCTTTAAAAGCAAAGCTGTTACTTTCGCATAATGGACAAACCTAAGAACAGCAATTTACTTTTCAATGTGATTGTTCAAGCCGAATAAAATGCAAAAGGTAGAACAAACAGCGCAGCTGAGTCAGGTTTGCACACATTGTGCTCTCAATTAATAAACAACCATCAAATAAAATCCCAGTCATCTGTTTGAACTTTAAGAGGGAAAGCTGTTTTCATTCACAGTTCTTAAAATACCCAGTACTAAGGTGACCAAGATCAGGGAGAAAAAAAGAAGTTATTCTCTTCATTTGTTAATTTGATTTTATTTAACAGGGTAGCAGCAGGCTGACTCCTAGGGCTTGCAGAGACAGTCTGAAAGACCAATTACCCCATTCCAGGTGCATAAGACAGAACATGTGAAATAATCAAACAGTATGAGGATGGTCCTGCACAAAGGGCAGTTTCTGTGACAAGGATGATAAAGAAACAAGTGGGACAAGACATAGTGACCGGTGACCCAGAGATGGGCTGGACATTAACAGAACTCCTGGGAGAGAGGAGAGGACCGAGCGCGCGGCTGTCCTGCTGACACCCAAGGAGACTCCGTGCAGTTTCTGCAGGCAGGACTGGATAGTCCGGGTGTCTGAGAGTCACAACTGGGCTGAACAGCAGTTTAGAGCAAATCTCGCCATTAACAAAGCAACAGCCAAAGTGCATTGATAAAACAGAGTAAGTGAGGCATAG
Source organism: Nothoprocta pentlandii (assembly GCA_013398315.1). Taxonomy (NCBI): domain Eukaryota; kingdom Metazoa; phylum Chordata; class Aves; order Tinamiformes; family Tinamidae; genus Nothoprocta; species Nothoprocta pentlandii. The sequence goes on along the minus strand of VZSG01000072.1, from coordinate 1,185,824 downwards.
CCTGGAGGAAGAAAATGCTGTTCCCAGCCTCTAGACTATCCAGAATTTCCTTTAGGAGAAAAGGGAAGAGATGAAGAAAGAAAACCTCCAAAATAACGTCATGATACGAGAGGGTCCGTTTCTCTTAGGAACGGGGAACACTAAAGCTAAGCAACCAGACTCGTGGAATAAAATTCTGGTCAGAACTACTACTCTCTCTCTGATTATTTTTGTTTTAACTGGGAAAACTTCAAGAACAGTGTCTTTTTAAGGAAAACTTCTCTTACCGACTTCAAAAAAGCTGCAACTTCCAACTGCCTGCTGTACCTGTCCTGGATATCATATGGAATCTTGTTCTACAGATCTGTCAAGCAGGAATTTCTTGACACCCGTAAATTCGCTCTAGAGTATATTTCACAGGCAACTGACAAATGTCTTATCCGAATACCTTTAGCACCTTTTGGAAGCATTCATTTCCCCCTTTCTTTTTAGGGAGAAATTCTAGCTCAAGATTTCATTCTGAAATCTTTTCTTTAGAGCACGCTGCTTTTCCTCCCATCGGAAGGCAAGTGCCTGCCCTAACACCCTGGAAGAACACTTACCTCTTACATAATGCATCAAAGCTAAAAAGTAATTATTCCTCCAACAAAGTAGGTGAAATCTTCCCCCCCCCTGTTTTATAGAGTGAGAAACAATGAGAGGAAATCGGTGGGAGAGAAACAAAGCAGGACCTACTGACTCCAACTGTTTCATTTTGCAATTGTCAATTCTTGGTTTAAATGAAATTTCTATGTTTCCTGTCTGACGGCAGATGAGAACATAACGTGCCGAGAGCAGCTCAGGACAGTTTCTGGGACAGAGACACACTGTGAGCCCAGGGATGCGGTGCCAAAGGGGGAGCCAACAGACCTGAATTCTGTTCCGCTCCCAGCACTGACTCACTGTGTGATTTCTGTGCCAGTCAATGACATCTTTCTTCCTCAGCTTCTTCATTTCGCACCTGATGGCGCTTGCCCACTTTGCATCGTTGAAGTCTACATTGCTCCATCGCTGACCAAAGCCTTCTTTGAAGGTTCCTACAAGGAAAGCCCCAGGAAAAGGGGTTCATGAAAACAAATGAGACGTGTATGGCAGGAGTTGAGTCCTGGTTCAATGACAGGGTTGTGCCTAGAGTGCGTGTGCAGAACTATCTTGATCAGGAAGGGAATCTTAAAGCAGGACCCAACCTTTGAAGCATGTGGAAGGTAAAATAAGTGGATCCTGTTAATGTGAGTTTACACATGGAAAGTAAACATGGAATACGCAACTATCAAAGCTTGGCCCTGAATGTTAAGTTCAAGATGCAAATATAGATTCAAAGTAGGACTAATAAACCGATACTTACAAATACCAACCGGTTATTAACACATTTGGTAAGGTAAACACCTGCGCAACAGCAGATAATACCCAAACACCATTAAGCAATCAGCCAGTCTCCATTTACACACAATAGGGTATTAACACACACACTATAGAGCCCACTTTTAACAGATGATTTCTTAAAGTTTCAAAATTTCATTGAAAAATGTTATTCCCAAACCCCTCTAAGAAAGACTTGATAGAAAAAGGACAAGGACAAGGAAGTTAATGCAGTTTTAAACCAGCTTATCTGTATTGCAAGGAGATGGGGACTGGGATTTTCGATTCATGCCTGCTTGACATTTCCCTCTAACATGTCACTGTTTTTCAGGGCATGCTCTGCCAATAGCTTTGTCTTTCCTCTGACACTCTGACTCCCTGCACTTTTAGGCCCAGAAGTGAAACACAGGAATAAGCTTCCTTGCCAGCCAGCTCCTCCCTCTTAATTCCAGTTCCAAGAACATAATGAAACTAAGAGAGGAAGTTTCTGAAACAAGGAGGAGCACTGAGAACAAGCAAACAAGGTTAGCTATGAGGACTGTAATTCATTATATAATTCAGCCCTTGGGTAACTGGACATTTAGGGAAAGGGGCCGAGGGAGCCTGCTGCTGCTCAGCAGCCTCTGTGGCGTTATGTCATGTCACCTGGTCATCGAGCTTGTACCAAAGGATTTGGTATAAAAGAAGAGCAAAACCATTAACTTCTAGCACAAAAGACTATGAGTCCCCACAAAACTTAAAGAAAACAAGTCACAAAAAGATGAGTAGATGCCAGTTATACCCATTTCTTTCCAAGGAGCTGGTTTTCTTCTGCATGTTCTACCAGCCTCCCGCACTCAGTTGCACCATCCAGGACGGCTCCTTTTTATCAAACAAGCTCTAAATTTTGTTCTCCTACTCTTCCAGCGCATGAGAAGCTCGTTCTCTATCAGCCAGGAACACAGAGCTATTTCTGAAATATGCCAAAAGGCCAAGCTATTTCAGTTGATGCTGCAAAATGGAAGACGGGATGCCATGCAATTGTTTGTTTTTCCCCCTCCTTTCAAAATAAAGTGTTAGGCACAAACATATTTCAAAGGTAATTAGGAAGAGGAAAGTATTTACAATTTCATATACTGAATAGTGGATTCTTGCCAATAAGCATTTTATTTCACTTTGCGAAGTGAGGCAGGTGTCAAAATGAAGGATAGAAATGTATTTTTAATAAAGTGAACAAACTACACTGCGCTTCATCCAAACAGGAGAAAAGTGTCATGAAGAAAAAATGTTCAAGTAAGGGGACTGGTATTTAAAGGGGCCCAGCCCTTCACTGCTCTGAAAGTGAGAGATTTGCTTCTGAGCAGTATTCCTGATCTCCGTATATTGGAGAGCGGGAGAAGATGGAGAAAGAGGAGAGGCAACAGAATCCAGCACAGCTGCACCCAAGAGCAATTAAATCACCCAGACGCTTGAACGCTTTACGTTAACCACAGTCCTACTCGGATGCCGTGATCCTGCCTAGGCCCAGGGATTCCTGCTCCCTGCAGCTCCCCAGTGCACCCCAGCACCCCCACTCGCTGCTTCCACCCTGTCCCTCACCAGTCTCTCCAGCAGGAGCCCTCAGCCCTGAATTTCCCCAACTCTAGACCTGCCAACTCTGTTTCTTTGCCTCCTGCCATCTTCTCCAGCTCCAACTTGCTACACAAGGCTCCTGCTGGCTCCAAACTCTGCCGGTGCTGCTGCTCTCAGGCCCCAGTATGCCCCAACACATCCCTCTTGTCCTCTCCACAACCCCAAAGTCCTGATCTCCAGCAGAAATGATAACAAATCTCTAACAGAGTAATTCCCAAGAAATCACCTACATAGAACTTAAAGCAAAACCAAGATACCTCTGCGGGAGTAAAACGAATGCCAGATAGCCTCAGGCAAGATTTTCCACATAGTTTTTCCCCAGAGCTTCCAGAAACCACAAAACATTAACACTGTTGCTGCCCTGTGCTGCAGAACCCCTCAAAACACCTTCCTGGAAAATTCCTTTAGCATCAGACTAACTCATAACTTTCATTTGGGGAAGCTGCTTTCTGAAAGGTTTGTGTCCCAGCTGCACGATGCACAAATTCATCATCTAAGAGATAAACTTTCTTATGAAGCCAGACCTTAATTCTGCTCTATTTGCTCAGAAAAGAAGTTTCACACTACAACTATATTTTAAGAGAAATAAGGAATGAGGGAGAATTAGGAAAAGACATTGACACGCATACAGGCTACATGTAATCATTGATTTGTGGCATAAACAGACCCACTCTATCCAGCCCTGCACACCCATCTGACTGCTGTGATGCAGAATAATTTTTCAGGTGCCCTCAAAGGGCTATTGTTGAAGCAGGGCTAGTCATGGCCCTGCCTGGCACCAAAAGCAGTGGTGGCAATTACATAAGAGAGCGGCAATCCCACGCAGCATGCTGTTTACCAGGGCATTGCACAAGGCAAAGTGGAACATGCTGCAGACACCACCGCAGCTCAGTCGGACAACGCGCTGGCACAGCTACCAGCCCCCTGGTCTGCTCTGATTTTGTACCTAATAGAGAAAACAGGTGTCTGCCAAGGGCAAAGCGGCAACTATCTAACCAGCACGCAACAAAGTTGCAGTCATTAATTATAAATACTTAAGTTGGGTCATAAAGTAACAACTTTCAACTAAATCACATCCAGGATTTAGGACTTCTGAGCAAAACTGTTGTGTAAGCATCAAAACTTGTGGAAGTCAGTGTGATCCCACACAACTTAGCAGAGGGCACATGCAAGGCACCTTGCCGTGACATCGTCACACACAAACACCGAGGCCCAGCTCATCTCATCAGACCAAACTGCCCGGGCTGCCATTGCCTGTTTGCTCTTCTCGTCCTCCCACGGCTTCGGCCAACACCACTTCCCAGCAGCCATCAACAGCATCTATGCTCCACATAAGAGGCACCACGAGCTCATTTGCAACGTAAATTGAATAAATAATTTTGCCAAATGAACTGCTGTGTGTTAATGCAGCAGGTCAAACATGCTGAGAGAGAACAAACGGGCGGACGGGGTCGGCATATCGCAGTCTCATGAGAAACGCAGAGCTGCTGGAGACTTCACAAAGAGAGTCCAAATTAAAGTCCTCGGCAAATGTGTACTTTTCCACTGACATTTGCTATTTATTGGGCAGTGCCAAAGCATCATTTAGTCACCATCTCCGCTTAACAACTGGCAAACGTTCACACACAAGCTGAAGAGCTCCCAGAGGAGCAAAGCAAGAATTGCGGGGTTAGGGAAGGATTTTAAGTCATGACCCTCATAAACTTGTCAAAAAGGAAAATGATTGAAGTGAGCTTGGCTCCCTCTCCACTTAAGCTCAAAGACTAAAACAAAGCTATTTTCATTAGATCCACAAGTGAATGAGAAACTGCCGTCCAAAAAGGTGCTTAGTTTGGAAAAGATTTTTCTCTTTAAGACTCCTAATCGCCCACAACCTACCAGCTTGACCTTACTAAGCTGGCAGGGAATCCAAGGAGGAAAACTAGACGTCGCTGACGTTGCTGAACCTCTCTGAACTGCCAGTTTCCCAACTGTACCAGGCCAGATGCCCCCAGCCGCAGTTGGCCTATTAGCCAGCCCAAAGCCTAGGTTAAACCATAGTCATTCGCACCCTCACTGCCTCTCCTGAGAGCAACAACATCAAGAGCATGTCAGCTTTGGTTAAGACTGGACAAGTCGATGTAGAAAAGACAAACAGGGACCAAAGACCTGCCTGCCTCTCCAGACATTAGTTCTTTCAGATTTGAATCAGAACATCTATGTAAAAAGTATCATTTATTACAGATGTGCCAGGACCAGGTGAACACGGAGTCCTGAGTGCAATGGAGATGGAATAAGGACTTCCGACCTAAGTCGGCATTTACCTCTAAATCCCCTGTAAGCCTGGCCCCTTCCCACGGCCTCCAAAATCCACGCGTAACAGAGCGGTAATAACAATAATCCATTGAGGTTATCAAGAAGGAAGAAAAGCCTGAAAAAACTGCTTAATTAAATAAGTTCTGAACTGCTCAGTTAAATATAATAATGAAGACTCGTGATATGAATCTATGCCCTGAAGCAGTCAGGGCGCAACTGAGAATTGCCCACAATTAGAACAAAAACTTGATTACAGAGCTGTCTAATTTTGTTTTTCCTCAATCTAATCAGCCAATGATACCAAAATAGTTCTCAAGTTTCAGCAGTTGCTCCAAAGCGATCTCATGCAAATAGTCAGATGGCTCAAGAGCAGCAAGGTTTCCACCACGTCCATTTGCAGCGCACGGGCACTCTCCTATTTTCAGAACTGCAGAAGTCAAACACAGAGTAATTAAATTTCAGTGCTGTTGCTCACTGTTGAAGTTAAGCCTCTCAATGTTCAAGAAACCTTTGGGCTCTCCTGTTCAAGATGACCCAGGCTTACAGGTTAATCTAATTAGGATTTTAACACCCACAGAAGCTGTAAATAAACAGGTGACACTGAGTAGCAAAGGTCTGAGGGGGAAATACCCTTCAGCTCCAGCTGCACACCTGAAAATCCCCAATCAAAATGATCCAGCACTGCTTTGCTGACACGAACTGTAACAAACCAAGGGTAGAGGCAAGAGGCAGAAATCTATAGCTCCCTTGTGGCCAAATACGTCTTAAAATAAGAAAGTTCACAGGACATCTGTAAATACCAACTGATTTAGCAGCTCTGCAGAAGGGCAGGTGTCTCGCATCACACCTCGAGCAGACCTTGTACCCAACATTCCCACTGGGAAACTAAATACTTAATTGCTTACCAACATCACAACAGGATTGTAGAGATTAGTGTGCATGAAATGCTTGCAAAAATGAAAAGCACTACAAGTACTAAGTATTATTAAAACTAAAGATACTTAGGACAGAACAATTGTTTATTCACTTTAGATTACAGGAAGCCATTCTTTTTTTAAAAAAATAAATGCATTTAGTCTAGAAAAAAGAACCACAGATAAGCAAAGTAAACACAAGTTCTACAGAAATAAAAATACAGTACAAACAGGCAACTTCCAGGGACAGCGCTTCTAAGAAACAGGTGAGAGGCATGTTCAAGCATTTTGGGTCCTTCAGTCTCATCAAATTTGAACCCACAAGTCTAGGAGATAGGAGAGAGATTTAGTCAAGTGGTCAGAAATAACTTTGAGCTTTAGTTGATGAAGAATACTGATTTTCTTTTTACCCCTACAAATTACCTTCTTTACTTGTCACCTGTGCCTCTGTTCTCTCCAGATGGGACTATGGCCACCTATTCTTCCTAGAGCTATTCTGGGTGGGAAGAGTGCACAAAAGCCCCAGCCTTCTGGCTGGTCTTCTCGACCATGCTATCCTCATTTCCACAACAAGTGCTAGCTATCAAGAACGTGCCACTCTAACAATATCAAAAATTAAAGCTCAGATGAGGGGAGAATACAGCAAAACAGGTATTTGCCTTCCCAGGTGCCTGAGGATCACAGCTGAAGACAAAAAGAATTTCTGTGGATGAATTAGCAACAAGGACATGTGAAGCCTGTGGCCTCAAGAATTCCAGAAGACTCCAACACTCTTCCATTTGGTAGCTGTAAGTTTTGGGCTATAGAAGATATATAAGGCCAACTTAAGTGCCTAACCATTCAACTCTTTAATGATACATTAGCCTAATACACACTGGCTAAAGCCAGAGAGCAAAACTATCTGACAACAAGAACATCAGGTTCAAATCTCTGAAATAAAATTGTTGCATTTAACATGATGAAAAATACTATATCCTGATTCAAACTACTAACTTCACACCTCTGAAATTTCATTTCTTTGCAGAAAAGTTGAACTTAATTAAGTTCACATTACTAGAGAGAGTGCTCTGAAATATCTATTCTAACCTTCCAATCTGATAACAAAGGTTACTTGCAACTATGAATCTTTAAAATGCAGATCTGAACCGATATCTCTATGCTTTTCATTAACGCAAACTGTAACTCAGCTTTTCCTTAAGGCCTCTGTTCCACTCGCAGGTGAGGCACTGGTTAGTTATCTTAAGATAACCACTTTGTGAGCCTGTGTTTCCACATTCAGAGATTGAGATTTGGGACCTGACAAAAAAAGGACATTTTCAAACCCACTGAAATGCATTTTGTTTCCTGCTACAACGTGGCAGCTCCCTTACTGTTTGCATATGAGTGTGAAAATAGATGGCAGCAGGATCTGCAGCTGGCAAAAACGCCTCCCAAACTGAGATTTTTTTGTTCCTAGCCAGTTTTACACAAGGGCAGAACCAGGCCCTGGATCCCACACGATCCAGCAGACGCTGCTCCCAGCCTCAGCAAGTCCTTCCACTCAGGAGCAGCTGCCTCCGTGCTCAGCAGTGGCCCATGGATCCCAAACGAGACCCTGTCAGCCTGTGTGAACGAGAGCCCGGGTTTAGAGTTACAGTAAAAACAAAAAACACACCTTTTACTTGGGAGAGACAGCCAAAAAACAGGGGTGACAGTACTGCTCCCCAGCCCGCTCAGAGGAGGGCAATGGCTCGTGAGGGCCCACGCGAGAGCCAACAACCGTGGCTCCTGACGCCCCCAAATGCCCTGTTTTTATCATTATTACTATTGTTGTTGTTACTGCTGTAACTGCAGGGCTCGGGTTGCACCCGCGGCTGGCGGCCCCACGCGGCTCGTCGCCCCGCGGGGACGCAGAGACCCCAGCGCCAGGAGCGGCCTCCCCGTGACCGGAGCGGCCCGGGCCGCAGCGCCGCCGGG
>VZSG01000072.1:1155264-1176996 GCA_013398315.1 Nothoprocta pentlandii | reverse complement strand
GCTGCGCTCCCCTCCGCACACTGCTTCCCCATGGAGCGTGAACTCCTGGGCCTCCTATCTGACTCTCTCACTTTCCCTTGAAGATCCCTTTGCAATTTTATTGGAGGCCAAAGAATTAAAATATGAGAAAGCTCCCCGTTTCTGCAGGCGAGGCATTTCGCCGTCGCTCCGGTCCCTTTGATGTGCTGTTTTGCCTCTCCGCTTAAAGTTCTAGTGCTTTTGTGTGACTAAATCCCTGCCGGGTTTAATGCAATGCACCTCGCTAATCCCACGCTCTTCCGTACTTCATCCCGCACTGCAGGTTGTTGCCTTAATAATGTCCCCAGCTAATGGCATCAGTCAGGGTCTTTTCTTCTGCAGATAGACTGTGATCACAGCTGTTTTATGGAATAAAGTCGTGTCACTCTTAACAGTGCATGTTAAATTACAGTGCAGGAGCAAAATAAGACTGTTTTTTTTCTTTTTAGTCCAAAAACAAGACAAGAGAAAAGAGGATTACAGCATTCTGAATGTGCTGCTTTCCTGATTGCTTCTACAACTTTCTTCTTTGCTCTTGCTGCTGTCATCATCTCCATACTTAGAGATCCACATCTTTCCCTTCTTTCTTTTCACCTGGAAGTGAGCCCATAATTAAAAAAAAAATCAGATTGGAACAAACAGAGAAAAAACTACTTAAGAGTCAGAGCTGTTAGGTGTCTGTCAAATAGTCTTTCAAATGAGGAGATAACAGTTCTTTGGTGGGAATATTTAAAGCTGGAGGAATCCTGGGGATGAGATAGCAGAGCACAACCCCTCAGAAGCCCCCAGGGAGTAGATAAAAATGCCTAATTGTTTTTCTTTTTTTCTTTTTTTTTTTTTTATCTCAGTCATCTAAATTATCCAGCTCTATTGTGAAAGCGCATTCAGCAGATTGCCAACTGATCAGCAACAAAATCCTGCTGCACTTTGCATTGTTCTCCAAAATAAAACAACGCACTGAAATTAATGAGGCGACTCTCATCTCTCATGAGGTCAAACCAATTACGTAGGCATAGCTAGCAGGTGCAATCTATGCTGAAAAAAAAAAATCAAAACAGTGCCTATCGAGTTAGAGTTACACAACCTAGAACTAGCCTAGGCTTCTGGCAAGAGCCTGATCCATTAGCTATTCTTAACCATCTTGTGCAGAGACATAAACTCTCAAGAGCCAAGAGAGTTACTAAAGTGGTTACGAAATCACTTGTACAGTAGACAATTCTTGAGGCAGCCTTGAGGAGTCATTTCTTTTGCAGCCTCAAGAATACTCTCAACTCAGTAAGAGATCTCATTGGGACAATTTTATTTGCAATGAAAAGGTCAAACTCTGAAGGAACTAATGGACCCCGAGCAACGCCAGGACAGCTTTCCAATTTGATCCAATTCACTTACATCCTTGCCAAGGAAAGAAGAAGTTAATGCCCTGAGATAAGACCCTCGTCACAATGTTGTTTAATTACATAAGACTTCTACTGGGCCTGAGATAAGAACAGGAATTTGTCTACAGTCCAGCTGGGTGCGGCTGCTTAGATCACATTGTGCATTAGAGCAGGGATTAAAAGCAAGAGTTTACTCGAGGTGACTATCACTTCATTAGACCTGGAGTAACTTAACTGATGATGACAACTGATTTTGAAAGTTTTTTTTTTCATATAAATAATAAACTGATATTTTTGATAACAGTAATCCTAAAACTATCTGCTATTTCTTTTGTAAGGGCATTAGTAACATTGAGACAAACTACTACTCTGAAATCAGTGAGTAAACATTACCAGAATTATTAAACTGAAAGATGAACTGACTCACCTATGGGTACAAAATGAAGTCAACTTCAATTCTAAAATAAGCAAATAACCCCCTTTCCTGATTCTGGGAATTAGAATTCCTAATTCTATGTTCATAATTCTCCTTCAAAAACAGAGTGTTTTCCTCATTTAAGTTCACTTTCTTACATATAAATCAAATCATGGATGATTATATCTGAATTCCTAACTAACAGGAAGTTGAAAAATAAAAGGACAGTCTTGCAGATAAGACAAAACTGCTACATTTCTTTAAAAAAAAGAAAAAGACTCAAAAGTATTTTGTTTGAATCCTCCTCCTTAATATTTACTCTATAAACTAATAAACAGGTAAAGTGTTGTCTGTCCAGGCTCCCTAAGACTTCTAGATGATAAGCTTCTTTGCTCTCTATGCTTACTTTTAACTCCTTGTTCATACAATATCCATTAACTCTTGATATTGTGATCACTATTTTGTTACATCAAAATTTCCTTTTTTTTTTTTTTTTTCTTTTTCCTCCTAAAAAAGTCTGACCTAGATCCTTACCCAAATGGCATAATTTTAAAGATCTGTACTGCTCATGCATGATTTCCTCTTTTGTTTTGTTTGTGAGCCCTTCCACATGGCCGGGTTTTGTTAGCCTCTGGCTTGGACTGCGCCTCTTCTCTTGGGAACGTATTGTGAGTGCTGTGACTAGGTCATGAGCAGCACTGTTTGCTAAAGGTAACGCTGGGTACACACAGTCATCGCTTAGGTCAATTAGGTTTCATTCCTCACTGGGAATGTGCAGTGACTGTGAGGAGGGTGCAGTGCTTATTCACTTCTGCCCCTTTGGGTACAGAGGTGTGTTTGCCTGCAGCTGAGCTGTAGCTTTTGGTTTGGGATAGCCTGTGACAGGCTATGCGCCGTGACATCTTGCCGCTGTGCGTTTACTCACGGGATGTGCTTGTAGCCCTCGTGTCAGGGTGGGTTTGGGTTTAAAGGGAGCGCATTGCTTTGCTGGGTGTGTTTTCTTGAATGTGTGTTGTTTTCAGCAGGGTGTGTCGCTGACTGCATGGCGTAATAAACAGAGCTGCCGTCCAGGAAAAGGAAGAAACACTTTAGAAAAGGAAGAGAAAATGGTATAAAGCATTAAAAAATATAAATAACATCATCTGAGGAACTCATTTTTAAAGGACAGGATGCCCATGTAGGTAAAGAATTTGAATACTAGGGCAGGGCTAAGTATAATCAGTAACAGAAGTTCAGCCCTTCCTCTTAGAGTTTTGATAAAATATGTGTTGACAGTACTTTCCAAACATCAGAGAACAAAAAGGCAAACTTTAACCCGTGATGAAGAGTAGTCTGTGTTCATCATTCTCATATAAGTTATAGTTGTCAATCTAATGCAAAACTGGTATCTAAATGGGCATCAGAATAAGTTAGGATCTACACATTTAAGGACTTAAAGAAGTCCTTCTTCACTGAGTATCTGAGCTGTTTCTTTACAGGAGCTGTAATAACAACCTTTCTTTTTCCTGTTCAATACGTAGAAACAATAGCCTGATTATCTGATAGATCACAGGGCTGGCTAGAGCTGCTCTGTGTATTTCTGTGTATGAAGGAGGAGGTCTGTATGGCCCTGTGGCCTCCTCCTTGTCCTGGGTCAGTGGATAAGCACTGCATAGGGCAATAGTAACAGGAACCTGCAACTCTTGAAGTCCCTAAGAAATTTACCCTGTTTTTAATATGGCTTCTTTTTCTTTGCTTGTTTGCTGTATTTTTTGATGTGTCAGGAGTTTCCTATGAGAAAGTCATACTGAGTGGAGCGTTTTTCTACTCGGTTCCTTTTCCACTGTGGAAATGAATCCCATGAACAGGTTTCAGCTGCTAGGACAGGCTTACCTCATGCTTTTATAGCCATCTGTGTATTGATCGGTGTTTACTGTAGTTCAGGAAACTGCAAATGCATGAGAGGTCAAAGCCAAATGGAAATTCAAGTTAACAGTTAACTAGAGCGGACTTTGAGCCTAAGAGAGAGGGTCAAATCTCAAAGTGATTTGGATTAGCAGTGAAAAAAGAGTTTGGGATTAGTTCCTGTTCCACAGAGAGGGAATTCACTGTACTGAGGTGCTTAAATTCCATATACTTTGGAAAAGAAGAGTTAGGAAGCCAAGGATCAAGCTAAGCTCCTCTTAAGAGCGTCTGTAGCTAATGCACTGAGTGCTGATATGCCTGTATCAGGCAGCAGGAAATGCTAAGAAGAAAGAGGCCTCTCCATCTTACTCTGAAGCTCTGATTCAAGACCTAAAAGCATTTGCTTAAGGGTTTAAGTCACACATTTGGCATGAACACCTGAATCACTCTTTTTAGTGAAACTCTACCCAGGAGATGAGCTGCCAGCTCTGTTTTACATAACCACCAAGTGCTTAAGAGCACTGCCCCGGAACTCGGTTTTGGACTTTTGAACTTAAAGAGCCCAGGAGCTCTGTGAGAGGCTCTGGAGCACTCAGAGAAGGAAGGGAAATGCTCTTTGCCAGCTTAGGGATCTTAGCTGGACAACAGGAAGATATTTAGGCTGGGATACTATGGGGTCCATGATTGACTAAAGTTAAATGAGTTAGCACTCTTGAGGTTGCCCATTGCTCCATACTCTGAGACCAATTCAATCACAACATGCTGAAAACGAGTCTTTAAGACCTTACCACCAAAAAGTACACCTGCTTTCTGGATAGGCCTAGACAAGGAGTAGCTGCTGGAATTCAGCCTGGTCAGAGGACAGGACTTCTGGGCACAAAGAAGCACTAGACCTTTAGGCGCCTGAAGAAGTTGTCGTCAGAAACCAGAGGCATTTACAGCATCTGACATAACTGGGGTGGGGGAGGCAGAGCTTTCCTGCGCTGCTGTCATGAGCACAGGCGCCAGCAGTCTGCATAAGCTGCACTTCAGTGCCTGAGTGCTGTTTTGGATTTCTCCCAGAGATCTTTCACTGGCATGCTCTCAGTGGAGAGGCGATGTGGAAAGCTAGGCAGGAACTAGTGATGCTCAGTGCCTGGCTTACTGCATTCAGAATGATCTTCTCAGAGAATGGGCAGCTTCTTCCTAGATAGGAGCTGTGGACGCCAGCTTGGACTTCTTGAGCGCATGGTCAATCTGTGCTTGGGTCTACGTCTAGCAGGAGGGAATGGCAGGAAGACATGGCAACTGGCATTTTTCAGCAGAATGAGTATCTGAATATTCACTGGCACTGGGTCATCAACAAGACACATAGGCAGCAAACAAGTTACACAACCCAAATGTTTGACAAGCAGGATTTTTCAAAGAAGCTACTAGAAACTTTGTTTGAAAACTTGCCAAATCCTACTTCAGCAATTTGTGGATATCCAGTGAAGTTATTGCAGCTTAGCAAGTTCTCACCCATCATTCAAGCCATTGTAGCTGGCCATGTACATATTGAAGAGCACCTCACTTTTGGCATGCTACTCTGTGTTGCTTTATCAGCTTTCTCAGTGGTTTCTTCTAGATATTGGGCAGTGTTTGGGGAGCTCATCAAGCCTAGTGGAATGTTTCAGGCAAGACATTGAGACTTTTCCCATCTTTCTCATAGGAAGGACATGAATTTGTAATTGCTTCTTCTGTGAGTTGTTAGCATATAACCTCTTCTGTGACTGACATTTGAGTTTTTATCACTCTTGCTTCATCCTTTGCCAGTCCTATGATGATCAATGGATTGAGGTTTTCTCAGTGATAACAGATGTGTTGGAAAAGTTAGGAGCTGAATAGGGAAGATCTTTTAAAATGAGTGTTTTTTTTAATCTTCTAATGAAGACAGAAGGGGTTTGCTCTGGCCTTCCATTGATTTCTCCTGGAGCTATGGACTCAGCACTCCTGAAATGTCACTGTTAGGGCTCAATTTGCAGGGATCTGGCCCCTGCAGTTAGTTTTGGATGTCCAGCTTCAGATTACCTGAGACCCAATTTACCGTCTACCCTTGCTGCTTATTTCAGCTGAAGTTGCCATTTGTCCAAACAGATACTCCAAACTGATAATTATCTTAATTAAAGGGTTGGCATCTTAATATATGCTTTAGCATAATTTAAGAGAGATGGAGACAGAGAGAGGTGCTGTAAATACAGAGAGAGCACCAAAAAAAGTAGCAAATTATGTTTGAGTGAAGGGAGAAACTGCTTAAGTTGTGAATATCTAGGAGAGGGATTGGGAAGAAATGAGAGCAGATAGATAGGCAGACTTCTCCAGGGACTTAGCGAGGAGGATGAGAAGTTTCAGCCTGTGGCAGAAGGAAAGAGGAGATATATTTTGGGATCTGGGGAGCTGACTCATTAGAAACAAAATTCAAGTGCAGACACCCAAGGTCCTTTGCAAATGACAGTGAGTATAAACAGAAACTAGCAAACCAAGTTGACTTGGACAAGCAACACATACATACTGAAAACTCCCTTAGCCTATGGAGGAAGCCAGGTCTAGTTGTCTCCACATTTTATCCACCATAGAGAAGCCCCTTTGAGCCTCCCCCTATGAGGCTACTTCATGGTTCTTACTCAAGCGTTTCGCAGAAGACCAGCACTGCCCTTCTCAATGATGATAAGCCTGCAGTGGAACTTGCTGAGCTTTATTTTAATTGGACTTTTAAACTTTTTTCCTGGCACTTTGTAGTTTATGAACGGAAGGGATCAGTCTGACTCAGAGACTGGGCTATTTCCAAGCATTAATCTTAGCTGCCATATGTTAATGTAGTTTGGCTATGCTGCATCCTATGGTGCAGGGTAAGATGTTTGTATCCTTGCATTTCTGGTTTCAGAGTTTACTAAAGGGGATAAATTTGATACATTGGAAAATTCTGATAATCTGATGTTCAATCTACCATTATTCGGCCAGATTCTATAAGAAAAACCTGGTCTGTAAAAAAAAATCCATATTTAGTTTTACTAAAAGAATCCCATAGTTCACACTTTATCATTCTATAATGTTGATTGCCAAAATAGCAATGTCTGTGACAATTCTAGGTCTGTGCTGACTCCAAAATCTCCATATAGGTTTTGTTTTTCCACAACATTGACTCGAAGGTATTAAATCTTGGTATATTAGGTTGGGTTCACTGGTACAACAGTTTGCTCCTTCCCTTTTAGTTGTCTTGGAAGTGTGGGTACAATAAAGACATAAACAAAGATGATTATTCTGTTCACTAAGGCTTCTCCAAACACACTAAAACATGGTTGGACTTGATGATCTCGAAGGTCTTTTCCAACCATAATGATTCAGTGATTCTATGTCTCAGTATTTGTGTTTACATTCTCTCTCTTAAATGTTTCCATTTTGTGGTGATTATATTCAAATTTTATCCACCCTTGGAGCATGCACACACAAGTATTTGGTGACTCCCCACCTCTTCTGCAGTGTCATCTTGCTCATGCAGTCTCTATGGACGGAACAACTCTATAGACAAAAAGAGAGAAGTTTCCAATTCCACTAATTTCAATGGAATTTCTCTGCTGCCTTTTTCCATTTCAGTAGATGTTTTCTTCTAGGGACAGTAGGGTGAAAGGTGTCAGAAATGCAACAACTTCATTGCAAGGTTATTCACAGAGGCTAACATTAGCGAAGCTAATTTCTCTAGATTCCCTCTCTAGCCTAAGTTCAAGAAAGGTTTGCAGGAGCACTGCCACAGGGCAGTTTACAGCGGGAATCTTAAGTAACCTCTTTCAGTGGACTACAGAGCTTATCTAGAGAGATTAACTGCTTGAGCTGAAAATGTGCAACTCTCCCATATATCCCTTGTGACGCTGTCAGAGACACGCTGGTCTTCTCTGCTGACGTGGAGAAAGATGTTCTTGATCAGGTAGCCAGAGATTTATTGTTCAGTGCAATAATTTCTCAATTCTGTTCCCAACTCAGCAACTGAATTCCCAAACAGTTCAGTACAGAGATTTCCCAGGCCTTAGCTTTCTGTGTGGGAAATGGTAGAAGTAACTATGTTCATTGATGCAAGGCTTTTCTCCAGCAGGCAGAGAAGTAGGCAGAGATTTGATCTGAGGGCACATCAAATGAGTCCAAAAGGCTTAAGTTAAACCATCAGCTTGTGATGGTATGGGCTAGCAATTAATGAATCTTCCTTGTGATGTGGGAGAAGCTAGACACACAATTTTCCCAGACTGCAGGGAAATTTTATGCACACATTTTACATTTTTCTATTTCCCTAAAGCAGGCGCTGAAACAGCCAGGCCGACGTTTGTGAGCATATGACTGACGAACGGCACATTCACTTACCGTCCAGAGACTCGTCAGAGTGACAAGTGCAGCCGTAGAAGATAGAGATGACTCATGACTGGAGCTTTATGTAAATGAGGAACATCTTCTGTTGCTTCCTGTTGTACCAATAAGGCCACGTAAAGTTCACGTCAGTGACGTTGCCTTCCCATGTCTCCTCTGTCCTGGACATAGGGTAGGGATAGAGTGTAAGGTAGATGTGATTGCCCCAGAAGGGGCAATGGGTCAAAGCTGCTAGGGAATCTGAATTGGATTCAGATTGCTGGCGTTTGTTTCCAGCAGCAAGGCCTGGAGAAAGTTGACTGTGGCCTTTTGCCATCAATTGCAAAAGTGATCGAATCTCTTATCAGTGACCAAAAATTTTGAGGAGGAGCCAGGTAGAGGGGAAGTTATGGATTTCAGTGAAGTGTTCTCTCCCTGGGAATTAATTTATTTTAGTAAGATTTATGGGTCATCTCTGCTAAAGCTAGTAAGCTCATTTAGCTTATCCAAAGCATAAGAAGTCTACTGCTACATGGCATAATATTGTGTGCCCTCTCACACTGCAGGCAGCGTACCCCAGGTGAGAGCACTGGGGAGGAGTGAAAGAGTAAAAAAGCAGTGTGGTTGAAGTGTGCCTACCCAAAGCCACAGATAATGGTATTCCAGGTGGAGGGCCAACATCTCTATGACTCACCCACATAAAAATCAAGCTGGACTTTACAGAGACAGTGGAATCAATCTAGAAAGTCAGATTTCAAAATCTTGCCCCCCTTAGCTGTCTTATTTCTAGGGTGCAGTGACTCATAGAGATGTGGATGGCTCGCGGATACAACGTAGCTTGGCTACTGCAGATGACTGCAGAGTGCCAAAACATTTTAAAATGTTGACAAACTGGAAAGCATTTGTCTTGCATTAGGTATATTGTTTAAAAACACACGGAAGATCTAATTGATTCAAGTTGAAGTTTTACTTGAGTATGGACTTCAGGAGCTGAAATTAGAGAGGAAAAAACATCTTCATTACATAGAGATCACAGAAGAGTGGCACCCTCTAATTACTTTATGCAACTCTCTTCAGAGAGAGGCAAGTCCTTTCCCTCAAATCCTTACAGAGCCCATACGAATGTTTTTCTGGTTTTGGCCTTTTTCTTCTTATATGTGATTCCATTTGCTTATCTGTAGTGATTATCAGACTGAAATGTTATAACCATTTTTTTATGCTCCACTGAAGGCACTGTTATAGATCATACTTTACATTAACCCGAATTTGATAATGCTAAGTACATTTGGCTCATTTATCTTTATTTCATTTTTTCCTTCCTCATTTGGACCAACCTCCAAATGTGGCAACCAGTCCTATCTATTTTAACCCTACTTTTGCTAGTATCCCTATTGAATTAATCTGCATTCTTCCCAGGAAAGTGATGAGTTGGTTCAACTCTTACTTCTCCCTGAGTTTAAATGTAGGTCTTAGGCCAAGCGTTCCTGAGCTGAGTTCCTGAGCTGAGTTCCTGGACTAAGTCCTTCATATATTATTGCTTTTTTTCCCCTTCTACTTTGCTCTTTTTCATTGTCTGCTCTCTGTCCCACAATGTAATGGTTGATAATTGCACTCTTCTCAATGGTTTATCTCTGAGTCCCCTGAAAGTAGAACTTTTTCTCAGCAGAAGGCTGACTCATAAGGTACGCTGCCTTCTATCCTTAGAAGTAAGTGAGTCACTAATGGATTTTTCATTATGCATTCAAGTGCAATAGATTGAAATTTTGTCCTAGCAGTCTAGACCTGAGTTAGTGTTGTGCAGTCTTTTCAATATGGTATTTTAGTAATGTCTCGCTATGGCTCCGTGAGATACAATAGATGCTTTAAAATATACTAAATAGCTATTTTGTGTTATGCGCTATGAGTATTGCTGTTAACTTCAGCAGCATGGTGGTTTCATACTGTGTGCTGTATGCTTACCCAGCTAAAATAATGCTCAGTTCCCTTCACACCTGCAACATAGCCTGCTTTACAGTGGTTTCTGAGAGTTGTTTGAAAGCTGAGGAGATTAGGAAATAACTAAAATAATGAGAATCATTGGCACTGTATCATTAATAGTCATAGTCCTTTTATTCATGCAATGCTCATTTGCTGCTCTTTCAAACATTTACAGAAGATTCACCACATCTCACACAGACCTGTGAAAGAAACTAAATGCTATTATTTATATATTATATATATAATGTATATTATATAATATATATACTATTTATATACATTATCTATGTACTTTATAAAGATGAAAGTTGATGTTGGGAGAAGTTAAGCTACTTGTCATAGGGAGCCCATGGAGCTATTGCGGATGAAACCCAGGAGTCCTGAACAGTGGTTTTTTTTAGTGGAGCAATATTTTATGTGAAAAATTCTGCTCTATTCAGAGTCAGTGATATTTAACTTTGAGTCATGGCATCGTGAGAGAGCATTTGGCAGAGTTCTCTCTGTAAAGTTGCAACATAACCTGCAATTCACAGAAGAGCAGCAGTATCTATGTTGTACTCTGTTAAACTGGCTTTGCAGGGTATTTTTTGGTGGGGGGAGAGGGGCGATACCTGCAGAAGCTGTTGTTTTAAACTGCGTGCTGGGGATGCAAAAGGGTTGCTGCTGGGGTGGTTGCTTTTTCCTTCGTTACACAAAAGTGGATATGCTGCAATGACAAGTTTGTAAATCACAGCTAGTTCCGTTCTCACACCACCCAGTAACCTCACAATTTCTCTGTCACCTTCCTGAAGTCCTTGGGAAGATAGAACCGATGATAAAAATTGGAGGTAAAATGCTGTGTGTATATCAGAGCTGAAACTATGTGGCTGGGTGACCTTTCCAGAGTGAGCAAATGCACTCATTTCCTTTGCGTTATTTGCCGTTTCCCTCTAAAGTTGGCAGCATAGGAAGGGCTCCCTGATGGCTGTTGGTGATGGGGAGCTCTGCTGTGCTGGCTCCTGCCCCTGGCAATGCGCAGTGCCCACCAGCCCGTCACGCTCGTGCCCCTCAAGAGCCAACAAACATCAGTGCCCCAGAAACTTGTTTCAGTTCAGCTACGATGGACTAGAGAATGCCCCGAGCAGCACACACTAATTTCAGGGTGCTGTCAGAATAAGGAAACAGCCGCCTGCTTTGAGGCTTAGGAAACAAATCGGGCGCTCACTGGATTTTACAGTGGTATTTCTCAGTCTTTGTGATTACATTTAGGTGAATAATGAAAATGTAGAGTTTGTGAATTTACATTTTGCTTCATTTCCATGTGTGGAGTAACATATTTTCATGTCATTGCTAATATTTGCATAGTCATCTGACATTTATAAAAAGGCCTATGAATCTTTAGGACAAATATTTTCTCCAGAAATATGTTCAGAAGTGTCTTCTAGTGAGGATTAGCACATTATTTGCGTCCTCTGATTTATTTTTCTCTATCATCTGATCAAGGGGCACAAGTTCTACCATTTGACCGTACGATGCAAACCAGAGATAGTGCAGTGCTTATGCACATGCTGTCTGCTAAAAACGAGGCAAGTGTTTAGGAATAAAAGATGTATTTGCAATAGCTTAATCACTTCATAAAACAAACAAAAAAAAAGGCTGAAGTTGCCAGAGAGATGGTTTGTATTGCTGACCTGTACTTCTTAAAACATAAACAAAAACTTGGTGCCAAGTTAGCACTCAGGAAGAGCTGATGGTTCAACAAGTTCTTATCTTTTGCTTCCTGTTGCAGTGCAGTGGTAGTGACATCATGTTCCTGCACATGCAGTATGCAAAAAGCTCGGCATTCGTAACTCTGTGTTGGGACGCACACAAACCACTTTTGCTTGTTGCTATTGGTTTTCTCCTGTTCTGCTTTTCTCCAACAAAGTGGAGCCCTATGGGGAATCACACTCTGCAGAGGTTTCACTGTACATCCAGCTTTTTGCTTTCCTGTCATATGGTTTTCAAATGAAGTTTGTAATAAAAAAGGAGAACTGCCCAGAAGAGTTTACTCAGTGTGTGTCCTATTCTTTATGCAGGCAAAGTTCCTAGAGAAGACAAGGGGGGCTTGTAAGACAGCATGGTTAACAAAAAAATAAAAGTAAGTCCAGGATATGGCCTCATGCATTTATAGTGGAGTCAAATCCGTAGGGAAATGAGGTTAGTGGCAGTGATGATCGTCATAATAATAAATAATGCACACTCCTCTTGGATGTTGGCTGACTATCAAGACAGACTTCCTGATGATGAGATACATCTGTCTGTCTCCAGTGTCTTCAAGGTATCTGCAAGGCACCAGTTCTTGTAATTAAAAAGGACAGATGAGAACATGCACAGTAATAGGCAATGCAGGAGCGTTTGTCCCAGACTTCTGTCTCTGATTTCCATGACTCCATAATCGTTTTAATCTCAACTCCTCAGACATTAGCAAGGCAAATCTGCGAACAGCTCTGGCAAGTGCCGGCAGTGGTGGCAGTGGCAGCTCAGAGGCCCGGAGGCTTTTGCTTTTGCCTCTCATGCTGTGCCTCGTTTGCATGAGGTTGAGACAAGAGCAGGCCCTGCTGCGTCTTTGCTAGGAGATGTTGCCACCAAACGCATCTCCTTTGCTTCTTGTGAGGCCTGGACCTCTGTGCAGATGCCTCTTACCACGGGGTTGTCTGTGAACGTTGCAAACACCACCAGACCAGGATTGCCTACATGGAGGGAAGTGGCTTCCTGTCAGTTAACAAACGCAGCTGAAGCGACGCTGTGGCAACGCTTGTGGCTTTTCTGTTGGTCGTGGTGCTGATAATGCCATGCTGCTTTGGGCAGAAAAGAGGAAGGGCAGCCCCATGGGGAACACGGGGTTGGCGGTTGGCACGCGGCTCTCACCCCAGCCCACCGCTGTCCTCCACCACACCGCTCCTTCAGGCTCTGCTCTTCCCGCCACAAAACGGAGAAAAAAAGGGAAAATCCCCCTTTTCCTTGCAGGTGCTGCACATGTCATTCAAGTTTCTAAAATGAAATCAAAAAGCATCTCGGTGATACTGATACTTCACCGCAGTGCATGGACCTCTAACACTGGGCTGCGAGGACAAACAAAGCTCAACACATCTCAAGCACCACTCAAGAATATTTCTTCTGCTGCATAAAAGCAAATAACAGTTGGTATTTACTTTAATTCAGGATTGGAAATACACTCCTGCCCACTCTCGTCTGATCATATACTCTCCTGAGTTTGGATAAAGTGTTTGATTTTGGTTTATTTCTCACATATTTGATAATGAAAAAAACAAAAGCTGCCTGGTTCATCCAGTCTGACTTTAATGGGGCTGGTTTTCTCTTGCTGGTTCTCATGACTTTATAATTAGTCCTGTGACGTTGGGCTGTTCAGGGTTAGTCATAGGTGCCTTTATGATTCTACATGACTTTTTTAAATAATGTACAACTGAAAATAACCTTTGGTCAAGGCATTTGATATAGATCCTTTGTTTTCATAAGCTGCTGTTAGTCAGTGATATAAAACGTGACAACATTTTCATGAAATTAATGCA
Source organism: Nothoprocta pentlandii (assembly GCA_013398315.1). Taxonomy (NCBI): domain Eukaryota; kingdom Metazoa; phylum Chordata; class Aves; order Tinamiformes; family Tinamidae; genus Nothoprocta; species Nothoprocta pentlandii. Next base: position 1,163,425 of record VZSG01000072.1, on the reverse strand, counting down.
CAGAGATTCATTGGAGATCCATGAATTGCTTCGTCCCGTCTGCACTGAGGAACAAGGAGGACTTGCCCCTCCAGCGTCCTCCTGAGAGGGGAAGCAGGTTTCTCCTGAGTAGACCATTAGCAGGACACCGTGGGTCAAGCCTGGCTCTTCCAATCATTTTTAACTGGAATTTTAAAGGCGCTTGGGTACCTAATCCCTACTGGTAGCCCCTGAAAACCTTCATAAACCAAACTTTAGGCTGAACTAACCTGTTGGATAGGAGCAGTGGAAGATACCTTAGAAAGCTGCTGTGAATGCGACAGCCTCTGAGGTGCTCAGGGCTGCAATCGTGACTGCTGCTTAAGTGTGCAGGCAGCAGCTGTGCTTTCAGGAGCATTTGAAAAAGAAAGGTGGAAAGAGTGCTGACAAACTCCCTCTAGGTAGCTCATGCAGTGAAAAAATGGGTGAGAGACAGAGCAGCTTTAGGATTCCTTTGGATATGTTTGTAAGTAAGTCCATCTTTCCATCTCTCTGTCTTATTCCAGCCCTGTAACTGCCACAGTCAGGCATCCCTTTGCCAGAAGATTTATTTCAGACTCTGCAAACAAAGTTAAATATGACCATCCTTCACGTACAGACAGAGAAACCCAGGCACAGAGGGTCTAAAGGACTGGTACAAGGTTATGTAGTAAATCACAGGCAGTAAATCACCAGGTGGCCTCATTTCTTATCACCTGAATGAATCCCTAGAACTCACTATCTCCCCTAATAATGATTAACTCAAAGTCTTATTTTGAGATTTAATTAATATGCAAAGTGCTTTGATCTCCTTAGATGAAAGATTCTGGGTAGCTTGCTATAATATTTTAAACTAATACCTCTAATTATTATTCAGCAGTAAAATGAAATACAGTTAATTCACTTGCTATTTTTAGGGAAAAAGAGTCTTTTACTCCAGCAGTTTTAGGTTACAGTCATTTTCAGGAGGAGAGCAGGCGATTGCTGCTGCTGTTGAAACATTTAGAAAGTGAGGATTAGCAAATATACAATGTGTTCTGGGATAGCAGCTTTGTAGGGGTGAGTTCCCCCAAGAGGATGACTAAGAGCAGGATGTGGGACATAATTTGCATGTTCTCTGACTCTGGTGCAATCATTTGTGTATTGGATACTTGAATTATACATTACACACAAGGTCGCCCACTTGCCAAGCCGACAGCCCTGCTGAACAGTGCACAGCCCTTGATGGGGGCTGAGGGAGGAGGGCTCGTGTTATTTCAAGAACTAGTGTTATTTCAGAAAGAAATTGCTCCATGTGCCAGAGAACTTGGAAGTTGTGACTGGATGCTTTGCGGGGTTATTTACTCATTCTGCACCACTCTCCTGCTAACTCTGACTTTCAGTTTTTGCATCTCCTATTTTCTTGTGGTGAGTTTGACCCTGTGGATCAACGCCACATATTGTCCCTATATCCTGAAATCCTCTCTCCATACGGGTGGCTCAGCACGGGTGCTGGTGCTTCCCCTGCTCTGTCTCCTAAGGCAGGTTTACCTGGGGGGACACAGGAGCGTCCCCTGCTCTCATTGCAGCCGGGCTGAACCAGGTTTCCTCACAAGGCAAGGAGTCCAGCTAGTGCCTTTTCTATTATCCTGCTCAGAAGGAGACTGACAAAGACCCACAATATCATTTTTATAGGCCATCTGTCCAGGATGTCCTCTATTCTCCTCCTCTCCAGTCTCACATGGCAGCAAACTTTCTGCAAAATCATCTTTGATAGATTCGTGTTTCAGTGAGAAACCTGAAAACACCTGACTGCATATTTTCCCTTTGAAATAATTTTTTTTCTGCGTTCACTGACAGTAAAAAAAAAAAAAAAAAAGAGGAAATGATTCAAAACTAGCTGACAAAACGCACTCATCGAATCATCTGATTCTCTGTCTTTCTGATTGTCATGCTTACTTGCCGTATCCTGGCTGAAATGTCCAGGGTTTGGGGGCAAAAACTGTGTCTTGCTGGTTCCTGTGTTTCTCCATGCCCGTGGCGATACCGCAGCCCAGAGGGCAACGTCTCTGTGTGCACACTCCGAAAGTGGCCCGTCCTGCTGGAGAAGCCCCTCGAGCCACCAGGCCACAGCGGAGAGCCGCGCACAGGGAGCCACACGGCGAGCGAAGGCAGAGCGAGCCCCGGCTCGCGCCGCAGCTCTGCTGCTCGCTGCGCTCCCCTCTGTCCTCACTTCTGTTTCCCAACCAGAATCTTTGGCTTTAGTAAAGAATTCCTGTAAGTTGAACTCATTCCTGTTGCTTTCTTTGTTTAAAATCTGTTGCTAGAAGACCACCGGTAGTAGGAACCGTCTTATTAAATGCACCCTTCCAAAACCTACTTTTTAGTGGAAGCCTGTAGGAAATGCTTGGACATTTTTATTCAGAAGTTCCACTGAGAACTCACATCTTTTAGTTAAAAAATTGTCATTAGACCTTATTCACATTTCAGTTCTTTATTCTCTTATCTGTTTAGTAGGGGCAGCTGCTGTGTGTTTTTTGAAATATTATACTTGAAAAGCCCTAAGCATTTTCTTAAGTCCTGAAAGTTTTTGTTTCATTTGTGTAATTTATGTGAAATTACAGCCTGCCTCATACACATCTCGTCATTTTCTGCTCTACTTGTCCCTACTCTCCCCTGTGTTGCGTTAAACCCACACTGAAAAAACAAAGCAGGAACTTATTTTACCATTAGAAAAGAATGTACGGTGAAGAAAAGTGTGTGAAGGGAAAGCAAAACAATCGATTCGGGGAGGTTTCCGTCTGTGACGGTAAACGCTGAAGTTCCTTTAAAGAAGAGGTAATACGGTTGACTAGAAAAAAATCTTTTTCATTCCCAGGTGCCAAAGAGAAATCTAGAATATTTTCCTATGGAATTACATTTTTCTCTCTGTGCTCCGGAGAGCTGGAGATCTCTGGTTCACCATTGCGGGTTCCAGCATAAAATGTGTTATGCCTGCTAATGCTAGATCTACTTTTATTCTTTCACATCCCGAATTCCTCCAAGACTGGTGTGCATCTGGGTAGGTGGCCATGTGCCTTGTAACCACGACCAACAGAAAGCAGATCTCTCTCATCTCCGCTTAGAGTTACCGGGTAAAGAGCTCTTCGCCTTGCTCCTCACTTAGCCTGGCTGCTGCCTGGTGCAAATCAATGTTGTCCCATTGGCTTCTACTGAGAGCAGGGCTTGGTGACACCGCTGGCCAGGTGCTGGGGACACAGCTGTGCGGCTCCCAGTCCCATGTGGTTTTGCATCATGCTCTGATGGGCTCCACAGGGTTACACCAGGCAAGGATCCGGCATCTAGCAACAATCCAGATATTTTGTCACTGACGCTTATGGCCAAAAGTCATCAATTTTGGCTTAAAGTGCTCTCCTCCTCTTGCTAAGGGAAAAAAAAAAAAAAAAAAAAAGATATATCACAATGTCCTCTGGGGAAAAGCTATGAGCAATGGCAATGGCACACGGCCTGTGCTCTAAACAGCCAAACAATATTCCAAGAAAACATTTCCAAGTTATAGGAATTGTGTAACAGTGACCATTATTTTTAAAGCACAGAAAACTAAGTCCCATTTCTAAAAAAGCAAACACATATTTTTAGCCTTGCTGGTCTCTTGATCTTACACTAATGGGAACCATCTGCATTGGGATTGGCTGACATTCTTGGTAAATGACATTTCTGAGCAGCATTCCAGATGTTTCAAAGGGTTCTTCACAAATAAATGTTTATATGTCTGCCTGTCACTCTCACTTTCTGCCTTTTCTGTCCATGTTTACTTCAGTAATATACATTCTTTTATTAAAACAGTTTTTATTAAAAATAGCTTGCCAGGATTTTGGCTGATCTTCATTAGGAATATGATCCTTGCTTGCTAGCTGGGGATGAAACCTTTCATTTCTTAGCACTAATGTTTAATAGCTCAATTGAATATTTGCAAGGGAACCTGAAGGATTTAGACAAGAAGACACATTGAAAAAATATTCAGAGATGGATTTTTAGCTCATTTTGATCCCTCTGGGGATTCCAAACATTGAAGAGATATGTTTATTTTAGTATTCTGGGGTTTCAATGTGGCAGACTATTATGCCATATACTTTATTGTAGCAAAGCACTTCACTATAAAGCTTCACAACTTATTTAAGTAGAAGAACCTTGCAGTTGCCTTCATATCTCTGCTGTGCTGTATTGTGGAGGTGACTGCTTTCCTATGGGAATGAAAATATCCCTGCACATACGGGTCGCTTTTTTTATTCCAGTTGAGTTCATTAGCCAGAAAGGGAAGGAAGAAGGGAGGAAAGGGGATTTAAAAACACTGTAACTTGCCCGTTATCTGTGCCTAGAGCCTGCCTGAAATCCGATGGGCGTTAGAGCTTCACCAGGGCGGTAACTAAGGCTCAGGTGCAAACAAGCAGATAAGAGCGGCTGAGTTTCCCGTATCAAACCTCCCCTGCTTTTGGTTTCTAAAGCATTTTGGGTTGCAAGACACTACAGTACCTCCCATGGCTGTGACATTACTGTTACAATCGCAGCCAACTTCGTGATTCTCCCAGGATTTTACTTGCTGGGACGGGCCCCCATGGAAGCGAGTCGGTGTTTTCAGCAAGCTGCCCTCTCCTTTTGTTCTTTTGTTCCCGTTATTGAATTTGTTTTACAACAAAAGCTCCCTGGGCTTGGGGGCTTTGTGTGTGCTAATACTGGTAATATGATTTAAACATTCTGGTGATTCATTTTCAGTCCAGAGAGCTGAATCAGCCATGTAGAACATAACTTTCTTCTCCCAAACCGCTACCTTTTCCATCCCTTCTCGTCATTTCTATAAGAGGATGATTCATTCTCCTCTTGTATTTACCATTTGAGATTGTGTCTGATTCCTTCAGCTAACTTCGCTTCTTGTTCCTCTTTTTCACAAACGAAAAACGAGTGCTGCGGAAAGCAAAGTGGTTGCTGATCCCTGTGACATATCCCACTGGTCAGCCTGGTGTGTGAAATAAAACAGAGTGGAACAGGGAGAAAAAAAAAAAAAGAGGGAAAAACACTCTGAATTTCTAAATTAATCAAAATTAATTAATCTGTGAAATTCAGCCCCTAACTCACATTCCACTTTTTTTTTTCCCCATTATCCTGAATGTTCAAATGAGGGTTTGTGTTCAAAAATAACTTCAGTAAAATAATATAAGAGCTGTCTTACTTTGGTTATTTTTAAAAAGTCCCTTATTTGCTTCTTCAGTTCTAATCTTTTCTCTGTGAAGCCTGATTATGGCTGAGGGGGGAGATTTAGTTGTTGTTTTGTCTGATTACACTGAAGAGCTGCCTTAGATTTGGGCATAAGCGTATCTGAGAATATCTGACAATCTTTATGGTAGACTTCTAAGAAAACTTGTGGACTCTTGTCCCCTCTCTGCGACCACCCCGGTGACCATGCTCTTCCCTGCATAGCCTCAAGGTGATCAGATCGGTGAGCCCCAAGAAAACCAGCCACCGCTCTCCCATGTGTGAATTCAGGGTCTCCCCATCCCTGCTACCTTCTTCCTTCACCAGGAAGGATATTTTTGCACAAACTCCTTCCTGGGATGTGAACATGAAGGAGAGCCCCTTTGGCCGGGCCTCTGTCTAAACAGAGCTCAGCACTTTGTGGGGTGTCTGAGGGGAAATTAGGGTTTGCGCCGTGTTCCAGGAGCCACAAAGCGTTGGGAACACGAGTGTGGCCAAAGCCCTGGAGAAAAGCCCCATGTTTGGTCAAACTGGTTGCAGCCCATTCGGCCCTATGACTTCATCCTTCATTAATCCCACTCGGGAAGCGGTCGGTGTGTGGCCAGGGAGAAAGCGCCACACTCACCTGAGGGGCCAAGATTTCATGGGACGGGAGCTTTTCGGGGACGTTAGATCAGCCCTGCACTGAGTTTTACGGAGGCGAATGGGGTATGAGCAACAGGAGCAAGTTATGGGTGGCCGCAAGGGAGCTTCTCCCGCCGTGGGGTGCCCGGCTCCGCCGTGGGGTGCCCGGCTCCGCCGTGAGTCACCCTGCCCCGTATGGGCTCGGATACTTCTGAAAACAGCACGGTAGGCCAAAGTTTGGCTTTTTCCACAGCCTAAAGGTTTTCGTATTCAAAACAGTCAAGTGTTATTCTCTCCTATGACTAATACTGTGTTTTCACTAACCACTATTACACACAAACATCACCTCACTCTATCACATGAGAGAATCATGTCATATTGCAAATATTTCAGTAAACTGCATGGCAGAAAATGAATAAGCAGTTCTGTATTTACTGATACGGGGTTATTTTTTAACAGTCAGACGCGAAATACAAAAGTTTGCTATAAATGCCTTGAAAGCCCATTCTAAGGAAGCACAAAAAAAGTAGCTGAATAGCAGGAGACGTAGCTGGTGTGTGCGTGATGTGCTATATACATCAAGATTACTTCATGCTTGGATTCCTTATAAAGGATCCTTCTTTTTTTACATCCACGTACGAAGATTCTTCGATGTCCTCACTGGGCCACTCCACAGTCTGAGAACACAGGAATTGTGGCTCTTGGTAGACGAAGCTCCTCCTTACCTGGTGCTGGTTTGCATTCCTGCTTGTTGCTTTTGCTGTTACATCCTTCTTTCCTGTCCCCCCAGAAAATAACCCCTTTTAGTGCCATTAGCAAAGCGGTGAGTGAAGAACCAGAGGGAGCAGACACAGGGGGAATAAGTGCTCTGAGTGCTCTGAGAGCCTGAAGTTGAGCCCTACATTTAACACAGAATTTCAGAAGCAAGAAACACCTTTCTATGACCTCCAGAGGTTTTAGTCCCGACAGCCCTAAATTATTCCAAGCTGCTTATATCCACCCAAAGTTATTCTACACTTAGCATGCACAGGGACCGATCATGAAAGTCTTTCCCAGACAAGCCCTTAAGGCAGCCCGTGGTAGCTGGTTTCACTGGCTTTGCAGACCCTTGCAAGGCAGTGGGAATCAGTGTACGGCTAACGGAGAACTGGTTTGTGTTCCCTCCGGAGGGCTGGAACAAGACTCCAGAGCCTGGTCCTGTTCCTCCCAGCACATCTTTGTATGCACAGCTGAAAGTAACCCCAGGCTCAGCAGGTGCCCCACTGCCACAGACATTTATGGAGCCTGGATTTCTCTGTGCAAATATCAGCGATAAGAAGAGCAGGAAAACCTGTAACTCTCAATGCTTCTGTGACTCCTATCATGGGCTTTATGAGAGCTGATGTTTCTGGGAATAGAAGCTTGTACATAGTCACTGCGCCCACAAAACACTGCCATCACATGACTAGCAATAAATCTATGTCTCATATATCTAGATAGAAGAACACGCCTCTCCCTGCTACTTGGAGCAAGGTACGTCACTTGTTTTCTATTCAAATTCACCCTCCTCCCACAGAAGCCTTTCCTTACCATACCAGCCATTAGTGAATTTTACTGAGAAAATACATGTCCAAGCAGCAGGAAAATAACTTCCAGACGTGCGTCTTTTATGTGTGTGTATATATCTGACACCTTTCATCCCACAGCAGCTTCACAAATATAGCTATTTTATTAAGTGTGTACCCCTATGTGCAGTGCATATCATGATTCATTACAGATTAATAGAGGCAATTAAATGTAAGATTAAATTGCTTAAACCATTTGCCCTACTAATCTGATCCTGGTGCAGAATACTGCAGCAGGGCTAATTCCCAAAGATCTCCCTTTGGAGGCAGGTATTTAATGATTTTGAACATCAAATGCATGGTGCCCCAACCTGGCAGTCTAGTGCCTGCAATCAAGTTAAAACGCAGCACTAAGCAGCTTGCCCAAGGCTACTGCAGTGAGTCACGGGCAGGGAAAGCAGAACTGACTTGCATGAGCTGCGCGGGCAGGCACGGAGCCACGAGCGCAACTGCGACGGGGGGATCGTCCCTGCCACCAGCTTCTCCAATGTCTTGGGCCATGAGATGCTGGATGCAGGGCGCTGTGGCCACTGTACGTTGGGTGCAGGGAGGCAGTGGAGGAGCCGGGGGGCTGCCACGAACCCCTGGCAGCCGCACAGTATCTGGGTCCCTACCCCGCTCCTGCTTCTCTTATTTTCCCTTTCTTTCTCTTTCCTTCTCTTTCTTTCTCTTTGTTTTTCTCTCTCTCTTCCTCTCTTTCCTTTTTC
>VZSG01000072.1:1128195-1144996 GCA_013398315.1 Nothoprocta pentlandii | reverse complement strand
GAGACGCGGGGCCCGTCACAGCCCCAGGCACCCACTGCCCCATGCGGATGCTGCTCCAGGCGGGAAGACGTGTCTCCATCCCATGCCGCTCCATCCTAGTGTGCAGAGCCTAGGAGCTCCAAGCAGGAATGGCCGAGAGAGGATCTGCCCATGGCCGTACCCATGGATGGGGAGGCAGGGATGGATCTGCTGATAAAACCAGGGCTTAGCAGCACCGCTGCCTCTCCCGTCCTCACCTCCTGCAGCCTGGATGAGCCCGGCCTGTGCAGCGGCGATTTCATCAGCCGACTCATTCCAAAATCCTTACTGCATCGGCTGGGCAGGGGCCAGTGCCACAGAAAACGCTTAATTTCTCATAAAACAGTGATGTATGACACCAGTCCTGCTCATTTCACTACCTTTTTGGTTCCCTAAATATAGGCCACAGATTAAAATTAAACTCCCGGGGGACTTCGATACGACGTAACAGCTTTTGAACGGGGTCAGTAACCACTTGGTTACAGATAAGAGGGTTCCTTGCTGCATAAGAATTTAAAAAACCAAGTCTTTGTCCTCAAAGTAAATGTAGATTCCCACCTGTCTAAACCTTATTAAAACAATCAATGTCAGTGTGATTAGACTCCTAACTCTTTTTGTCACTTAATTTCATTTGGAAGGGTGTTTTTTGTAAACAGTCTAAGCAGTGATGTCTAAAAATCACTTTTTCTGGACTTTTGCATACTGGAAAGAGAGGTTTCTCTGCAGTGGCTTCCCTAAATACTTGTCCAAACATGATCCGTGGTAAATTTGTTTCCACATCAGTATCATGTTCTTCTTTTCAATCTCACAACAGTTTTTTTAATTGGCAAGTGAGTTATATAACATTACGTGTTTTGGTGGCTGGTTTTGTCTGATTTATGGTAGATATAGACCACAGATGTTCATTAATTCTAATAGAATTTCCTGATGCTCTACACTGCTTACAGCCTGACTAGTAACTTCTTTATTGTCTTCCGCAATGAAATCCTGATTAGCACAGATATGTATCAGGGTTCTTGCGTGAGGAACATTTTAAAAATTACATCTGCTGTTTATGACATGCAATTGTTTTCAGTCCTGCATGACCATGCCAGCCTCCCTACATATAAAATGCTCCAAGGAAAGGTAAGAATTTAGCTGCTTTTCCGTAAAGTGCCCTGCCTTAATTCACATTAACTATTACCCAGGAAATGGAGATATCGTCAGCATAAGCAAACGACATGAAATGAATAAACATCTGCTTTACTTTATTTATTTATTTATTTATTAATCAGAGAAATGGCAGCTAAAGTGTTATGAAGGAGGATGTTTTCTTGGTATTTGTTGTTAAAAACAAAAATCTGAAGTCCTGCATGCAATCTGGCGATGATGTGGTCAGCTGTAAACTCCGTCTCTGTCTGGACATGGGGAATTTCCTGCTACGTCACTCAGCTTTGCTCTGGCATTGCTGGAGACCAAAGCTTTTGGCTAGTGGTCTGGGTGTAGGTGGGTCCCAGCCTGATTCATTCCTGGTCTAGGAAGGTTTATAGAACCACATCAGGTTCACCAGCCTGGGAGGGTAGCTGGATCCTATCTGGGACCTCGGAGAAGGAGACATCTTCTGAAAGCATCCTTGAATCTCACTGGAAACCAGGCATGAGAAATCCAGCTGTTCAAGGCCTTTTCAAGATATGCTATAACAAAGTGCGGTGTCCGCTGTGTGTAGGGTGGGTAGAGCAGGGTGATGGTAGGAGCGGGGTAGGTGGTGTGACCGTGTCAGCCGCTGAAGCTTGCTTGGGGTGGCTCTTGCATCACCCACCTCTTTCTGAGCTGTGGGACCTTCGAGTGCCCCACGATGGCATGAGGGTGGGCAATAGCGCCCACCCTTTCCTACTGACCTGGAGGAGCAGAAAGGGACTAAACCCTTCGCCGGGATACAAATCCTTTCCATGCTGGACTTCCCCTGGGCTCTCTCCCTTTGGGGGGTCCCTCCCCAACGGAGCGGGTGGACATCTCCGTGCCAAGCGCGCCCCGGCTCCCACCACCCTCCGCTGCTCCGCTTTCCATTTCTCCAGAGCTTTGCCCATGGGCGCCGGAGACGATGCTCTTTTATAACTGCCTTTTGTTCCTGTGTTTACAGCTTCCCTTCCGAGCCCCAGGAGGGCTGACGTCAGGGCGCCGCGTTTGGACTCGCTGCCCTTTTCCCCGGCGCTAGCGCGAGCCGGGGGGAGCCGAGCGGCCCCGCGCCGGGGCACGGCGCCACGCGGCCCCTCTCCGCCGCCCTCGCCAGTGGGTCCGCCGGACATCGCCATGGTCATTTATGGCAGCGAGCGTGCAAGGACGGTCCCTGCAGCTGGCACCCTGCATGGCACCCAGCGCGACGCGCTGGGCTATTTTTAACAGGCCTGGGCTGAAGCCCAAGTATAGCGCGCTCTATTCCCGGTGCAAACTGATCTTTCCCGGGCCATGCAGGGATTTTTCATGTGAAACACATGGGTTTGGGTTCTCAGCCAATGAGGGAGAAAGAGGCAGCTGGTTGTGATTGGGAGAGGTACAAATAAGCAGTGGAGAGAGTGACCAGCCCTGAAGTTTGCACCTGGAGGCAAGCTTGGTCCTTGCTGCTACTGGGGTTTGCTTGTTGCCAACAATTTGCTCATGGGTGAGGAATTAAGAAAGCCTGGGTTTGGTTTACAGCTGGGGTTTATGTGAGGACACTGGAGGGCCTTGCGTTTGTTTGGAATAGGCTGCTGGGAGAGTTTCAGATTCCAAAACATCTAGTGAGGCTAAACCAGCGATGACCAAGGATGCTAAATGCAGAGCTGCTGTTGCCCTCTCCAGTTTTGGACCTGCCACTCACTCCAGAGCAACCAGGTTGCAAAGGTAACAGAACATCTCTTGTTTGCCAGGGCTTAAAGCAAATCCTAAAGAGAGCTGGTGGAGAGGAGCTGATTCTTTACTACGTGCCTTGTAGTTGTACCAAGAGAAACCCTGCAGCATGTTGCAACTCCTGTTTGGAAGGGTGGGTTGCATCCACTGGTGGTGGAGACAGTGGTTCTGTTCCTGAGTGAATGACAGTCTGCCAGGCTGCTCAGTGTAACCTATTTTGCAGCCAGATGAAGTCATATGAAGTGGGACCCACTCCCATATGCCACCACAGCTGCGGGTTCTGCCGGTGCAACCGCTGCGCCCACGGTGAAACTGCCAGTCTGCAATGGTTCATGTCCTGACATGAACGTGAGCGGGCTGGGGACGGCACTGAAGCTTGCGAGAGAAGGAAAAAGGATGTCAACACATCTTTAAGGCGTCCAGGAGCTTGCCATTCTTGTTCTTGGATAAGTCTGAAGGGCTGATATCCTTCAAATCCACTCCTTAACTTCAAGTGGCATAAAAATGCTGTGACTATGATAGTAGTCCTGGTGCTAATTGAAGTTAACTAACCAAAGCTAAGACCTGCTCTCTGGAATCTGCTGCTCCATTACTCTTCTCCCTTGTGCACCTAGAAGATCTCTTCCCCGGTCATAAATCCAAAGTGGAAATATTTGATATTTCCAGAGGTCTGCCCTGTGCAAGGCTGGTGACAGCTTTTATTTTGAGATATTCTTCTGAGGGAGTATTTATTTTTTGAAGGTTGCATGAAAATTTTCCGCTTTCTAATTTCCAATCTGGGCTGATTTAATGCTGTCTATGAAAAATTGGCTTCTGGAGGCAGGTTAAAAAACACTTCCCATCTAACTAGTCTCAAACCACAGAAGAAAGGAGTGAATAATTGCATTTAGAGAGAACTGAGCCTGTTTGTAGGTAGAGACAATCGGAATGAGCAGGCTAGGCGTGAGCTGATGTTTCCCATCCACTTTTTCTGGTTACCAGTGGTAGCAGATGTAAAAATACAAACTGATTTCGAAGGCCAGAAGAGATTATTTTGATTATGCAGTCCTGCATAATGTAAGCCAAACTGCTGGCTGAAACAAAGCCTATTCCTTAGAAGGACATTGCCTTGGTTAAGGGCTGGTGACATAAATTTTGTAGAAGAATTTTTTGGATGGTATTTTAGAGGAAAGAGTAGAAGACAGAGCTGAAAATAATAGATGCTTAAAACGGCTGTTTGACATTCACCATGTCAGTTCCTACCTCAGTTTACCTTTCTCTAAAATGAAGGCAGAGATGATATACCTTAAAATAATCGGATGTATTTAGCTGGATCATGGGCCAGTGACTGGTGGAAGCAGCTGATGGGCAGAGCACAAGTCCATTGGGCCTTTTCCAGTGATTGGGTGATTTTAGGGTGGGATGGTTGCAAGAGCTCCCCACTGCCTAAATGTCAGCGCATTTTGCCATTAATGTCATCAGCAATTACTGGGTCAAAGCTTTGCACTTAGTGGAGTTCTCCATGGAGTTTTCTTCAAATCAGTTTGATAGCTGGTACCCATTAGCTAGATAACTACAGCAGGTGGAAAAAAAATCCCCAGTAGTTCTATTTTCAGAGTTAATTGTCCATAATAATAATAACAATGGCTATCATTGTTTGCATTACAGTGGCTCTAAGGAGCCACATTCGTGACCTGAAACACGTTCTGCAACACGATGTATAAACGCAAGCTGGAAGCCCTGTCCTTGCCCCAGAGAACTGGCAACCTATGTTAAGCGGTAAAAGATGGGTGCAGGGGTGAGGCAGAGACAATTCCCCCTCTCTAAATTCCTGATAGATGTGGGAAAATGAAGAGGATCTTATGAAATGCCTGAAGAATCAACTAGAAACCCAGGAGAAGCTGGATGAGATGGGAGCCAAGTGGAGACGAGCCTGCAGTGTCTCCCCAGCATGGCTGTTTCTCAGCGACATCTCCATTCATTCCCAGTAAGGTGGTCCATGCTGAGCTGTGCACAGCTACACCGGGATTGCTCCTCTCCTGCAGTGATCCTGGGCATTTCTGTGGCTGGGGACACCTTCTGCATGTGATCTTCCAGCCTTGTTCGTCATGCAATCAGAAAAGCAGAGAGAAGAGACACTGTGGTCCAGGTGAGCCCAGGTGACTGCTGCAGAACCTCTTCTGTTGGTGATCTAAGGATCCTATTGGCTTTTTGCATGGGAGAGCCTAAAATCTGCCATGTTTGTCCAAGCCTCCCATCCTTGGCTGGCTCATTTCTCTATTTTCCCTTCACACTGCACAGGCCAGTTTTCCTTTTGGAGGACAATTTCTTCTGTGTGAAGAGCAGGTGCTTTCTCCCTTGTTCCAACCTTCTCCCTGTGACTCTATCCTGACAAAAGTGAGTATAAGGCATGTCAGAGGTCTCCTACTGGAGCTCCTTTTCACAGGGAAACGACTGTTCCTGGTCAAGGCATTGTAGGGTTGGCCTGTTGGATCCCTGTTTTACCTGGGAGCGGTTGCTGCAGGCTGTTTCCCTTTACCTTTCCGCTAAGCTGCCAATCCTGGCTGCTGGCAGAGCTCTGCCAGTGCCTGGCCTGACCTGCAGCCCTCCGCCAAAGCCCTATCCCAGGGGAAAGCGCAATGAAAGCCCCCAGGGACTTCCATTTCCTCCTGCTCCCTGCAGCCTCCCCACGCGAGCACAGCCAGACACGCTGCTCTTCAGATGCTGCCCTCGCTCCAGCATTTGTGAGAGAAAAGCATCTTGGAGAGGCAGCTAATGGAGCAAGGAATGGCTCTGCAGTGACAACAGAGCGGGGACTCCAGGGGCGCCTGTGCGGGGAGCCGTGGGCAGCTGCAGAGCTGCTTGCCAGGGCGCCAGGAGCCGATCCTTGTTTGCGGATGTGCCTCTCTGTTTGCCCCGTTGCCCGGTGGCTGCTGTGTTTATGCTCTCCTTGGCTCTGCAAAAGGCTGCTCCCTCGTGCTGCCGAGCTCAGGCAAGGCCCTGCAGCTCACGGGCTGTAAGAAGTGATGGCCTGGCCCGCGTGCCAGCTTCTGAGCTGCTGGTGCAAGGGGTGCGCGGGACCTGTGCAGGAAGCAAAGGCTGTGAGGAGCGACCCAGCCCACGGGGCTGCTCCAAGCACCCTGTGCTATTGCAGGCCCATGGCTCTGCCCCTGCAGCAGGTGCCCAAGAAGGTGGCTGGTGCCCGAGGGAAATCTGGCCCATCCTGAGCACCAGGGATGCTGCAGGCTCAGCTTTGCAGCCCTGCACTGAGCTCCTGCCCAATGGGGCACTAAGGGCCTGAGCTGATGATGAGCCCATGGTGCAGAGCAGCCTGGAGCTGCTGTTTCTGCTCCTCTGAAACACGGGATTGTTTGTGCAGGGTCAAGAAAACAGGACCCTGCGCGAAGGAGGGCGAGAAGCGGGAGGGCAGCGCGAGCCTTCCTGCCCGCGTCCTGGCAGGAGCGGTGACGCGAGCGCTCCGGAAGGAACAGCGAGTTCCTGCGGGAGCTGGAGACATTCCTCTCATAGCTGAGCGAGGGGCTGGCACGTCCCCCCTCGCCCGGGCCGCGCGAGCCCGTCTCCAGCCCATCCCGTGGGGAGCCGGGCTATTCTTGAAGCCCATTTCCATGGCACGCTTCCAGATCTATATTTCTTTTCACACGAGATGGGGAAGCAAGCCCCTCCCCGGAGCATTTGTCTAGAGGCTTCTTGCATGTGCTGTACTTTTCCAGGGACTGCTCCGTGCTTTGGGCAGCACAGAGATTTTTGGGAGTATGGAGGACTCCTGTAAGGCAGGTGGGGGGAGCTGGGCCTGACTGCACGTTCCCTGCAAATGGAGGTGTCCCTGTGTCCCTCACCTTTCTGTTCCTTGGGCATTACTTATTTGGTGCATGTGGTCCAAGAAATGTTCAGAGATCTCACTGAAAATAGAAGAAGTTGCATAACTTCTCTGCGCTTCTCTCGCATCTGTTTGCAAATTATTTTTTTAGGAATTTGCTTTTTCCTTAGGACATGCCTTAAGGGAATGCTAATACTTTTGTTGGCAGAAGGTCCTCTGGCTGCTGTAGCAGTTACAATGTGTGCTCCTTCCTTTCCATATCTGCTTTCTGGGGTTGGTCTTGGTCTTGCAAGGTCTGCTTAGCACCACACTTTGGGTTGCTCTCTGAATACAGCCATTTCTGCCCCAGATAGATGCGGTGTTGAGCTGTCAGAGCTTAGAGTTTTTTCTTTTTTTCCTCACAAAACAGACACCAGGTCTCTCTGAAATGCAGAGCTTGAGGCTGAAACTGAAAGTTCGGAGAGAATTAGTCACTCCTGGTACCCTAGTAACGTTGGCGAAAACTAGTCTCAAACAGAGCGCAGCTGTTTTGCAATCCCAGCCGCGGCCTCGTGCTTCTCCTTATAAAGCGGGAGCTGGCAGAGCGGGCTGGGAGGGACGGCTCTGCGGACACGGGTGCAGAGCCAGCTGCCAAAAACGCCCTGGGCCCCGTCGCCCACGGGCTGCGCTCTCTGAAGGTGCCTGGGGGGACATGAGGCTGCCGGGTGGAGGGGACACGGGGAGATGGGAGTTTGGCTCCACGGCACCTTTGCCCATCAGGTCCCGGTGGAACAGGGGCTTGTTGGCCCTGGAGAGTGGTTTAGAAGAGAAGGCAGGAGAGGTGCAGCGTGGGGAGGACCCCCATCTTCTGCTACACGAATGCATCTGAGTGATGTTTGCTTGCTTTTTACCTCCTGCCAACTGCTTGGAGAGGCAGGCTGCCTTCGCTCGGGCGGTTTTGTGCCTCTTGCACCTAAGAGCCTCAGAGCAGGAGCTAATCCGCCCTCATCTGCCATGCCCTGTGGACCAGGAGAACAGGAAACACAGGCCTGAACAGTTTGGGTGACTTCCTTGTGCAGCGTCAGAAGCTGGACCAGACCCTGGGAACCGAGTTACCTGAGCTAGTTCCAGGAACAGTTCTCCACCCTTGGGTGCTTTCAATATCCTGATTATAACCTCAGCTCAGACCGGAACAAAATCCAAGAGCTGAAAATTCACTGTCCTTGAGAGGTGCTGAGCCGAGTTCCAGCTGTTGCGGGCCCACTCTTGGCCAAAGTCTTCCCTGGAAAGTTAGACCCTCTTGGCAGTTTGAAGCTGCTCTTGAGCTTTCCCTCTCCTGTGTGTTTTTGCTTCGAGCACTGGGATGGGGGTGGAGGGGCGGGCAGGGAAGCGGCGCTGCTCTCCCAGGAATGCTGCGGGCCATTTTAACTCATTGCAGATTTGCAGAGTTCACGTCAGTGCCTGAAATGAGAACTGTGCTGTGCTTAACCACCGCAAAACATAGCAACGGCACAGCAGCCCTGGCTCGGGCGCAAGAGAGAAAGAGGAAAAAAAAAAAATCAGACTTGCCTGGCTTTCATGGTGCAGAAAGAGGCAAAGTTTCCAGGAAATAGAAGCTGGCCTCTGATACTATTATGGATGATCTGAAAACTTCCCTTGCTTTCAACAGAGTGACAGACACTGCGGCTCTGGCCCAGGCGACCGGTGATGCTCCCTGGCCCTGCTGAACCCTGAAACAGGCTGTGCAAGGGGGACCAGGGCTGGGCAGGCTGCAGGCACGAGCTCCCGGGCAATGACCACCCTTAGTTCCTGCTTCTGCTCTGCCGCGTGCACTGCCATGTTCAGCAGCAACCTCCCTCTCCCAGCATTTAGGCAGAGCTGAAACCTCTGGTCCCAGGGTTTCTAGGTGGTCAAGGCATCTGCTTTCTGTCTCAAATTGTGAGAGGATCAGGAGATGGCAAAAGACACCAGTTACTGCCCCAGAAGAAGCTTCTGCTTTGACCTTACATTGGATAGGAAGGTGTGAGTCCTAAAATCCATTCCAGGGTATTGAGGACAAAGTCCCAATAAGTTCTTGGGAAATGTGAATCCTGATTTGTGTGTCATATTGGCTGCCTGTCCCCATAATAAGCCCAACCAGACTTCCATGTCTGTCCATCCAGAACTGGAGAAGCTCAGAAAGAGAGCTCCAAACCCACATCTAACTAGGCAGAGGTGAGTCCTTGCACCAGGGGATGACATCTCTTCTAACTGACCACCCATAACCCTGAGCCTTCCTGGACAGAGCACTTTGGCACCTTGTGTTGGTCCCAGCTACCACATAGTTGTCTGTCAAGTTCCAGTGCATGAAAACTGAGATGAGAGATACAGGAGAGGTCCTGGCTCCATGCAGGCTTGGCAAGGGGAAGCTATCATCTTCTGCATGACGTGATCCTGTGAGGAATCTGGGCAGCATTTTGGGCAACAGAGAAAACTGACTGTAGAGATACAAGAGCTGATGCAGATGGGCATGTCAGTAAATGTAAGCCCTCATACTGGATCTTGTCCAATGCTCGGGACAGACTGGTGTCTGGCCGCTGGTGTGGGACAGGTGGAAACCAACAACATGCTCAGCTCTAACCTGCCTCATAACACTGTGCTGGGCAATGAGGTAGAAGGCATCCTGATGGATCAGCTGGTGCCCTGCAGCAGGAGCTGAGCTTAACACTACTGTAACTTCACGTATGATTAATAGTTAGAAAAACAGATGGTCTTTCATATATCTACCCACACAGTTTGGCTTTGTTGACCATTCTGGTCATACGTTCTCAGGCCAGCTAAATGCTACGGGACACAATATTTCTTTTTATTGCTCTCAACTGACTGGCCGTTTATAACTTCCACATCACACTGGCTTCTCATGTTTTGGAACAGCACAAAGGAGTGGGACGGATCGACTTTCATTTGTGCCTCCTCCCACATACCTTGCTCACACCACCTCCAGCACTTCCCCTTCCCACGCGAGGAAGCTCACATGTCATGGTAGGCGCAGCCCACAGTGCTGCTCACCTTTTTGCTGCTTGATCTTTTTTTGGACTTCACCAGTGCCCGCTGTGCACAGCAAGGCCCCTTCCTGTGTGTGCTCTCAGGAGCAGTGCACAGACCTGTGACAGGTTTGGTCCAGCTGTGCCATCACTGTGTCCCTTGTATCACCAGAGAGCTCTGCCCTACGTGGCCCTATAGCTAGATATTCCTGAGACGTGAGGAACTGTGCATTCAAGTAGCTTAAGACTTTCATAGAAGAAATCCAAAAGCAAATACAGACTGCAAAAAGAACTAGAGAGGAGAAAGTTAGGTTATGGCTTATGAACTTGTACTTCCAAACCCATATTGGGGCATTAACAAGTCCCCTAGAGTCTGTTAAGGAAAGAAAAAAAAAGATACAGATGCCTTTCTTCAGCCCAAATTGTACAATTCTGAGAGGTAATGTCTGCTCTACCCGTGTGAACAGTTCTCTGGGAAGCAAATCCTTGGTCCACTAGCTTCAACACAGAAAGGGACTGCTGAGTGACTCGTGGATGCACCTTATTCATTAGCAAATATTTAGCCGCTGTTAGACACTGCATCAGCGCAGAGACCATTACAAGACTCTGATGGGTTGCAGTGATGTCAAACTTATTCAGACAACACATGATATCAACTGTGCTTATCAGGGAGGTCAGAGTCCGTCACCTTTACACAAAAGAAAGAGGAGGATGAGTCACGAAGTCACTTGCACAGAATCACACCGAAATTGCGTGAAAGAGAGGAGGGAGAGAAAAATAGGGCCCAGCTTTCTTCAACACCTCTGTCAGGTCCCAGCATTAGCTTCCAGTGCTTTTATCAGCTTCCATACACTTTGAAAATGTTCCCAGCACATTTTATGCCACTTTTTCCATTTCAAAGGAGAGGCCATTAAATCACAGAGTGATGGAGTGACTCATGCTAAGCCAAAGCAGGAGCTGGTGTCAGATACCTTACACAGCTGGACTTCTAGCCCCGTGTCAGACTGTTTCTGACACTTTCCATGTTTGTTCTGGAAAGTGCAAAGGCAGAAAATGGTAAAAAAATCCAAGAATGTAAAAATAAAGAGACCATCCTTCTCATCAGCATCTATGCAGGGAAATTTTCTTTAAGTTCTTGTTTTTCAGCCCTGAACTTCCAGCAATGGCAAATGAAGACAAATATTTGTCCACCTCCAAAGACAATGGGGTAAAACCTTATGTGTGATTGCCAACAAAGACTTGTTTAGAGAGGCAGCCTGAAGAGAAGGGTTACTGAATGAATATTGGTAGTATACTGTAATGTGCTCAGAGTATTTTTAACAGTATTATTACAACATTTCTAACAGTACTCCACTATATCATGGCACTGAGAGACGTATGAAGAGTAACACATATAAAACCCCGTACGAAGAGTAATACATATAAACCCCCATATCTTAAAGATGTGAAGAGAAAATGTCATACTCTGTTTTTCAGTCCAATAGAAAGCTATGTGAGGCTAACAAATGAGATTTGACTTGTGGCTCTTCATCCTCTGTCTAGGACTATTACATGGTACTGCTGTGCACTGACAAACTGCTCTTCCACTGCAGCTCAAAGAGCCTGCACACTTGCAGAAGACAGTCCCAACTTCACAGAGATTAATCTTGCCCAGTTTTACTGTCACAGAGTTGAGAGGGTATTTTTAGTTTGCCTCCCACATGACATCCTTTAAAATAGCTAATGCAATATATATAAATAAATAGTTGCCAAGTGCTTAAATAAGTCTACCTTGGTCACAAGGTTCTCTAGAACTAACTCCTTTCCTATATAGAATTTATTTTCCAGGCTGATTTTGAGAAGCTGGGACACTCATCTGCTATTTCTGGGTATGGTGAGGCCAGACTAGTGTATGAGAGAGCACTGTGGGTGCTTGAGAGCAGCCCAGCTGACGCTTGCTGTAGATGTGGGGAATGGGACAAGGGGCTCTGTGGTGAAGAGGCCCTTGCTGTGGATGGTGTAGGAGTGCACACCAGTCCTCCAGTCCTCCAGGCAGGGTCTGTGTCCAGACACATTGAAATCAAAGAGCGTCTATTCCACTGTGCACGTGCCCCGGGCCGGACAAAGGCTTGCCAAGCCTAGGGTGAAAAAGCAATAGAAATTTCATCTTGTCATGCCTGGACCAGTAAAACTAAAGAGCTGAGATGGGCAGGGATCAGTCACCGCTTTACAAGTAATAACTACGTTTATAATTAGCGTCTCCCCAGTCCCCATACACCTTTCTGCCGTGTGCTGAGCTTCAGGGCACTCAGTGGGACAGCCCCACGCAGCCAACAGACGCTGGTTTAGCTGATCTCTGTGGGACAAACTCCCTGAGATCAGGGGTGGGGAATGGCTGCTGACTTCATTTCATGTGGCCTGCTGCAACGTAGTTGTTCTTTGTTATTGTTTTTCCATGCTCTTATCAGATGACATTTAGGTGTGTGTTGATGCTTGACCTGCCAAAGAGGTCTGAAAAGCCTACGATGGCCTCAGCAGGGATGTCTCCTTCCTTCCTTCCTCCTCTTCGCTCTTGTCCTGGTGAAGACTGGTTGCAGAAGGCAACAGCAGAGGTGAAGGGACGTCTGCATGACACCATTGCCCTTCCTATCACGGTGGTCTGCGGTTACTCCAGCAAACTACCCCACACTGAAACCTCTCCCAGAGTTTTTGACACCCTGCAAAAAAAGTGACAGCAAGAGGGCCCAGAGGGTCACTATGAAGCTATCTGGGAAAGCCCTGAACTGGTCAGTGGAAGGTCATGGACTTCCTGTCACAGTTGCTGGCTGGTGGGACATCATCATTGTGCATCCAGAGCTCTAGTGCTTGCTCCAGAGGTGAATGCTGAAGAAGGAGCAGAGCTGAGTGTGTACACGAGTTTGTCGGATAATACAACAGCACATTCCCAAGTGACATGACCTAAGCTGGGAAATGAACTCTTAGGCTGGGCTGCGTGTGCTAGCAGAGCGGATCACAGTGCCAATCTCTTCATGTGCAGCCATGCCTACATGTGTAGCCTCTTGGAAACTTGGCAGACTTGGATGTTGGAAAGTTCTGAGGACCCAAGTTCTTTTTCTCCTGCAGCCGTCGCTGAGCTGATGGTTTGTTGGGAAAAGGTCCCCTCTAGCGGGTGCCGGCAGCAGCCGCCGAGTGCAAATCCGGGCCGGAGCTGCGGCCGCATTCCGGGCAGAGCTGAAACACCCGCGAGGCATCTGCTGCACATCTGCGTTTGTCCAGCACGAGAGAGCACATAACTGATAACACTGCAGTGCTGCCAGGGCTCGTCAGGAGCTGAACAGTTATTATAATAGTATCTTAGATCATTTTTTAAATCTCCTTATTTATTTAAGAGTAAGTGGCACCTTGGGAGCGGAATTCATTGGTATTGCTATTGCCTTCTTACAGATAGAAAATGCTGATAAAAGAGGGGAAGCCCCTTGTTTGGAGAAATCATTAGAGGTCAGGATTCAGGAGATGCTGGAGGGAGCCCAGCCCATCACACCGCTCTGCAGTTTGTCACAGAAAGAAATTCCAGTGAAAATTTTTGTCATTTTTGCAAGTGGCCCTTAGCAGAGCTACCCAACAAGAGAAGTGGCTGACTGCCTACCTTGCCCTTCAATGGCATCTTTGAGGTGCATGTTGGGGAGCGTGCATTGGGGAGCATCCAGAGCCTATGGGGAGAGGGCAAGGAGCTGCAGAGGGCACAGTTCGCTACTCACTGAAGAAACTCCCGGGCCTGTTGCTCAGGGGATGTGGCCTCGGCCAACCTCTATCTGATGCCTGTGGCTAGACCATTGCTTAGCCTTTGAGTGCAGGACCACATCCTGCTGCTTGCTGCTGCAGCCGTGAAGCCCTGCCCGCCCCAGTCCCAGCTGCAACCTGCCCCTGTGGAGCCATCAGCAGTGCGAGTAGGGCTGCTCTCCAAAGCAGAGTCTTCCTCCTCCCTTCCTTCCTTGCAGGGAAAGCTGTGGGCTGCACCAAGCGGCCCTAGCAGCCGACTGCCTTGTGGCACGGATGGTAGGTCCCTAGAGCTGACGTGTGAGAGTTTAGGAGAGCAAAAGCTCTCTTTTCCGAAGACTTTTGGTTCCCTTCCAGCAACATACGCTGAGGGTTAGCGCTGCCTGACAGCTGTCTGGTGGTCTCAATGTGAAACGAGCTGGTGAACCTCAGCTCCGCTCCCCATGGAGAAAGATGTTCATATTTTAAAAAAACATTAGCAGGGTCATTGCTCACCAGACGGTTTCTTGGCAATAGCAGGAGGTTCAGAGCTTGAATAAGCACTGAGGAAGAAGTAAGCTTTTCCTTGCTTATTCAGTGGGGATCGATGCACTTTGGCTCCAAATCTGCTTGGGAAATCTATGCTGATCTTGCAGCTGCGAAGAAAAAAAATGTCATTGTGAAATTTTAGTCTAACAAGGCCTTTTTCCAGAGCACGATACAAATGTAGGAACAGCACAGGACTATGCTGGGACTATTTTAGGCAACGTGATGCCCGATAGCACTTTGCCTGCTCAAGACACTACCAATGTCACTAGCCACTTGTCAGCAGCACCCGTGCCCCCTCCCTGCGCGGTCTGCTCCCTATTTACAGGGGGAAACTGATGTGTGGAGAGATTCGAGTGATTTACCAAAAGCAGCACAATAAAAGCGGCAGGCCTGTAACTAGAGCTTCATCTATTTCCATCGCTGTGGTGCTGTCAGGCTCTGTTTGCTGCAGAGAGTGCAGGACATCTCTGTGCCAGCAAGTGGCCGCCTGAGGGACGCTGCGTGGCTTGGCCTGTGGTCGCCCTGCTCCTGGGGACAGCCCGGCGGCTGCTCGAGCAGAAACGGGAGGAGATCTAGATAGGAGGGGGATGTTCTTATCTACGGGGAAAGCCTTGCCTACACCGCAGGGAATGTGATCCTGGCTGAATTGCTGAAAAGGAGGCATTTAAGTAATGATGTGTATTTGGCATGTCAACCACATGGCTCCAGGGTGCATTTCCCTGGCTTTGGGCTGTTTGCTATGTAGCAGGCAATTCTGAATACACTGCTTCTGAATTCAGGTGCTCATCACATTGCTTTAGGTGGCAGTGACTCTCCTGTCATTAAAGGGCTAGGAAAGCTTCTGTGTGGGCTACTGGCCCTTCTCAGGAATGAGAGTGCCTCCAAGGACCGTCTGGAACAAGCAGAGCAAGACATCTCCTCGCTTCTGCTGTGAGGAAGTCTGAGAAACAAACACCAAGTGCTGCTGTCACCCAGAGCCCCAGACCTGGGCACCCACCTTGGGCACCCTGGGTACCCTGGGCACGCGGCTTACGTCCTGCCTCTATCCCGAACACACCGGGAATGGTGGGGAGCCCCACCAGGTGGATCTACCGTGCATCCTTGGCGTGTCTCCCACCTCGTACTGCCCTTCTTGTGCTGCTGCAAGCGCTGTTGGTTCAAACCCAAAGTACAGTGGTGACCCCAGACATGGCGATGAGGTGGCTCTAAACTGTCACAGGGCCCAGGATGGCCCCGTCAGTGCAAGGAGGCTGCCTGATGGCTGAAGTTGTAGCTCAGACTTGTCCTATTGCACACACCTAGTGGAAGAGATAAGAAGTGCATTAGCAGATAGGAAAAGAAGTGTCTGCACATCACTATCACTCCATGCATTCCTGTAAGGCTTTGTTGTCCGGTCTCTCCTGGATGTTCCCAGCTATGTCCCTAGCTAGAAGCAGCAACACAGTCCTGCTCCCGTTGGCATGTGATCCTCAGAGCTGCAGGTTTTGTATCTGCATGTGAGCAATGCACAGCTGCTGGCACCCAGAAATAAAATTCTGAATGCAATTGCAAAAGAGGAAACTGGTCTGGGGATAAACACTGACTTCCTTGCTGTCCTCCCTCCTCCTCTCAGTTATTCCTGCTGGGTTTTACTGTAGAATTGCTTAGGAATCTCAAACCTTCTGCTTTGTTCATTTGCTGCCTCTCAAACCCACAGTTCCCTGCAAAACCTAAGAGCAAATGAGATTGTTCTTGCCCTGAGCACCCTGAGGCAGCAGCACTTGGCTCTATTACAAATCTGCCACCTTTGTGGCACGAGAGGACCATGCATGGCCTGAAATGAGGAAAATATCTCCTTCCTGGGGTAGTTGCCTTTCCAGACTTGCAGACCATTCTGCAAGTGCAACTTCATTATTGTGCAACTGCTTCAGCTGCACAATAATGAAGATTGCTGCAAGTGGACTCCCGATCTAGACTAGGATTGGTATTAACAGAACTAGTATTAGCAGAATGGGAAGCAATATATTACTTTTATCAAGAGTTTGTAGGGACCCCGGGGGAGCCTTTCCTGCTGTCTCCTGCCTGGAGCCTGTTAATGCAAAGTGCCAAGACCTGTGACACTGCCGCTGGGTTGGCATGGGTGCAGCCACCTGTCCTCTACAGTGTGCCGTGGTGGTGTAGGTGTGGAAGCCTGGCCTGTGTGATGGCATGGAGATGACCTTTGCAGCTTGAGGTGTGTGCAGGGGTGCATGAATGCCTGCCCTTTACAGGCTGACATGGGTGCAAAGGTGCAGGTATCTCCCTTTATGGACTGACATGGGTCCATGGGTGAAGATGCCTCTAATACTGCCTGACATGGGTGCACGGGTGCAGACCCCCCTGCTACAGCCTGGTATAGGTGCAGACCCCCTGTTACAGCCTGGCACAGGTGCAGAACACCCTTTACAATCTGACAGGGGTGCACACCCCCCGGTGCAGCCTGCACGGGTGCAGAACCCCCGGTACAATCTGACATGGGTGCAGAACCCCAGGTATAGCCCAGCACGCGTGCAGAACACCCTTTACAATCTGATATGGGTGCAGCCCCATCCTGTACCGCCTGCCACGGGTGCAGAACCCCCGGTACAATCTGACACGGGTGCAGACCCCCCGGTACAGCCCAGCACATGTGCAGAACCCCCGGTACTATCAGACACGTGTGCAGAACCCCAGGTATAGCCCAGCACGCGTGCAGAACACCCTTTACAATCTGACACGTGTGCAGCCCCATCCCGTACAGCCTGGCACGGGTGCAGAACCCCCGGTACAACCTGACACGGGTGCAGACCCCCCGGTA